>JAWNPQ010000136.1:6520000-6897500 GCA_035047465.1 Drosophila sordidula | reverse complement strand
GAATGCTGCTGCCACTGAAACGTGCCTCTTGCAACGCTGGGTGGGCGCTGTCGATCGCTCGAAAGAGAGACAGACAGAGAGAGAGAGAGAGAGAGCGTGTGCTCTAATTGCTGCACTTCAAAATTGTGAACACACGTTTTTGACTGCAACATTAGATACCCTCTAAAATGATAAGAGGAAGCGGGCATATTAGCTTCAAGTGTTATACCCAACAAAATTACTATAATAATAATATGCAATGTTCTTCAAATCATCATAATAAAACTAATAATAATGAGAATTGAAGAAATTCCAATAATAAAGCAAACTAAAATGTTGCGATTTAATACATTAAATTGATTGTTTACAACTAATTTTATTTTATATAATTAAGCCAATTAAAAAATGCCTTAAAATCATGCCAATAAAAAAGTTTTAAAAAATAATAATTTTATCTGAGAATTTCCTTTTAATTAATTATTTTTAATTTCTTTATTTTTTGCATTTCCTATTTCTTAATAACCGTAGGGTATCTCGAGGTCGATCATTTAGCTGCTGGCGTGCCTTTGCTTTTGGTTTCTTTTACTTGTGTTTTATTTGGCATATTACGATGCTGCTGCTGCTGCTGTTGTTGTTGTTGTTACTTTTGTTTATGTTCTGGCTCTTTAGCGGTGTTATGATTGCAGTTGTTCTCCGCTGCTGCTGTTGTTGTTATTGTTGCTGCGGCCTGCGAGCGTCGTTGACAGCTGACGGTGGAAGCGCCGCTGAAGACGTCAGAGAGCACAGTGGGTTGAAAGCAATGGGTAAATGCAAAAAAACTAAACATGTAAATAAAGTAAAATAAAAAATAAATCCGAAAAATAAATATACAAAAGTAGTGAAAGTGAAATGGAGAGCGGCAAAGAGGAAGAGAACCGCTTATGAGCCCTTAATATGGCGCACAGTGTTTTATTCTAATAAATTTGTATAAATTTGATTTTAATTGTTAATATTATTGTGATATAATCATATAGAATCTCGTACTTTTTGGGCGCACTTTAGACCACGGTAACAAACGTCAAATCGCTGGCCGAATTCCCGAAAAAACTGAGGGAACTAATCGGAAACGCTTTGCACTTCCGTTTTTTCTTGACAGTTTTTTTCCCCTAGTTCATTCTGATTTTTCCAAGAGTTTTTACACACTTACAGCGGGTGTTTTCATTTTAACATCAAATATGTAACGTGGCAATGACGAGGAAATATTATTTTAGAGTGGAATAGTGGAATGTTTAATTTCTAACCAATCTAAGTTTTATTTTTGCATTCATCAAATTGAATATCTTAATTATATAGCTGCCATAGAAATTCTAATTAATTTTGAAAATGTTGCATTCAAATTCTATTTTATATTATCTAAAATTATATTCTAAAGAAGAGAATATTTACATTAATTTATATTTTTTCTAATAGCTGTTTCGATAACTGGCAAACAATATTTAAAGAAGGGTATTTGAGCTGCGGCATAATACAAATATTGCATTTTTTTTTTGTTTGTTTGATGCTTTTCAATAGAAAATTTTAAATATTTTAGTTCCTGTTGTGTGATTTCTTTTGTGTATTTAAGTTTTAGCGCCTGTTGTGGTGCTTATGTGTGTATTTGTGCACACAAATATATATACATATGTGTGTATATAGTTTTATTTGTATTTGTATTTCCATTTGCTTTTGTTTATAACGCGATTTCAGTTTTGTCGCTGTTGCTTTTGTTTCAAATTGAGTTTCGTTGTTGATTCTTTTATTTTGGCCCGGTCGCGGTCCCGGCCCGGTTCCATTTTCTGCTCTCCGTTTGGATAATAAGTAAATACTGTTATTATATGTGTGTGTTTGTATGTGAGGGAGTGTGCGTGCGTGTGTGTGTGTGTGTAAACGCTGCTGCTAAGGGACTTGATGAGCGCTTCCTTTTCCGCCAGTGCCAGGCCAATTATAAAGCTGTTCAAGCCGTTCGAGCGCAAAGCATTTGAAATAAACTGGCTTTCGTAGTGGCAAGAAAAACAGCTACAATATCAATACAGAGAACTTTAACATCATCAGCATAATCATCATGAGCAACATCATTTGCTATTATTGCTGCTGCTGTTGTTGTTGTTGTCATTGTTATTATTGTTGGAGGGGCACACGTCAATAATTGCGCTTGAAAAGAAGTTGAGGAAAACACAATCAAGCAGAAGAGCGCGACCAGGGCTCGAACAGACAGTCAGCCAAGCGAAGCTCAGGAGTTGGCAGCCCAAGGAGCTGGCTGCGTGCCCTCACCCCTCACCCCTCACCGCTCACCCCTCACCCTTCGACGAACGCGACTCGCGTTTAATGTGAAAATCATGCAATGAACCAAATTCAAACGGAAATGATTCACACTCCGGCTGCAGTACTCGTATGTTGTGCTCAAGTGGGGGAGTCATCCCCATCATCATCATCATCATCATCATCGTCATCATCATCATCGCGAACGTTGTAAGCATCTTTAAGCCAGCAGGCTAAATGAAATTGCGTTTACGAACAATTGTTACAACAACAATAACGCCATTTGAAACAACAAGCCAGCCCTATCTTTCAGCCGAACTCAGCCCCTTGTCTGGCAATGCGAACCCCGCTCCCCGCTCCCCGCGCCACGTTCAACAGCCCCGAACACATGTAAAAACATATTGCGAGCGTTGTCAACGCAAATATTTCACTTCCTGTCTTCGATTTGCCGCCATCCAATATTTACGGCTGCGGCGCCTCTTTCATTTGTTTTCTGCCATCTTTGCCGTTTGTTTTCCCTGTGCTCGGTTCAAAGGTCAAGGCTTTTCACGTTTAATTAGACGTGCCGCGCTGCCCGGGGCGTGGCTCAGTTTACCGCCTGCGGCAGGCATTTGAATTTCAAATGTGGGGCCCACGCTGGGGCATTGAAGTTGAAGTACTTTGAAAGTAGAGAGTAACGTTGAAAGAGTCGCCTTGGAGAGAGCAACCTGCTTATTTACTTTTCATTTTGAATAGCGCCTGGCTGAGAGAAAAAAACGAAGTGAGAAAGTGGGAGAGACATAAAATTGAATAAAATATATTTATTGATGCTTATATTTATTATATACTTGTCATAGCCGAATAAATATCATATTTCTTGATCCTAATATTCGATGGCAATGAAAAGATACACGATGTCCGAACAAATATCAAGCAAATTAAATTAAGTTTAACATAATGTTGCGATAAATTTTAAAGCGGATATCGAGCACGGCTTTTTATCGATTTGCATGTTGCTGTCACTTTAAGTGAAAACTATAAGCTGCATAAAATGTGGCAGATGAGATGACAAATTGCGTGCTACAAGTGTGCTGTCAGCCCGATTGTTGTTGTTGCTGCTGCTGCTGCTGTTGTTGTTGTTGTCAACTGTGATATATTTATTATTAATTGGAAATGCGCATTTTTCACATTTTCCGCAAGAGTTTTAATTCCATTTGTTCGGAGACAAAAACGCCGCACAAGATTGAGAACTTTGTCGCATGCCCCACATGCCCCACAAGCAACCGGCAGCGACGTGCAACTGGCAACAAATGCCATTTGCAATATTTCAATTGCATTTCAATTCATTTAAGTGTGCGCCGCTGCTCTAGCTGCAAACCTATTTCAATTCAGTTTCTCTATCGCACATTTAGCCCACTTCCCGCTTCCCGCTTCCCACGCGCCTCTGGCATTCAGGCCGGGTCTCCGGGCGGCAGGGTTGCCAGCTGCGACTACGCTTGCCAAGCGACGACTCTACACACATTCATTGATTTAATTATGCTTCAAATATGCAGTGCAAATAAGTTTTCAGCCATTAAGAGCTATTACATTTAAAAATCAAACTACATAATCGCTTATTCATATCAATTACTGCGCTTGCTCTTCCTCTTCTCCTGTGCCATTTAAATGATTCACCCAAAATTCTCATGCCAATCGGCAGCTTAAGTTAGCAGAGTTCAATTCAGTTATCGAAATATTTACTATATCTATCTGTCGTAGCTTAAATTTTATTCATTTACTTATGCTTAATCTAGTAGCTTTACGAATTCCGTCAAGCTATATAACTTGCATGAGTTATTTTCAAAAAAACTAGAACTCACGCAGTCAAATATAAAATATATATATTGTATTATTATTTATCGTCGATTTTATAAACAAGCCAAGAGATGCACTCAGGTAAGTGGGCGTGATCAAAAGGCGTAAAGTGGAATTCCCAACAAGTTCAAGCTTTTCGGCTTATCCCGACAGACAAGCTGACCGTCGGCTCGTCGAAGTCGGACTCAACGCGATCCATGCCGGGCATAGCCCGACGTCCGAGCGGATTTACATCCCTGCAGCTGCTGAAGCAGAGCAAGGAGTTGAAAGCTGCCCGATTGCGACAAGCTGTAAGTTTCCGGCCATGGCCAACTAACCAACTAACAACTCTAATCAATTTGAAATGTTCGCTCAGGCGGGTGAGGGGGGCGGCGGGGCGGTTGTGGCGGCGCGGCCCGCAATGATCAGCAAGTCGACGCAGACGAACAGCTCGACGGTGATGCTCTGGGTGCGGGACCTGCTGGCCTCCATACGCCTCGTGTTCATGCCGAAGCGTGTGTGTGCCTGCGGTTGGAACGAGTATTTGATTGGCCATCATGTGCGCAGCACCGTTTATTTGTTGTTGCTCATCGCAGTGCTGCTATTGAACATGGACGTGATCATGAGTATTAGCGAAAAGTACGAGAGAGTGACCAAATTTAATTGATTACGGGCTGCCTCCAGCCCGTGTCCCGTTCAGTTTCGAAATTTTAGTTCGGTTTCATAAAGCTAACAATTGTAAGCCAATAAATGTCCGGTATAGCCGAAAGTACTGGGCACGCTTTACCCTAGAGCTTAACCGATGAATTGCAGATTCCTGAACTTCGTCCTGACATTGATATGGACAGACTGAGGACAGTTGTTGGCATGTCGCCGCTCAAAACTGTTGCATTCTTTGTCATCTCCAGAGTGCGGGTGTGCGGGTGTGCGTGTGTGTGTGTGTTGCCTTTTCCGGTCTTTGACATTTGCAACAGTTCGCCATGACAGCGCCGGGCTATGGCAGCAACGGCGCAGACGAGCTCGGGCTGTTAGTCATAGCATATGGACTGAAGGGTGAGGCACACACACACACACACACACACACACACACACACACACACGTGCTAAAACCATAATGGCGTCATAAAGATGATATCATAATTTCCTACTTTGCTTTCCTCTTTGCCGTTTTGCGCCCGCTTTCCCATTTCACTGTTGCACACTTTGCCTTGGCCTGGCGTTTAGTTTTTCTTTCTTTATTATTATTATTTTTCTTTCTTTTTTCAAATGCTTCTACTTTTTTTTCTTTCTATTTTTATTTTGCCTTTTTGTCAAGCATTTGAATTGTGGCGTCAATATTTGTCAGCCCAGCCCCTAAAGTCGTCACCGTAAGCCGAGGTCTCCGGGCTAAACGAGGGTCTGGCCCCGGCCCCGGCCCCCGGCCCGTCCGTCCGGCTTAATGGGCAGCGGGCAGCAAATTGTTCCAGGAAATTGAGCGAGCTGCACTTCAAGTGAATTCCACTGGCAAATGCGCCACTAAAAAATGTGAATAAATTTAATATACCAGAAGGTAAAAATGCGCAAATAAAAAACTATAAAAATAAATACAACAACGAGAAACGGCACGTGCCAATCCGCCGCATTTTAGGCCGGAAACTCGTTGGGGGCGGCCGTAGCTGCAATGCAGCGTTGCAATTCAAATGAATCCAGCTGCCCCACGTGCCCGAGCGGAGAATCTATTTAAAGCGGCCCTAGAAGGGCACATGCAGCGAGAAGCGAAGAGAAGTGCAAGCTATAAAAACGACGGCGACGATTGCAGGCGAAGATTAGAGTTGCACTCGCTCGTTTCGATTGTCGATAGCCAGCACATTATCGATCAAAGCTCAATTTCCTTAAAGTTCCCATAATCGATAACGGGCAATATATATAAATAAATATAAATGAATAAATATAAATATGATGAATAAAATAAATAAAATAAAATAAATAAATAAATAAATAAATAAAAAATAAAATAAAATAAAAAAAATTAATTAAATTAGTTTGAAAAACATTACTTTCAGAAACTTTTTACATAACAGACTTGCCAAATATTATGCATTAGAAAACGATAACGATATTAATTATTTAGTAATTTCTGGAACACTGAGGGATATTTCGGCATCTCCAGTTGGTAAATTCCACAACTCTTAATCTAATTTGTAATTAATAAAATGTAGAGATTAACTTCAACAGAAGGCTATTAAAAACATTAATTATTAAATATAAAGGGTTTGTTTTACGCATACGTAAATATCTCAAATACTTGGGCTGCCATTGAATGTTTAAGGTTTTTATTACGGGTTATCTATACACGCATATACATATGTCTGTCGGCTATACGTGTCTGATTTTATCTGCTCACTTATTTTGGTTTGCGCTGTCTTAATGAAAATTCATTAAATGAATTAAACATTTTTTTATGACGCCTCCGCCTTAATGGCTTTCCGTTGGGCACGAAACTTTGCGCTTCGCTTCGTGTTTCGTGTTAACATTTAACGCACCCTAAATGTACGCCCATCCGGCTCCTCGGGGGGGCGCATCCGAGAACTGGAAGCCGAGTGCTTCGAACAGGGAATGGGGGGGCCAGGGGGCAGAGGGTAACCGCAGTTCTGGGCAAGTTAATAAAATTTTATTTGCATTTCAATTCATTTACTTGCATTTTATTATTTTATTTAGATCGTTTTGCGAGACAATTGACATGAAATCAAATGAGCAAACTTTATGAACACCATTAAATTGAAGCCAACATACTGCTCTGCTCTGCAAGCTCGAACAAACCAACCCCAAGACTGATAACCATGCTGAACTTAACCGATGTATTTCATGTGGCACTTAACGCGGCAATCGAACTCTTAAACAAAAAAAAAAAAAACCAATTCTAACTAAAATTTTGAGTTACGCCTTCAACTGGAAGAACTCCACAATGCGCAGCAGTACTTCCACATCGATGAGGAAGCCACATGCTATCGACAGCGTCAGCAGAATGGAGTGCAGCAGATCCGAGACAAATTCATCGTATTTGCACCGATCCGTGCAGGCGTTCTCGCTGTTGTCCGTCACAATCATGTCCTGCAGCCACATCAGCTCCATGTACTTGTCCGTCTGTGTTTCCAATGTGACCATTCGGGGCTTTCTGATTTTCGCCTAAATGCTCTAGCGATTAATTTGGTCTATTGTTGTCACGGCTTACCTACGGCTTTTCTCTTTTGCCTCTTAATTTTCTTCTCTTTGAGCATCTCTAGGGTTCGATAGGCCTGTGGACGTCTAGCTATGCCCGGCAAAGTTCTGCCTGTATCTAACGGCACCTTCAGCTTCTGCAGGGATGTAGATCCGTTTGCGCGCTTCGTTATGACCGAGGAGGAGCAGGAGGTATCACCGCCGGCGGCCACAGTCGCCACTTCGTCAGCTGTCGCAATACGCTAGAATTTATCCCGTTTGCCTTTCAGCGAAATTTACTTACATGAGAACATCTTGCAGCTTTCCTTGTAGTGTAACTTTATTCTTTTTCTATATTCATATGTATTTGTTATATATTTTTTGTTGTGACTGTAGCTGATGTGTTCGGGACTGGAGGTCTAGACCGATTGAGCATTTACTCACAGTCTACGGGAAATTGGAATTGTGTTGACGTATATTTTGCTTTGCCTACTTTAAGAGGGCTGAAGTCTAGAGAGTTTGCCGCACATCAAAATACTATATTTAGCTATTACAAATATATATATAGCATATTAATATCATATTTAACATCACATTAAATTATGAGTGGGCTGTTACATGTGTATATATTAAGCTAACTGATTGACTGATTGATTGACTGATTGGTGATCAATGCGAAAGAGCTAGAAAGTTCATTTGCTTAATGGAGTGATTGATTGATTGACTGATTAACTGGCTGATTGACGCGTAAAAGTTCAAAATCTACATTTTTAAAGTCTTAATAATATAGCTGATGTATTTTCTGATTGAATGATTGGTGAACAACGCGAAAGAGTTAGGAAGCAAGTACTAACTGATTGATTGATTGACTAATTGGCTGACAGACTGATTGAGTTTCTATCCAGTATTTCCGTACTTTTTACAGTTAAAAAACCCTCAGCCAAAAAATGGGTGGAAAATGACTTCAAGCTTATTTTTGACTAACCTGAATATAGATAAGATAAAATCTAAATAGCATTATCCCTATCGACAAAATGTCGCCCAGTTGGACATTATATAAGGAATCCCTATTCTGGCTTCACCTCTCAGTTACCTAGCATATTGCGGAGATTGTTTTTTGATTTTAAGGATGTGCTTAAATACCATCTAATCGCGCTGGCCCCGAACATCTGCTCCTGTCCTGCTCGGGCAGCTCCTTGAGTGTCAGCTGCTTTTGTATTACGCTCAAGCCTGAAGTCTCGTAAATTTAATGATGTTTTTCTGCCCCTGTTGCGGGGGGTTTTTCTTCTCTTACTTATATATTTTTGTATATTTTTTTTTTTTTTTTTTTTTTGGTGGGTATTGTGCTATATAGGGCCTCTCTAAGCCACTTGGCGCCTAATGAAGGCGTTGATGAGACGCCAGTTTCGGCGCGACCGCCGACTGGCTGCAAGTGTGTCTAACGTTCTAGAAATAACATTTGTTGGTAATAAATTCCAAAGATAATACACCCACTGGGTGCCCCCTGCCGCCTGCCGCCAGTTTCTTGCCTTTTGCCTTTCACGGCGGCAGCAGCCATAACTCGACTCGGCTATTTATTGCAGCACCCGAGCGGCATCAGTTGCCAGCTTGCTGCTGCCGCTTCTTGGCTGTTATTGTTATTGTTGTTGCTGCTGTTGTTGTTGTTGTGCCCCGCCAGCCACTAAGCTAAGCACAAATATAAATTTGCACACACAACGCGCACACACATTGAAATATTACACCTGCAATTGGCGCGGCTGAGAGGCGTTTTTCGCGCCCACACACAATAACACAAATAAACACACACACACACACACACACACACACAGAGCGTGTCGCACGCATTGCGAACTGTTAATGAGATTGTGTGTGTGTGAGCATATAATGATGCGTTTATTAATGCCAGTCATAGTCTTTATTAACAAGATGAGCGCCCATCTAAACTAATTTTGGGTTTTTTAATTATCAACCATCTTCTGGAGTTTCATTTAATTATTTCTTGATATTATCCACCCGTTCAAAACGGCTATATGAGCTACCTCAGGCACTTGGGCATGGATTTGAACCGCTTCAGATATATAGTTGCCTTCAACAATTTCAGAAGTGTTTCAGCAAGCTTTTCATTATGCTGATTTTAACTACACTTTGCTATATGGCTGTTCAGTTATGCTTAAGGTGAAATGTAGCTAAAACAAGAACAGTTACCTGACTACAAATACCATTGCAGACTTATTATATATCAGATATACATTTTATATCTGTGGTCTTCTGTGTTTTCACGCAAAAATACTATATAGGTAATTTTATAAGTTTATTTTGGTTTTATTTTGCTCAGGATAATTTTTAAAAACAATATTAAATTAATATCTGTTGGAATCTTTGCATTAAAAGAAATCAAATCAATCATAAAAAAAAATTAAAACAATTAAAGGATTATATATTATATATTGATTGTTTATAGAGGTTTTAGGGCATGAAAGGTGCGTCATAGCCAAAGATGACTGTGCCCCCCCCCCACCTGGGCCCTTTATCTACATGTCTATATGCTAGGCTTTTGTTTTTGCTTTGCGCTTTCTTCTACAACATTTGCCACTTACTCATAAGCAAATGGGAAATGGGAGCGTGGAGCACGTGGAATGGGAACATGTTGCTTGGCTGCCTCAGCGCTGGGGCGCACGGGGCGTGTCATTAGGTTACATACACGCCCGTAATTACAATTCACCGAGGAACGCACAATGCGCCACATGAGCCGAGAGCCGGCGACTGAGCCGGGGTTCTTACCTTGCTGGGGCGAGTGTGTAAATCCGGGCGGGTGGAGGGGGGGGGGGGCTGCCGGGTCATCGATGGCAGAGTTCACAGTCATATGTAGATTGCCTCTGCGCGGAGGCTGCGAGAGCCGTTCACCTTTCCAGAAAACAACAACAAAATTATGTCATAAAATGTTTTTGCGTTGGCTGCTAATGTCGAGCCCGAGCACACGCAAAGCGAGAGTGGGGATGGGGGAGGTTAGTGAGAGTGGGCAAAAGAGACACAGTTCGCCACAAAATGCCGCATTAAAATCACAAAACACAAATACAATATGCAGGGGCTACAGTCTGTGGTTGCTCCTGCCACTTGCAAAAATCCATAAGCGACCACCCGACACCACCCAGCACCACCCGACACCACCCAGCACCACCCGACACCACCCAGCGCCGCCAGCTACACGTAGCGGCAACTTTTATGTTTATGAAAAATTACGTGAAAGCACCGGCACAGTGGGCGTTGAAATGTGGGGGCGTGCCACTGTGCCAGCCAAGTGACTAACTTTTCAAAGTTGCCAACGATAAAAGGCGCCACAAATTTCGATATGGAATATTTTCCGTTATTATCCACAACGGCAGCTGCTTTGAATACACCATCAGCACCAACCAGTATCGAGACGCCTGCCCGCCCGATTGCCCTGAGACCCATTTACATTGCTGCCACCGGTCTGCCCCAGACAAAAGTCTTCGAGTCTGTGCC
This sequence comes from Drosophila sordidula, assembly GCA_035047465.1. Taxonomy (NCBI): domain Eukaryota; kingdom Metazoa; phylum Arthropoda; class Insecta; order Diptera; family Drosophilidae; genus Drosophila; species Drosophila sordidula. The sequence continues at coordinate 6,886,751 of JAWNPQ010000136.1, read as the reverse complement.
ACATGCCGCACGGTGCGCAAATTGGGCACGGGGCGCTTCTTTGATCCATTGAGCCAGCTCATGTAAGCTGTCATTAGAGACAAAACCGAGCTGATCTTTATTTGTAGCTGACTCAATCGACTGTCTCTGATACAGCCCAGGCTATGGCAGAGCCCCACAGAGCTCCATTGAAAACTTAACCAGCGCTTAGCTTTGCTAAGCTTTTCAATAACTCAGAGCAGTAAAACAACTCAAAGGACTTCTAGTTTGTATGGCAAATATTGAGTTCGTCAGACGTTGCCAATTTGAAATTATTTTGGTTTTATTTATATATACATAGATGAAGAAAAACGAAATACTACCAACAAAAAAATAATAAAATAAAATAAAAAATTAAATGTTCTTGAAATTGTAAAAACAAAACTTTGAAAATTCACTACCGGGTGTATATGCCAAAAATGCCTACGTGGCAGGTAAAGTTTCCAAACCCATACATGCCAGATTTCAAAGTGCCATAACTTTGTCAAAACTAAGCCGATTTTCGTGATGCTTACCATTTTCATTATGTTTTGGCCTCTAGATTGAATCTACATTTAAATTAACTGCGTATTTGAAAATCAATTTTTTTTTATTTTTTTTCTTAAAATATCCTTTACTCCCCCCTTACTTATTTCGAAAAAACATTTTTTTTTTTTTATTCAGATTCGCGAATTTTTATTTTTAATCGATTGCGGGTACCTAAATTAGTATAAAACGCAACTTAAAAAGTGATTCTGAGAGGGTCGATTTTCCTGTCAAAAATGATGCCAAAATTTACAAAAATTTAGACAAGTAAAGTTCCCAAATCCATACTTGCTAGATTTCAAAGTGCCATAACTTTGTCAAAACTAAACCGATTTTCATGATGTTTACCATTTTCATCATGGCTTGGCCTCTAAATTGATTCTACATTTAAGTTTAATTCGTTTTTGAACATAAATTTTTTTTGTTTTTTTTTTTCCAAAAATATCCTTTACTCCCCCCTTACTTATTTCGAAAAAAATTTTTTTTTTTTTTTTCAGATTCGCGAATTTTTATTTTTAATCGATTGCGGGTACCTAAATTAGTATAAAACGCAACTTAAAAAGTGATTCTGAGGGGGTCGATTTTTCTGTCAAAAATCATGCCAAAATTGACAAAAATTTAGACAAGTAAAGTTCCCAAATCCATACTTGCTAGATTTCAAGGTGCCATAACTTTGTCAAAACTAAACCGATTTTCATGATGTTAGCAATTTTCGTTATGTTTTGGCCTCTAGATTGATTCTACATTTAAATTAAATACGTATTCGAAAATAAATTTTTTTTGATTTTTTTCCTAAAATATCCTTTACTCCCCCCTTATTTATTTCGAAAAAATTTTTTTTTTTTTTATTCAGATTCCCGAATTTTTATTTTTAATCGATTGCGGGTACCTAAATTAGTATAAAACGCAGCTTAAAAAGTGATTCTGAGAGGGTCGATTTTCCTGTCAAAAATCATGCCAAAATGTATAAAAATTTAGACAAGTAAAGTTCCCAAATCCATACTTGCTAGATTTCAAAGTGCCATAACTTTGTCAAAGCTGAACCGATTTTCATGATGTTTACCATTTTCATTATAGTTTGGCTTCTAGATTGATTCTGCCTTTCAGTGTACTTTACATTCAGTTCAAATTGGAATTATCCGTTGCTATTGTATGAACAAGCAATTTGTGGCAATTAAAAATCATTTAATAACCGTTTCCCTTCTTACATGATTAAAATCACATAAATCTAACAGTAAAATTTCTTTTATGATGCTACTTTAACGGCCACTTCCTTTTACTCTAAATATACAATTTTATGATGCGATCAGTACCCAAAAAAGAAAACATCAGTAAGAAGAAGAAGTTGGGGGAAAACTTTATGACATTTCCTGTTGTGAGTTCACGGAGTCAAGGCTTAATAGCTATATATTATGCCTCTCATTTCCGACTACAAATTTCGAAATCAGGATCAGAATCAGAATCTGTAAACATTTTCTTTGGATAATACCAATTTTACAGCAATGTAGGCATTTCACGTGCTGTCGTCTCTTCTGGCTCATTATTTTTGTGGTCCAAGTTTTTGGGGGGGGGTTTCCATGTTGTCCGATGGTGGCGCCACCATTTCAGGTTGGTCCTTAATGTGTCACCAGGCACACACACTAAAACTTCGTTCGTATTGTGGTCGCTGTGAACAGGATGCCGGAGCAGGCCCCCAGCCCCCTCGAATATGATTCAAAAACTACGCCCGTTAGGGTCCGGACTAGAATGCCGGAATGCTCGATGATGAGCCGTCAACAACAGCGAGAAATAAGTACCAGAAATTAGATAAGCTCCACTCGCTTCAGTTTTGTATGCATCCAGCTGAGCAGGAGCAGGAGCTGGAGCAGGAGCTGGAGCAGGAGCTGGAGCAGGAACAGGAGCTGGAGCTGGAGCAAGTCCATCTGTCAAACATCGTGGCCGGTGACAGATTTTGTGGGTTTTTATTGTTGTTGTTCTTCGTGTTTAGGGGTGGCTCGTTGGGCCTGGTGTGGGGCGGTTCCCTTGCTGATGATGTTGTGGCTTAGTGCTGGATTTCGGGAATGGGCTTCATATGCGCAGTTCATGTACGGCAGTTAGAATGGGGGCCATGTTAATATATGAGCTCATTTCGCCATGTCTGCCGCCCCACCTGGTCGTCGAGCATATGTGGCCTTTTATTACGATTATGATAACGTGTAAGTGCGGGAGTTGCCATTAAAATAAAAACAACAAAACCCAATGCGAGAGCTGAGCTACAGCTGGCAGCTGTGCTCCTCCGGCTGCTCCCATCGATACTCTCCTTTGTCCCGCACAGCTCATTATGCTAATCATATTCATTAGCGTGCATCCGAAAAACAACAGCGGCGGCCGCAACAACAACAACAAAAGGAGCAACGAGAACAACAACAACGAGCGCAGCACTAACTAATTTGTCACGCTCAAGACGGGCCTTTTATCGATCGACAAGATCTTTGGTATCGAAAAAAAAAAACACAATAGAAACAAAAATCAAAAAAAAAGCTGCATTAATGAATTTTAAATGCCCCAACAGGGTAAAAGTACTTTGATCAAAGGTTGCAATAACTAATTGAAATCATGGGAAAGCTTAAAAGCAACTTGAATACATTTTGTATTCCCAAATGACACCAGCAGAAATGGTATTAAAACGCTGAATTAATCCAAGACGACAAATTGGCACTCTTTTTAAACAGTAGGTGTATATATTCTTGTATATATTCTGCTGTATATATTCTTGATTAAATTCCAACAAAACATTTAAAAGATGATCAACTGAAAGAGAGGAAACTATAGGAACCACCTGTGAGTTCTGCATATTATTTGAAATTAAGCTAGTATTTAAGTGCAGTTTTCAATTAGTGTCATTCAAGCACAGGCCAAAAGTCTAGAGCTGTTCTTATTTAGAAATCAATGTGGCACACCGCAAACGGCGGCGATGTCGATGTGCTCATTGATAATCATAATCAAGCTAATGATGCGGCAGACGATAAGCTGCCGCTGCCCGGACCCAAATCCAGTTCCAGTTTCGGTGCCAAGCCAGAGCCCAGCTCGCCGCCAGCTTTTAATGATGATGTAGAACTTGACCGTTGGGTCGAGGCTGATCGCATTGAAGTGACGATATCTTCAATTGGCTCCAACATTCCTCAACGGCCTGTCACACACAGTCAAGTGGAGCGCAGGCTGGAGTTGGGGCGTGAAGGGGGAGAGGGGGGGGGGTTGCAGAAGATGATAGCCACCAGCTTCTACTTATCCAACGCAATTATCTATCAACGCATCGGAGCAGGGCTGGAGAAAAACGATTGGCTCATCGAATTAGGGGCAGACAGGGCCGACGAGAGCCGGTGCCGGTGGCGGAGCCAGCGCTAGACCCAGTTGGCTAATGAGTGCAATTTGCTTCTGTCTTGGCTACTAAATGCTCGCATTAGTTTAGATAAATAGCTTAATTAATACATTTTGTGTGCCCGGCTATGGGCGACGGCCAATGGCCACAATTACAACAATAACGAGCAGCAATTATTAGCCTAATGGCATTGTTTGATTTCCGCACACTACACCACACACACACACACACACACACCACAGCACACCATGCACCACGCACCATTGCGCATTGGGAAAGAGTGCTTCCGAGCCGCTAAGTGTTTCATATTTGCACTTGGCAAAGGTTAAAGGCCGTTGGCACATTTCCTGCCACAGAGTGCCGATGCCCTGCATACACTCTCCCTTCTGTATTCATAAAAAAAAACAAACATATTAAGATATATGCAGTGCATATAGCTTGAATATTTCACATTTTAAAATTCAATTTGAACATTTGTTTAATTTATGAGCTTTTTGAATTTCAGTTTTGTGAAACTTTTAGCTCCATCCAAAAGTGCCCTCCCTACAATTATTTTCTTGTCCGTCCCTATGACCGGAAAAAATAAAAATTGTTCGAAAATGAGTAAGGGGGGAGTACATGATATTTTTGATCAAAAAATCGAAAATATTGTAGTTTTAATGCAGTATCAATCTAGAGGACAAACCATGAAACATGAAAATCGGTTCACTTTTGACAAAGTAATGGGTGTTTGAAATATGGGAGCTATGGATCCGAGAGCTTTACATGTCAAAATTTTTGTCAATTTTTGCATGATTTTGGACAAAAAATTTTACCCCCTCAGAATAGATTTTAATGTTGTTTTTTATACTAATTGGTATTGGATTGCAAATGTAAATTCGCGTTTCTAAATTTTGAAAAAATTATGAATATATTAGTGTTTGGGTGAAAAATGTTTATATATATATTCTATATGTTTAATAATAAAAATAATAGCTTTACTTATTTTTTTTAGTTTTTATTTGTTTTTTTGATCGCCGAGACCTAGAAATTGAAAGTGTTGTTCTTGATTTAAACAAAAAAGCTTAACGCAAAATGCTAAATGTTCAAGAAGTTGGGTCGGGGAACGGAGTTAGCGCAAGTTGGATGCATGGATTTCGACTGTTTTCGATTTCGTTTGGCTTCAGGCGTGGCAAATCGCAGCGGTTTCCCAGTGTCTAATGACCGGCACAGCCAGCCCGACAAGAAACAAAGCAACGCCGACAGTAGACAGTCGAACAACAGCCGGGAACCGACACAGTCAACGCCCCCATGAAGACGCCACAATGGGCATGACTAATGCAAAATGCCTGACCATGCTCATAAACACCTCATCAGCGATCATTACGCAGCCTTCTACGAACGAAATTCGAAATAAATAGCTGGCAGCCGTGGACCGTCGAAATTCCAAAAAGAAAAATGTCTCAATAAATTTGGGGCAACCAACGCTGACGCCGACACCGACGCCGACGCCGACGCCGACGCCGACATCATCAGCATTAAGATCGACACTGTCCGGCATAAATCTCCGAGCCGATCACAGCTCGTTAAAAAATTAAATTAATAAAACTTAATTTGCACATAAGGCAAAAGAACTGAAGCCGAAGCCCCGAAAAGCACAGAAAAACAATGAAGCCCCACAGCAAATTACCAACTCAGCGCTCCAAATTAGCTGCCCACCATTTCAAGATCGTTGTGCGCTGTTTGGATTTTTCGTATATATATTTTTTTACATTTTTTAAAAACTTTTTTGCTCGCTTCACTGTGTTTTGATTTTGTTTTTTCGAGGGCGTTGTGCGGCGCAGCTTTTGACGATCGTTAATGCTGACGGCGATGTCGTCGGTTCGCTGCTGATAAAGATCAATTTGGCGCTCTTTAATGTGTCAAAAGAAACGCCGACCGAGCCCAATTGGCACGCCTCTCTTTTTAGGCTATATTTTGTGGCAAGCAATTGCTTGTTAACCTAGTATATTTACCTATTTATTCGAGATATATCAAATATTCTTTACAAGTTTGACAATCTTCTATTAGCCTATTTTATTTATTTACAAAAATATGTTATTGCGTTCAAAGACTGAGAATATTTGACATTCGACTGTTATTGAAGAAGCGCAATTTACTTGGAAATAAGAAAACAGAAATCAATTACGCGCCCTCTTCAATTTCCACGGCTCACATTAATGAAAATCCGAAGAAAACTCATCGCCGACGCCCGCCACATGCAGCGCTGCCATCAAAAGCGAAAAAAAAGAGACAACAAATCAAAATGAAAACAACATTAAAAACGAAACGAAAACTGAGACACGGTAGTTTTTGGCTCAATTTGGGTAAAACAAATTCATTACGCAACAACAGCGGCAACCGCGGCGCAGCGGATGCAGCCCATGACAAATGAAGGGCCGCCCAGCGGGTGCGCTAAGCCAATAAAGCAGGCCACGCCACACACAACGAGCCTCAGATTCGGATTCAGAGTCAGAGTCAGAGTCAGAGTCAGTTTCGGATTCCGTCTCTCCAACTCGGACTTAGCGTGAAAAATGTGTGAGAAAAGCCACACAAGTTGCCAAGTTGGCATCTTAAGCGTGTTTGATTGAGTTGCGTTTCCTATCGGCAGAGCATTTTTGAGACTTTCCATATAAAAACTGAAACGGAAACTTTCGTTGGAAAATCGCTGCGTAACCGTAGACAACTTCAAAAAAAAAAAAAAAAACATGAAAAATAAAAATACAAGAAAATTGAGAAAAATAAAATTTTTAACGAAACTCGCTTATGACGACCAAATGTTGACAAAACAAACAAATAAACAATAATCGCTGACTGCCAGAGCGACCGGCGCCAATTCAAAGGAAATCCGAGGCCCGAGGGCAAAAAAAAAGGCGAAATGAGGCCAAGCGATGCTAACAAGAGCACAACGTGCACAAAGTTGCCACTCAAATTACAGCTACAAAAAAAAATTGAGATAAAAATATAAAAAACATTTGTAAGATATTCCAGTCTAGAGTATTCGCCGAGCAGATAACCTGTAACCAGATCTGAAGTGGCTTATCCTTCAGAGCTGCTATATACAAATTGGAGTTGCAGATAGTTATTTTAAATTGATAAATACAAATATATATATATTATGTATATTTAGTATTCTTAGTCTTACAATAAATTCCACTAAAAGTCGAATCCGACTGTGGCTTACAAAACTTTGTATAATTCCTTAGACACAAATTGAAATATGCACTATAAAAATCAAGAAAAAAATCAAGCTTGAAAAATGGATTTTGAAATCGATATTTATCGATTCGGGGATAGTACCCTCAAGTATAATAAACACATTCGATCGGTATTTATGTATATACTTTAACGTATGCTCTTGTCTGTTAACTGTGTTATACCCCTGGACCTATTTCGTATAGTTACAGGGTATACAAAGATGAAGCATACAGAAATCGTGCAGAGCTGAAATCGATGCCTGGAACTTAGCTAAGGAACGGAGCAAATCAGAGCGATCTCTCTCTGCTTGACATGTATGTAACGAAATGCAGCCAGCGCCTGTCATTATCCTTTTGTGCGTTTCCTGGCCGCCTCTGTAATAGGAGAACCCAAAAAAAGAAAGAAAAAAAAATAGAGAGAGAGCGAAGGAAGGCAAAGATGTGTAAGCGAAAGTCAAGTGCGAGCGCGAGTACCCTTCATTCATTTGGTTTTTTGTGCTGGAAAGCGCAGAGGCACTTGACGAGTATCTTAAAGGATAAGTGCAGGGGCCGGGGCACTTGAGTGCAGGACATTTACATAAAACTCGCATTTGATGACCACATGCGAGTGGTCCTCATTTTTGGCGCCCATTAAATAAGATGCGCTCAAGTGGACGCTGGCCGGGGCTGGGCCACGGGCACGCCCTCAAGTGCATCCGCATCCGCATCCATCAACGGCCGCGGAGGGACTAATTGCCAAAAAGTGTTCGAGCCGCCTTTTTGGCCGCAACGTCGAACAGTTACAAGTATCCTGGAAATTTGATTTTCGTGTTTTGGATGTTTTGGTACCGCCCAGAAGATTGCGCTAAATTATGATCCTGCAAATGGACCGGCCGGGGCGCGCCCAACATTGTAACCAAATAAAGCATAACTCATCTCGATTGCAATTGCCACAAGTGGCAGCTGCAGCCGACAGTTGCCACAGGTCCGAGTTGACGACGTTGATGTCAAGTACTCGCTGGCCTCTCAGGCTGTTTGCTTTATCGGGTGTCGAATGCAAAGATAACGATATGGATACTAGGTATCCGTATCTATTAGTTGTGTGATTTATCTATTTTAGGTTGATTTTTTGCAGACAGTATCACAACTAGAAAATTAAAAAATTCAATAGTCACAAATGCTTTTGAAAGGAGTATTTAAAAAAAAAAAAAAAATATCCATATAGGCTTCGCTTATGTCAAGATGTTGCTAATGCAGCCACATCGTGGCAACGGAATGTTTCATTTTGAACCGGCAGCCGAGTACAATCACCCAGACAAAGGCGCAGACGTGGACATTGCTCGGCTATAGATATAGAAGATGTATAGATATATGCATGGAACATGGCATTATTTGCTTTCATGGAGCACGGCGTGCATTCGCTTTCAGACTTTGGACTTGTGGCCTGTGTGGCGTCAGCTGTCTGCTGTCTACTGTCTGCTGGCATTCGGATTTGGCATCCGAATCCACAGCGGAATCTGTTGCCAGGCCGCCGAAATAGACGCAGTTGAAAAGAATTTCCAGCCTATGTCAACGTCGCGTCGGCCCCAAAAATAGAGCTCTCGTCCCCCAATCCAATCCCTCTCTCTCTCTCTCTCTCTCTCTCTTGCTTGCGCTCTCTCCCCCTCTATCTGGTCTTTTTTTTCGCATTAAACATGTCAAACGCTCGTCTGGGTGCGTCTGCATCATTCTCGGCTGCAATTAATAAAGGTGCGACATGGCAAGCTGTTGGCTGCTGGCTGCTGCTGGGGAAGGGGGGAGTATTGGTGCAACTGATCACTCAGCCGCCCCCTATGCTCCCTATTGTACCCCAAAATGTCTATGTCTGCTCTGAAAATAGATCGAGTGCCCATCTGCTGAGTTCTTCTCTTCTTTGTCCCGATCTCTGCCAGCCTCTTCCTGTTCCTCCCCCTGACGGGCTGTGTGTGTGTGTGTGTGTTAATTTGTCGCCCGCAGGGCTGCAAATGCCGACGACTTAAGTGGACCCTCCCCCAACCTCAGCGCCAACCTCGCATCCCCAACCAACTGCTATGCTCCGATTTTTGTTATTTATTTGCTGCGTCTGTTTGTCATCCGAATGAGGGGGGGGAAACTGCAGTGCAGTAAAGTGGAGCCCTCTCCACACACCGCCCTGCTTAACGCTGCCTTTTTATGGCTTTGGCTTGCAACATTTTTCAATGTGGCGGGGCTTACCTGAAGTCCCCGCTCCACTGCACTACTGGGAGCGATTATTGATCTCTAAGCATAGATTCGTTACATTTCCGTGGCTATTTTTGGGATGCCCGACGTCTAACAGTTCCCCCCACTCAAACACTTCCGTTAATGCATTGATATCACGTGCCATGTTGACAATTACTGGCACAGATACCGAAAGGTCTGCCTTCAAGCAAGTCAGAGTGCTCTAGTCGGTAGTTCCCGGAGTGGAGATGCCCTGAACTCACATTTCAATCCCCTTCCATTCTTACGCACATACACGCATACAAACGCACGCCGTACGCTGTGCAGATTACTCAGCAGCTGTTTTCGCTATGGCAATTAAATTCGTGAATAACTTATTAATTAAGAATATGATTTTAATGAATTTTTCAGTTCAGAGCATTCAAATCTATGTACAAACCAAAGTCTGCAGTATTTGATTTGCGTTTTTTGTATGTTTGGGGCGGATGGGGAAAGGTATCCAAAATCCGAAACATAATAAGCTAATATTGATGGCTCTACCTCTTATAGTCTCCGAGATATGCTCTGAAAATATAGTTAAAAAATCGATTTTTATCGACAATAATGAAACGGGTTAAGATATCGAAGACAATTTTCTTTCATAAATTTTCTGGTCAAATGCAAAAACGCTTTTCTATGCGATTTTCAAGAGTTTAGGTAAGGCTGTTTCGGGATTTCCTTTAGTTAAGTGTTTATATAGTGCATTATCTCTTTATAATTTTTTTTTGCATTCGTTATTATTGACTGACTTTTCTACTCTTTCCCTCTCTCTCTCTTATTATCTCCCTCTCTCACTGTCTCCCTTCTTATCTCTCTCTTTCTCTATCACTCCATTCTATGTTTATCTCTCCGTCTTTCTCTCTCTTTCCTTATCTCTAAAATTCAGTCAATTTCAAAACGCCTTTCTATGCGATTTTCAAGAGTTCAGGTAAGTTTTTTTATTATTTTTAGTTAAGTGTATGCAGTGCATTTTCTTACAATAATCTTTTTCCTTGCCTTTCCCTCTCTTTCTTTAATTTTCTCTCACTATTTATCTCCCTCTCTCTCTCTACCTTTTACTTGAACGCAATTTGTTCGGCTCTATTGAAGCTAGAGATTTGAAACTTGAAATATATATTTGTAGTTACCTGCTGCAGACAAAGTGTAAAGATTTTTGTGCCACGCCCTCTGGGAGGCTGGCAAGTCGAGAACATGTCGAGAAATTGAAGCATCGCTTATATAAAATTATTGCATAAATACAATACTTGATGTGTCTGGTGTATTTTATAGGAAATATAGACGAACCCTTTAATTAAAATGTTGCCTGCGCAAGCTCCTATTCAAAAAATTGGCATACAGCTTTAATATTTGTTAAATAAGTAAGCATTTGAGTCGGAAACTGTTGGAACTACCCGCGCCAGATAAAGAGGATCAGGCGCTGTCATGTGGCGCTGTTCTGGCGCTCTGCTCCTCGGCTCGCCCTGGACCTGAACCATTTGGCGGCGCCTGCGTTTGAGTGTGCCCAATCGCAGCCCCATTAAAATGTCATGGAATTTCACTTAAAATTCCTTGCAATTTTCCCCATTTGGCCAAAACTGCTTTTTGTTTTGTTGCGGGCGGTTGCGAGGGGCGGGGAGGCGTGGATGGGTGGATGGGCGACTGTGCTGCATTCGAGGTAGCTGGGGGGGGGGGGGGGGTGGCAAAAACTTTGACTGGCATTCTATTGCCCGACACATTTTTAGTGCCACTGCACGTGGAAACGAAGTGCGTGCGGTTTTCGTTTAACGTTTTGCATTGCATTCTGGCCCGGAAGGGCTGGCTGCGAAAAATGCAAACCTGTTAATGTGCGTAAGGCTGATGCTGCTGTTATTCCTGTTGCTGTTGCTGCTGTTGCTGTTGCTATCCTGCCAGCCGGTCGTCCTGCCATTCTCCGCTGTCATTGATATGGCGCCGTCTTCGTTGCTGTCCTCATTCGCCTCGTTTTGTCGCCTGTTGTTAATTGTCATTGCGTCGCTTTAAGCCGCTCAGCGTTGACGGCAGCGATTGTTGCTGCTGTTTTCAGCCGAGGCTGTTGTTGTTGCTGTTGCTGTGTTGCTATTTTCACGCGCGGTTAGCGGCTGTAATTGCATTGCCAAGTAAACGACGCACCGCATGTGAGTGGCAAGTGTCTTTGTGTGTGCGAGTGTGTGTGAGCGCTGCGTTGGCGTAAGTGAAATTTATTTCAACAGCCCCGCCAGGCAGTCAGCAAACTGTCGTTTTCGCCAACTTAGGCGCACTGCGCTCTTCCCTCCGGCGCAATTCCGGCCAAACGTGCGCTCGCACAGTGGGCCACAGGCTGGCGAAAATTGCAGCCGCCTTGGCTGGCACTCAATTTAATTAGTTGCTCGTTATGTGGCTCGCAAATATGAAAACGAATACTTGCCCAAAGGTTTTAGTGGCTCTGGTTACAGTTTGCGCTAACAGTAGTTTTCTTCTACTTTAGTCATTTTGTTTAGTTTTATTAAATATTAAAGGTTATTTGGTAGCCGCATGTGTGTTGGCGTTGTTATGCGAAAAAATGAGTAAGGTAAGTAAAATAATCCTTTTTTTTTTGAAACAGTTTATATTTATTAAGAAAAAAACTAAAGATTAAATTTATTTAACTTATATGATATAAGGAAAGAAACAAATAAATTAAATCATTTTTTAAAGAAAAATAGCTGACTAATCAAACAGTAAATATCTAATATTTATAAAGAAAAAAATTTAATTTTCTCATGTTAATAATAGTAATATATGAAATGATTAATTTATATAATATAAATGTTATTGGAAAGCATTTAAGAAATTAATAAAATTGTTGAAATTAAACAAAATGTTATATATATACTTGAACAAGTAAAATAAACCCGCTTTGTCTGATTAAACTGATCAATCAAACTGTGAATATTTAAAAAGCAAAAACATTTTAATTTACTTGAGTAAACACGAAAGTCTATCTTTACATTTAATTTCACTAAGTTTTGCGATTTGAAGAATAGAAGTTATATTTGAACAATTTTATTTACTTAGCGATCAACAGTTCATAGAGAACTTCAGCTGGCCGTGGTGTGCTGAATTTTCATTTTCATTGCGTAAAGTGCTAGAAAAAGTGGCCCTTGAGCGGCTGATTGCTGAACTGAACTGAGCGTGTGAGGCTGTTGATCTTGGGCAAACAATGCAGATTAAGTACTTGACACGCTTACAAAGCAACGGGCCAGCGCCGAAATTTGGCTGCAGGGCTTGGGGCTTTCTAGCCGAAAAAAAAAAACGATATATAATAATAGAAAAATGAAGAAGAAACCCAATCAGGCAATGATATTGAGTGCCTGCAATAATCGAGCATAGAATCGATGCGAAGAAAGCGTGAATTTGGAACGGGCCCAGGTCGATGTGCTTTTTGCATATCATGCCCGGCGACGGACGGGACGACACTATAAAAGCCGACGCGCCGCTGGGCCAAGCCACCAGTCAATGTGGCAATGGCAGCAGGCAGAATGGATCGCGGTGCGCACATTTGGACTCTGCTGGCGCTGCTGGCGGCGCGGGCGCTGCTCTCGGGGGCGGCGGCGATCGCCGATGCGGAGCAGTCGCGGCTGGCGGGACTCTATGTGAAGGATGGCAACGAGAACGGGCAGCTGCGCTTCCTGGCCTCCGGGCTGAACTCGAACACCGGCACCGGCACCGGCGGCCTCAATGCGGCGCTCAACACTTACATAACGAACAAGCAGGACATGCTGGAGCAGCTGCGTCCGACCAATACGAACACTGGCTCCGGCTTTGGCGTCACGGGCCTGGGCCTGGGCTCCGGCACGGCCACGGGCACGGCCACTGGCACGGGCACCGGCGCCTCCAACGGGGCCATCTACGTGAGTCTGGGCAATGGCGGCACGACGACGGGCACCGGCACCGGCACCGGCACCGGGACCGGCACCGGCACCGGGGTGAGCAACAATCAGGCTGCGCTCAACCAGGCCATCTATGGCTCCACGCCCGTCAACAATCTCCTGCCCCAGATCGTTGGCCAGGCCGTCGCGCAGCGCAACCGGCCGGCGGGCAACTACCGCCGCCGTGTCCAGCAGCGGCGACGACGCGTCACCAAGAAGACGAACGGCCGACGTCGCCGCAAGGGCAGCAAGAACGGCAAGAAGCGGCCCCAGGTGGTGGTGGTGCGTCCCAATCGCGGCTAGGCCGCGTGCAACGTGGCCCTAATATAAGCAACCATTTTTTTTTTTTTCGACAAACATTTTTTAAAGCCCATATAAAAACTGAAATTATTTATTTATTCAACTTATTTCGTTAAAAAATTAAACCAAGCAAGAAAACAATTTGTGCAAAATGTTCTTTAATGTGATTTGAAAGCTGTTGAAAATCGAGGAATGGGGTCTATAGTATTATTAGTATTATTTATTAGTATTATTTAAAGCAGTAATACCCGAATAGGTTTACAATTTAGTTCTTGGTACTAGTTACAGTGAAATCTCTAAAGTGTCAAATATGGCACATTTTGCCTAATTGGAAACAAAGGTTTTGACTAAGTGTCATCGTATATATTTAAACATTTTACTTAAACATTTTTTAAGTGTGCTATAAATATGTTTTTTACACCTTGAACACATCTGTTGCAGAAAAGCAATACTTTGTTTAAATAAAAAAAATGAAGATTTCAACTTTCCATCTAAAAATAAAAATCATATTAAAATTTGAGAACTATCAATCCATGTCCTTAGCCTATTCCTATTTCTTTTCCTATGTCTAGCCTGGGATTCTGGGATGGTTGTTCAGTCGCCCAAATACTGATATACTTAAATATATATAAATTATATACATATACACATTAAAGTTTGTTTTTAGCGAGCTTTTTGATACAAGTGTATTCGAGCCAATCCAAATTTGGGGGTATTTTGTAAGGAGTTTTTGTGCCTTTCTCATTTGTTTGTTGCCTTCAATTTTCAGCGGCTATGACACCTTGTGGGCCACCTTGGGGCACGTGTTCCCGGTGCAGTTGCCTGTTGCCTGTTGATTTAGCTGCTTCGCCGGGGTCTGGCCAAGTGCAAGACAAACGGCCGCTCCACGTGGTGGCCAATGGCTTGATAAATGTACGAGTTTGTGTGTGTGTGTGTGTGTGTGTGTGTGCTTGTGAGTGCTTTATGCTGCTCATGACTGTAATGAGCCTGTAAGTGGCCCTAATCAGTGTCATAATAATAGAAATTAATCACTGCCTGCGCCACGGCGGCGGCCACCTGCTGCAGTTGCAAAGTTGAGTGGCGCAAGGCTCAAGGCTGAAGGCGCTCGGCTCAAGGCTGCCACTCGCCACATGCAAGTTCAGGGCGGGCGCTGTCCGGTGGGTGGGTCCTGAAGATTCCTGCGGTTTTGTGCAACTTGCTGCGCATACTTTGTAAATGTTTTGTAATGATTTGATTTGAAATTCATTTGAATTATTGCTTGCTTCCGGCTTCCGGTGCCTTCGAAATACTTTCCTGTTTCAGTTAAGTTGAGCCACAGCTCCACGGCTCCACGGCGCCACAGGCGGCCCCACAGTTGTATGCTATAGAAAGGCCACTCTAAAGGCCACTGTGACTTGCGCCACGCCCCCGCACCCGCCCGCTTCGTCTCCATATGATGAACAGGCAACTTAGCCACACACACACACACACACACATACATACATACATATGTGGCTCTCAGTCTGTCCGTCTGCTCGTCATTTTCACTCTGTCCCTCTGCCTCCGCGCTCGGCGTGTGTGTGTGTCCCGGGAGTTTATTAAGTACTGCCAAGTATATGCAAGCAGTCCGAGCTGCGTCGACGTCGCTGCCTGTGCGGAACTTTGTTAATATGCAAGTGAATGGACATTTCCGGTAGCTAGTGAACGTGCCAGGCCCAGGCCCAGGCCCATGCCAGAGACCAGAGACCAGAGACCAGAGACCGGAGACCGGGCATAGGGCGAGACCCCCACACTGTGCATAGCCAAGCCCAGCTGAAGGGCATAAGCTCGGCTCCCGTATAACACACACACACACTCACACCCAAAAGTACACGTGAACTCTTTGGATACATTTTGCTGCCCTATCCAACTGCGAGTTTTATGTTCTCGTAAGCCAAACAAAAAATACAAATTAATGTTCAGTTATGTATTAGTACTATTAAGTAATAAAATATATAAAGAAATATCGAACATAAATCAATCAGCTTCGCTGTCGAAATCAGGCCAAAGTGCCATTTTCCAGGAATGTTTTTGGTACTTGAATTAAGAATTTATTCTTTAACATACTATTCATTATAGTTTATGCTTAATTCAAAAATACTTTCAGAACAAAATAGTAGAAGAACAATTTTACTATCCCAGAAATAGAGTATCGGCGCTTCGTCTTAAGCATGCTAATTTCTTGCCATTTGCTACTTTATTTTCTGTTCTCGGTTTTTTGCCTTTTTTTTTTTGGCTCCGCTCATGTGTAATTTTTTTCAATTAAAATGATTTGAGCAGACAACTTTGAACGCTGGCTCCGCTCGAGGCTTCTGGCCACAGAAATACTTTTGGCAAAATCATAAATCATGCAGCAGGCACCAGGCAGCGGACATCGGGCATTGAAGGGTGAGGGGGAGGGTGGGAGGTGGGAGGGGGGAGGGGGGGGGGGAGGGAGGTCAGCAGACATGAATCGCATTGGAAATCGACGTCAGTTGCTGGGACCAAAAAAGCGTTGACAGTGCGCAAATTGCGGCAGGGGGGACCGGCTTGGTTGGCCAAGTTTCGCTTTACTTTTGAAATAGTTGCAAAGTGGAAAAGTTTGAGCAGCATGCCGCATGCCGCATCATCAGCTGCCTCAGTCTTTGCATCACACACAACCCACAACTAATGGCAGTTAATGCTCGCATTTGGCATGCAGAGTGCCTCAGCCGTAGCCGTAGCCGTAGCCGTTGCCGGAACCGATGCCTCGGCCGGGGCCTGATCCTGCTGACGGCCGATGGTCTGCCTGCCTGTGGTCAGCTGGCGGTCGGTCGCCATAATTGTAGTTTAGGTTAATAAATGGCCATCTTTGTCATTTATCAGGCGAGCACCGAAAAAAATTAGTCGGCCAACATTTCAAAATGCCCAATTGCCATGGCAAATTTTAAGCGTTTTCGTTATTCGGTCATTTGGCTAGTTCCTTGTCTTCTCTCTCTCTCTCTCTCTCTCTCTCTCTCTCTCTCTCTTTTTTTCCTGTTACCCCCAGTTTGTATTGAATTTGAGTTTGGGCCTGAGCTTGGCCAGCGTTGCTTTTAATTGCCGTGACGTATTTGATTTCTCGCTTTTCTTCTACTTCTTACTGTTGTGCTTAAAGGGTGAAACGGGCACATTGCTTTTCTGTTCAGTTATGTAACAGCTAGCTAGCGTATTATTTGCTGGCGTCTTTGGAGGACTTTTGGCTAAGAGCTCTAAACGGCAGATGGAAAAATTTTCTAACAATAAAAATTAAAATTAAAATTTAAATTTACTCATCGAACTTTCATCTGTGTTTCAAATTGCACTCTTGAAATTTTTCTTTAAATAATAAAAAATATATATATATTGATGAGAGAATATTTTACATTGAAAATTCCAATTGATGACAATTAATGGTTAACTACTTAAAGCAATATTTATTAAAATTTGAGGCAATATTTAATTAAACCCACTGAGAGGACTAAAGATAATTTCAATAAACTTTACATTTTATGATTTATAATCTTGCAAATATTACTAAAATCTTAGATTAATTGAAAAATTCAAATATATTTTGAGTGTAAATTTTAAGTTTTTACGCAATTTATTGAAAGCATAAATTGTTGGTTATCTGTAAGGGTTTCAATGCTTAAGCATAATAACTTCATTACTTTTTTCTTCTTCCAGATGCATTTTAGTGTAAAGTGAATATTTAAAAGCCGTACACATTTATCTCATATAGTCGCATTTTATTGTTGTTCATCGCAACCCGACAGCTGGGCAGCTGATAGCTGTTGAGATGTAGGGTAGTAGGTAGTCGTGCTGCACTTAGAACTGTTACCTTAGCTGTTGTTTTTCCTTTGGCCACTTGACGTTTGATTTACTTAGTCGCCGCTTGCCCGCTTCACTGGCCAATTGTAAGCCAATTTTCGGCTTTGCGGCCTCCGCAGCAAGTGCGACCTTCTCGTGAATGCTTTTTAGCACACTTGTCGAGTCGATTCAACTCGACTTGACTCGACTCGAGTCGAGTGGATTGTTGTGCCATGGATTCACATTGTTGTTGTTGTTGTTGTTGTTACTGTTGCTGTTGTCGTCTCCCCGTGGCGTCCATTCAATTTTTGCCATTTGGCTTGTTGGTTTTTGGCTGCGACTCTAGCTTGACACATTCTTGCTGATTGATTGATAAATGACTTTTAAAGTTAATTACTAAAATCAAGATACGTACGTACATACATATATGTACAAGTTGTTGTATATATACATATATATGTGTGTGTGTGTATATAGAGCATTGCCATTCCATTTATACAAATGTATAAATATGCTTTCAAGGCGCACACGCTCATATTTGTACTTCAAAAAATATATACATTTAGAATGTATTTATATTTATTAATGGCAGCATTTAGCAGATTTGATAAACCAATTAAAAAACTTTAAATGCGTTTTGTGACTTTTAGCGAAAATTAAAGGAAGGTTGAACAATATTTAAATGCTAGTTTTAGCTTATTTTTTATTATTTAAAAAGGTTGTTTAATAAAGAGAATTCTTAAAACAAATGTATTTATGTATTTTCTAATGATCTATTAATTTCTTAATAATTGATCATAGATAATAACAAATTGTGCACTAAACATAATTTTTAGTTATTGTATTTTTTTTGGGGTCTTAGCTGTTACCCCAGACTTTTTGTTGCTAAAGGACACTTTGCACAATGCGATGATAAGGAATTAATTGATTGATGCCGGATGCTTACATAATTGCAGCACATTGTCCGGTCGAAGGGGGGGGGGGGAGGGGCCGAGTGCTCCACATGCTTGGCCTTGATGGATGATTGAAATTTGAGGCGTGCGCCAACTTCAAGTACAGTTAATTAGGCGCATTCAACGGTCGAACAGCAGCAGCAAAAAATAATTAAATCTAATTAATTTGCAGCTGTCAAAGTGAAAAGCAAAATCCAAAAAAAAAAAGGGAAGTGAGAAACAAAAAAGCACAGAAACACGGGTAGCTGTCGCTTTCAAAAGGCTTGAGGGTTTTCGCTGCCTTGCTAATTGTGGGGGAGTGTGGGGGGTGGGGGGGGGCGGCAAGTTGGCACCTCATCGATTTGTAGCCACGTCATGCAGGCATTCTGCCATTCCGCCTGCAGTCAGCAAAGTCAATTTGCCAATGCGCCAAATTTGTGCGTCGTAATGTGAAGGAGGAGCTTGAGGGAGGGATTGGGGCTGGGATTGGGATTGGGATTGGGATTGGTTGTTTTGGGGGTGGATGGGTGCTGCCTGTCTAAGACGTGACGTAAATCAGCGTTTTAAGTGTTTTTTGAGCTGTCAACGGCAACGTGGCAACTTTGTTTGCCGCCTGCCCCAAAAGAAAAATGAACCAGCAACAGCTACACAAATCAGGCTGACTAAATTACTTCCACATCGACTTCTCAATGCTCTGCGCATGAGGAAACCGGCCTATCAGCTTACGATTCAATATATAAAAAATGAATAAGTAACAGTTCTTAAAGTCAGAATATAATTTATAAAGTAAGTAATAAACATTATATAAGAATCTCTAATTTATGTAAGGTAAGGTCAGTTATAACCTAGTACTTAATAGCATTCCATAATAGTTATTATGAGTTATAAGTATTTACCAAATTTATATTTGCAATCTGTCTTATATTTTCTTTTAATCTAAGCCTAACTCAATGTGGGAGTTTCAAAATGAAAACCTTTTTAGACGCCCAACGAATCTAACTATCGTCTATATTTCATAATATCATTGATTTGTATTTATTTCGAACCCCGTTTATCTTTATAGAGATAAAACGAACTATTTTTCCGTTTGAGCTAGCTTTAAGTGCACAAATACTCGAATCTCCAGAATATATATATTTTCCTTCTTTTACAAATTTAACCGGCAGCCGCTTCTTCTTCTAGCCAGTAAATCAGACCGTGACTTTGGCAATGGCACCAAGGGGCTCGGCAAGTGTATGACAAGTGTGAAGTCCACAACACAGGCAACAGTTCAACATCTAAATCAAATTAATCCTTGCACCAGAGACTCTTACCCACTCAGAGTACCAGCCCCATCTTCATCGCTTCCCTGCCGGCTGCTGTTCCTGCAACTTTTTGTGCCCGTGCCTTTTGCCAGTTTGCGTAGTTTTTGTTGCTGGCTCGTCTTGACTCGACTCGACTCGACTCGACTTGGCTAGGCTCGGTTCAAGTGGCAACTTGTTAAATTTACGCAAGACTCGAGCCCTGGCACACGCATACACAATTAGGTAGCTAGGCGAAGGGAGGATTGGGGGGGCAGGGTAGACAGAACCATGGCTCAGTTACGCAAACAGCAAATCAAAAAACCATTTGACGCACTTTCATCATGAACAAACGTGGGCGTGGCACCTGCTGCTGACACATTGAAACTGCCAATAAGTTTACGCCTGCCACGTCTAAGTACAAAAAAGTGCAAGCGCCAAACAACAATAACAATAACAATGCAGCAGCAACATGGGGGAATAACAACAACAGCAATAACAAATTGCAGCGAACCCTTAAAAAGCTGCCAAGTCACACGGCTCCAGCTCTCCGGCGGCAGCTTTCTCTCACGGCTCCAGCTTTAATGAACATTTAAGTCGGTGCAAAGCCTTCTCCATTGCGGTAACGGCTGGCACAGTGTGACCAGAGCGATGCAGCAATCACAGTTCGAAATTCTCGGAGTCACGGTTATTATCTCTATTACACTTTAACTAGTAACTAGTTTTATTTATTTTGCGTTTTTTATTATGTCGCTTTACGTGTTTTTATATATACTTATTGCAAAAGTTACAAATATCTTGGTAAGTTAAGCTTATACCAAAAATCGCCTAAGATACAAAATTTCTTGTTATTTTATTTAATTATATATTTATATAATTATATAAAATTAATTTTGTTCAATAACAGTAACTTATTCGCCGCCCATCGATAATTGGCACTTATCGATATTTGACGAATTCACTATTAATAGCAACTTACCGTGTTCACAGCCATTCACGGGTTTCAGCTTTCGCCTAGCCCAGAAAATTCACTCCAGCCCGTGTTGACTTTGTTGGCAGCAAAATATTTTGGTCCAAGAACTTTTTTCTCCCTGTTTGTTTTTTGGGTCAAGTGTTGCCTTGGCTGCTGCTGCTGCTGCTGCTGCTGACGTAGCAACGCTTTTATTTTTTGGAGTAGGAATTAAATATCAAGCAATACACGTGTGTGTGCACACATGTTGTTGTTATTCTGGCAGCAGCTTTCGCATGGCCCGAATCATACTGCCTGTGCTCTTTGCTCCCGACTTGGCCTTTTTGCATATCATCATCATCCAAGTAAAGTTTGCTTTTGCTTTTTGCTCGGCTCCTCTGCTGCTGCTGCTGCTGCTGCTGTTGTTGTTTGTTCTCTTGTATTTTTGGTGTTCAAAAGCCCACACATCACTTTTACAGACACACCCCGCGCACCTCACATCGCCACTCCTTTGTGTGTTATTCCCCCGCTCATCTTCCCTCGTACATCAACTTGAAGTTCTTGTGTTTGGGTTAAGTGAAAAGTGATTGAGCAGATTTTTGTTGCGAATCTTTGGTTTCATCTCTCCTTTTCACTGCCTGCCCGCCACTCCGCTCCCCCCACCGTTTCTCCTTCTCTCTCGCTCTCTCTCTCTCTCTCTCTCTCTCTCCATCCATATATCATTCTGTTTCGGGCTCTATTGTTGTTGTAACTGTTGTACCTGCATGTTTTTCACTTTGTTGTTCGGGCCACTTTTGATGAAGGTAGCCAAGTGTTTTACTGTGTTAATTGTTGTCTTTGCTTCGGCTAATTCATTCTTTTCTTATTTCACACCGTCCAAACATCTGATAAAGCCAAAAATTGCACATAGAAAATAAAGCAAAAAAATTGTATTTTTATGTTAGGCAATTTCGATGGAAACTTCGAGGTAAATGTCTTCATTTCCGGTATTCTTGGTAAATCGGTAACGGTATCTTTAATCTGTAAATATACTAATTAGTAGTCGTGGATAGGTACATGGTTCAATCATAGGATCAATCATCATACCATATGTCAACATTAAATATTTAAAATTTCAGTATACTTTTGTCTTACTGGATTCAATTTACAGGTATGTGCACCTAGTAATTGTTGAGCTCACTCATTCGGTAATTGATTTTTAATTTACATCAGTTGAGCTCAACCATATGTAATTTAAGCTTTAAATCATTCATTCATTCGGGTGTGCATCTGTCAAGGGATCAATCAACCGGCCAGTTCAGCTGAATGATTACGACGAGCTGTTAATTTTGGCGAATGTTTAATTTTAAGCAGCGCACGCTTGGAATAAACTATATTTATATGAAAGCAATTTGAGGGGAACTCCAATCCGAATGCAAGTGCAATAATTTTTGTTCCAGTTTTTCGCATGCAAACATCATCAATCAGTGTCATCAATCAGCATCAGCAGCAACAGCGGCAGCGGCACCGGCAGCTTTTGTCGGCACCTTGGCTATCATTTTGATTGTTGTTTTTCAATTTCACAGAATTTCCTTACCCGATTTGCCGATTGCCGCCGATAGCCAATTGGGTGCTGCCATTGGGCGGCCGTTGCCGTTGGCGCTTTTTGCAGCATAAATCAAAAGCGGAAATTGCTGGCCAATGCGACGCATTTGTATGCAGCACGCTGATGAGATGACTTCATTAGCATCTGCTGCCGCTGCTGCTAAAGCAAGTTCTGATTGTTAGCACTGGGCCCGAACTGTCCAGCCCGGCAAATCCAATCAAATGAGCGGCACAAGAAATTCTCATCGGCCCGGGCGACAATTAGTGCGAATGCTAATGAAAGGCGCTGAAAGTGCAAATGTAACTGTATGCACTTCATTAGCTACATCAGGAAGGATGTCCCACCACGAACTCATACTCATAAATGCCAGCCGAACCAGTCGCAGTCGCAGTCGCAGTCACAACCACCAGACCCAATCAGACCCAACCGAGCTAATTAAGTTTCACTTCATCTGAGGCTGGAAGCCAACTGGCGCTGCTTAATGTCTTATGCTTTATTGGCTGTGTATTTATTTATTTCTTAATTCCGTGCACCCGTATTTATCATTATTGCGTTTCGTTTTGTTTCTGTTTCTTCTGCTGTGTGGTGTATCATTGTCGTTTGTCGTTTTCGTGATAATAAAGATTTATGCGATCCAGACCTAAAAAATCCAACGAGATTCGAACCAAATAAAACATAAGAAACCAAAAAACAGAAACCAGAAGCCGCAGACATAGCCCGATTATCGGTCAAAACGGATTTGTTTTTTTTTTTTTTTTGGTTCTTGGTTTTTGGGAAGACGAATGCATTTTTAATTAGCGGTTGCTACTCTACAATTTTCCTGGAAAACTTCTTGTCAGCAGCCGAGTTTTCGTTTCAGTTGTTGCATCCTGTTGCTCGGAAATTAGGCGGCAAAGTTGAAGAGCAAGGGCAACAACAAAATTATAATATTCGCTGCCAAAGGGTATGAAAATATCAATGCAATTTGTAGGCGATTCGAAGAAAACAAAACCAAATATTCAACGACAACAAAAATCGAATCCGCATCAGCCGGTGGCTGCTTCAGATCCTTTTGCTGCTGCTGTTGGCTTCTAAATTATGGCACACACTGTAAAGGAGACGAGGAGCTCGAAAGGGAGAGATGAACAAAGAGCAAGCATCATAAAACATACAACATGCCCATGACAATTCACATAATTCATGGTTTCTGTAGGACAGTGTTGTCTCTCAGCCAAAATTCATTGAAAAAATTGTATCTAAAAGATGTACAAAGATACAGAAAGCCATGCGTTACTTCTAAAAAAAATGATAGCGGATAAAATTACGCATAATTTATCAACGTTGACTAATTTGTATCTAATTTATTCAATTTTGTTTTTAAAAAAGTAAAATACAAATAAATTTGTATTAAGATCCAAATTTGTATAATTAGTATAAAGTGTGCCAAGGAACAACAAAAAATGAAATTCTAGTAGGCGACGATGCAAACGTTTTTGTCAAAATTCAATTGGTCCCCTTAAAAATAGAAATATTCATTGAGTCTTGAGAGCTGGAAGCGTCAAGACCTCATTTTCTAGTAGAATTTTCAATTTTGTAAATTGTATTATTTGTACCTCTGAAAAATAGTTTGCTAATCGATACTGGTAAGCTGGTAAGTTGAGAGACAGTTTCCATCGCAAGCGGAAGTCGCCAAAAAAAAAGTTAACTCCTAGATTTGCAGTTGGCTGCAAACGCTGGTCTGATCCAGGACTGTAATTTCGGTTGATTCAGTGGGCGCAGCTAATCCGGGGATACCTTAGCCAGAAGCTACTGCGGCTGCAGCCAAAGAAGATGCTCTGCGTCGGACCAAAGCCAAGCTGTCGCTTATGGAATGGGCACCAGCTTGGCTTCGGCCTGACGTAGAACTTCTTCTTTGTGTGCCCTTGGAAGGCTCTGCGTGGTCGGTTGGATGAAGAAGGATATGGCAGGACACCTATTGATACCCGGATATAAAGCGAATATACTTATGAACGTCATCAATATGTTTGGCGCTTGATATACGATACATGTACATAGGGTGGCAGGCAGATAAATATATACGATATATTTTATATTTATCTAAAATATTGTCAAAGGTTACTTTATGTTAGCTTAGCAATATTCTTTTGTTCAGCTAGTCATCTACACGAGGTAACAGTCTAGTGGCGAAAGAAAATGCAAGCTCCTAAATTTCCATTATATTTCTTTTTCAATTGAGAGTCCGTATCAAGGTTAGTATAAAACGCAAAATTTTAATTTTTCGCAATTGAAAATTGAACGAATTTTTATCATGAGTTAAGCTCTAGATTCTGCATTTATCGATTTGGTGCCTTGCGATTCCATTATCTGTGTATACTTGCAGAAAATACAATTTTTGATTAGTACCACAATCAGCTCGGATACAACTACAGCCAGTTAAACGCTTTTGTAAATAGTTACATGAGTTTTTACCGGAGTGGGATATCTGCTAGTGGAGTTAAAAGCAAGTAACATACGCCAAACTTGGCTGCCCTTTAAGAATCGCAATTGCTATTGTTATTTTGCAGCCAATTTAGGAATCGCACAGCAGAAAATGTTCCAAATGTTGTTTTGCCATTGCCGTTGTTGTTGTTGTTATTGTTGTTGTTGCACTGCAGCACTGCAGTAGGCCGTAAATTTATGTTGCATTAATTTATTGCACTGTTTTTTTTCAATGGGCCACGAAACGAGAACAAATTCAAAGTGCAACAGAATGGGAAACAGAAGGCGAAGCAGAAACAGAAATAGAATGGGCAATCGAAAGGGAAACTGGCCCCAAAATGTTTGGGCAAAAATTGAAATCAACTTGAGAGATATGCTCTGTGTGGGTAGAGAGTGGGGCCGAGGGGGGGGGCGGTGGGGGCTGCTGCAACGCCTTCAAGGGTCTTCAAGGTTCCTGCTCTCGTTGCACATTAAGTTGTCTGGCCGAGTTGTTGTTGCAGCCTGCTGTTGTGGCAGCTGCTTGCTTTGTTGTGCGGCGCTTATCTGCATGCGGCGCAATTATTTCAGCTTGTCACACGTCTGCAGGGGTACTCGCCGGACTGGGACACAGCGCGCTGCCTTTTCTGAACTTTACAAATTGAAATTAATTACTTTGTGCCATTGTCCGGCACAATGCGGCACGCGGGGCAGCCATTGGCTCCGGATGAAAACAACGCTGCAACGGCACTCTCCCCTGTCAGCCGTCGCTTGCAGCCCACTTTCATTGCATTCTGCAGTGCGTTCCGCATGCATTTGTCATATTTACACCCCCCAAGCGCCGCTCCCCGTCCCCCGCCCCCACCCTCTCCTCCATCTACTCTATTCGCGCTCGATTTAGTTTTGTGTTTCTTGTTCAACTTCACTTTTTGACCGCCTACCGCGTACCATGTCAAACCGCAGCACAATACCCCAGTCCCCCCTCCATCCGCCCCTTGCCACGTTCCACGTTCCACGTAGCTGCTGCCAACCTTCTTGTTAAATTTTGTTGTTTATTTCGCTGGGCAAGTTTTGCAAAATTTGCCAATTTTGCGAACTGAGCAACGTGGCACAATCCCCAGCCCCCAGCCCCCACCCCTTCCGCCTTCTCTGCTGCTGTCACTGGTTACAAGCGAGCTCACTGTTTAGTTTTTTGCTAAATACAATAGAAATTGCTGGACCCCAGCCATTCGCCCCGGCTTCCCCATTTCTAGTTTGCTTGCCCCTCCCCCCCCCCCCCCCCACCGAGCAGGCCCGGCCTGGTCGTGCTGTCAGCTTTTCATTGCTATTTGTTAGTTTGCCGTATTCTGTTGCAAAGTTCTTTGTCATGTTTGTTGTTTGCCACGTTGCGCATACGCCGCATTTGCCAGCTTTTTGCTTGTGTTCTGTTGTTGCTGCTGCTTCTGTTGTTGTTGTTGTTGTTGTTGTTGTAGCTGTTGCTTGTCGCTTGTCGCCTGTCGTCCATCGCCTCAGCAAAGGCGAAATGTTTTCATTTGCCTAATAGAGATTGACAATGAAGCAGACAATTTTTTCCTCGTCGAGCATATATTAATAATACGCAAGAGGCATCGTTCAAGTGGTTTGGAAATAATCAAACACGAAATTAGTGTCTATTTTCGGGCACCTGCGAATATATCAGGTTGTTTTCTTTGTAACTGAGTGCTGATGTTAACGAATATCTTTCTATCCATATAGCCGTTAAATTGAATAAAATATGCAAATTCACTTAGTCAAATTAAGGTTCTTTTTTAATATAAAATTCAAAACAATTAGCAAATATTCTTAATAATATATTTAATATAGGGTATGTTATAACTGTGGTTTTTCTTGGCATCCATTACAGAGCCTGATGATATTTGCAATATGTGAACTCCTTTTTAATTTAAGCTGCTTAAACATCGTCTATCAATACGCTGTTGTTCAGGGCAATATGCAATTGAGTTGGCAATCATTCGGCAATTCGACTGAGGGCAACAGTAATAGGATATGTGAAGTACTAGAAAGAAAACAGCTCTTAGTCTTAAAATCCAACAAAAGGCAACGAATGTGTGTGTATTTGTTTTTGCCAGTGCTTCAATTCCATGCTGAGAGGACGACGAACATAAATTTTTGTTATAGCTAAGCATAAGCTAGTTGTGCAGTTGTGTGAACTGCACACACACACACACCCACTTGGAGACAGTCATGAATACGAGCACGAACAACATCTGCATATGGCTGTTTGTTGCATTTGTTGTGTGGGGTCAGGGGGCGGTGGGCGGCAGGGCGACCAACTGTTGCGTGTCTGCAGCTGAAATATCGCGCATAATTGCTGCATATTTCGTTGCGGTGCATGTGCTGTGTGTGTGTGTGTGTTTGGTGTGTGTTTCAGTCATTTGTCAGCGTGTTTTACAACACTTTTTTCTAGGGCTCATGCTACTTTCGGTCTGGCTGTCTGTCAGTCGGCCAGCTGGCATCGATGATACAATTCTCAGCTTCAATTTTCCCATCAGCCAGCTGCTTTCTTTTGTCGACAATAGTTGTTGACGCTTGTTGTTGTTGTTGCTGTTGTTGTTGTTGGCTGCTCCAATAAAGTCACCTAAATACGGCAAACGCTTTTTGCGCCGCACGGCGTGTGATTGGCGTTGATTTGCCAACATCTGATTAACGTTGGCCTAAACGCTTGCGTAACCCAGTCTCGGGGACCTAAGCCCCGCTCGAGACTTGGCTAAAGCCTAGTCAAGCACTTTTTTTTCAGCAAATTACAGAGCTGCAGCCGCATTTACGAAACGCTTGCAGCTGCCGCCGCCAGAGCTGCGCATCAACGTCGACGTCGACGTCGACGTCGACGGCAACGTCGACGGCAACTTTGGCGCTTGCGCAAACGCCTTAAATTGCAGGTGGGCAAATGCAAATTGAAATCATTATTAATTATAGCAGTCAGCTTCCGTCCTAGACCCCAAAAGCCGTTTGCACAGCCAGCTCCAATCAGATTACCGCCGCCAAATCCCAAAAACAAAGGCCTGCCACAGCTCGTGTGTGTGTTCGTTGGTGTGCTTCGGTGTGTGCGGAGTGTGCGAGGCGAGGTGTCTGGGAATTGTTTGCAATTTAAGTGACTTAACTAACTTTGGAGCTCAGCTCATTGTACAACAATTCTGTGGGAAAATTGCGTAAAGCGTCCAAGGCCCCCATAGAACTCTCAAGAACGCAATTGGACTCAAGAGCTAGTTCAGCGAACAGCCAGAGAAGTGGCATAACGAAAGAGTTCTGATAATTAGAGTAGATTATCTTGAGTGTAGCAGCATATCAAGCCACAATGACAAATTTCCCTTCCATGTTAATGATAATATAATGAAAATGGGCTTGGAATGAGCAAAAAAAAAAAATCTACACTTGGAATAAAAATAAATAAATATATCTAGCTGTCATCAGTTCAATATTATAGGTAGGTGGGTATACTAGTTTACTGTCTTTGTTTACTCCACACGAATTTAAAATAACTTTTTAACATTTTCGTTTCATATTTTTATTTGTTATTAGAATATGTGCGCAACCATTTATCAGCGAGTTCCTTCAAGTGTTGACAGCAACTTGGGAGTTGCATTTTAAAGGTGTTCTGGTGTAAAGTGTGGCTCAAAAATTAATCAAAGAAAATTCTTTGTTTTTTTTGGCACAAATTGTGAAATTGATTTGAAAATATTTTATTTCTGCTTTTGCTTACTTTTCAATATAAAAATATTAGGTTTAAATATG
The DNA here is from genome assembly GCA_035047465.1 of Drosophila sordidula. Taxonomy (NCBI): domain Eukaryota; kingdom Metazoa; phylum Arthropoda; class Insecta; order Diptera; family Drosophilidae; genus Drosophila; species Drosophila sordidula. The sequence goes on along the minus strand of JAWNPQ010000136.1, from coordinate 6,858,462 downwards.
CCAAAAATTATGAAAAGAACTCGTTTAAATATAAATATTTAGCAAGATTCTGTCCAATTGGAAACCAAAGCCGTTTAATTTGCAAGGTCTTCATGCTGCTACAGAAAACACAGCGGATAGAATCCGGTCGATAATGTGTAGGGTATTTGCATTGCATGAATTTCAACACGTAATCACTGCCCGCTGTTAGCCATCAAATCAACGTCAAGGGGAGTGGGGGCGGGGGGGGGGTCGGAGGGGCAGTTGGCATTTTGCGTGCTGTGCCCAAGGTCTGGCTCTGGCCGCTTATTAGACTCGAACTTCAGCTGTGTTTATGCCACGACCAACTGCAGCATATCCGCCCAGCGCGCGGCCGGGCAATTGCGGCCAAATGCTGCCTGCACCGTGCAGCTAACAATCACCACCAAATTGACAACAATAAAGACGCAGTTGCAGTTGCAGTTGCAGTTGCACTTACAGTTGCAACAGATGCGGCGCGTGCAGCACCTGTCAAGCGATCCTCCAAAGCTGACGATGCACACGCAACACTCGTTTGCATACGTGGCCCCATCGCGGACATGTTAATTTTCAATTGGTCACTGGGCTGGCGATGGCGATGGCGGGTTTGTGGGCGCATTCAGAGATTGAGCTGCCGCCGCGCAGTTGCCAATTACCGAACAACGGCGAGCGCCTGCCACACGGTAGCAGCCACAATAACAACAATTTGCAACAGCGCGGAATGCAGGCGCAGAGCCACTGCGCAGTCGCCATCGCCATGGCCATCGACTTGGCAATTTCATTATAATGATAATGATAATGATGATGATAGCGATGCGGCGATGGGGCAGCCGACGGTGCCTCTTGCCGCGGCTGCCTGAGGCGATGCTTATCCGTTTTTAGAATATCAATTATAAGTCATTTACTTGGCTAGCACGTCCGCAGTCGCCCGGCCGGTCCACTCACCCAGTTTCGGTTACACTGTCCATCAATTTGGAGTGCCTCACCTAGCTGCTACGTCCCTTGCCACCTTCGGCCAACCGCCTGCTGCGTGTCACGAGTGTGAAACTGTAAAAGTACTTTTTAATTTAAGCTCATTTTAATTGTGAGAACTTTATTCCATTTGTTTTTCGGCTCCCCAAATCCAAATCGCATTTAATTCCCAACCTGATTCTTCAAAAGTTTCTGCTTGAGCTACATAAATGATTTTTCCACTCTTCTTTCGGGCTTTTACCATTACCGAGGCGTTTAGTCGGAATTACATTTGATGAGTGTTTTCACTCGGAATTTTCTCCAATTAGTTGGTGGCTTTTCTAATTTAATGGCTGACATCTGCTCTCCATAGCCCTGGCTCGATGGGAACTAAAGGAAGCGCGGATCAAGTAAATAGTTTATGGTTTTTGGCCTATCTATGAAGATCGGTTAATTGATTTCAATAATCTGTAGGTACAAGGATAAATGATGCTATCGCTAAATATTTTTGCCCATCCACAGATACAAATCTATTTTGTATTTCTTTATTATATTTTATTTTTTTGGAAATTTACCTTACATGCCAGCAAGTAAAGTTTGGTGAGTTTTGGCTGACTTCTCGTGCAGGGTAATTTTCGTAGTTTTTTATCCAATTCCGATGCCAATTCCGATCGAATGCGCTTTGATGCCGGGCAGTAAACGCTTCTTATCGGGCCAGGGGCAACTTGAAAGCCTTTCGGACGCAACACCTGGCGCTGCCACGCCCACAGGCTAGTACCTGCGAGACGGCCTCCCAAAGTGAACGCGGCTGTGAATGCGGTTGCTGCCTTTATGATGGCCATTAATTGAGTTTTTATCGGTTGTGGATTATGGCCGAGACTCGCATTTTGGCCCGCCAGAGTTTCCTGTTGGGGGCTACCCCAAGGGATTTGGCAATGCGGCGCCTGCTAACTTGGCCGCGACTGCAGCGTTTAATTGATGCGCCAGTTAATTAATTGTAACAAGTCTTCCACAGTACAAAACACCGCAAATGATACGAGCCATTTATGGCAGCTGGCAGTTGTCTGCGCGGGGCGGGGTTGCGGGGAGCACTCGAAGAAAAATCGACCTCATAAGCACAGGCAGCTACGTTAACTGCCTGCCAGTGCCCACGAAAAAAGAATAAGAAGTCCGAAAACAACAAAAACTAAATCATTGAAGACAGCAGCCGCAGACTGAATGCGATCGCAGCCGCAGATCTTCAGATGGGGGGACTCAAACTGGACCTGTATCTGAACCCTGGTCCCGGCACTGAAGCGGCGGTTGTGATTGGGGCCGGGGCCGGGCATGGGTCCGGGCAGCTTGAACTGCGTTACACGAAACGGCGTGTTGATGCCAGTTGAATGAGCAAACACAAAACGAGGCGAAGCAGCAAGAGAAGAGCCTGCAAAAAAGCCGAACTTTAAATACACTAACCGTTTGCTGTGATGGCCTGTAAAATAATAAAGATACATTACATTTCAAAAATATATAGCTTATAATATATATGTATACAAAAAGTATATTTTGTATTTTTTTTTTTTTTTGTAAAATCGACATAAGGGTCTCATAATGATATATATAGAAATTTATGTTTTATTTTTTCGAATTTCTTTAATATTGTGTATTATAACTTAAGCTCATTTTTAATTTTCATTTCCTTTACAATTATTTAATTATTAATTTTTTTATTTAAAGCTTTACATAAAAAAATCAACGTACAGAAAACAATTTTTTAAATGTACCTTATGTGAAATTTTGGAAATTTTCCACCTCTTATTTCATGCAACATGTTACAAGACGTGCCACAAAGTCGATGTATGCGGCAGGCTATATCTTTAAAAAACTGGTGCTGTGCCAAAGAAACGAAAGACTTAAGGCACAAACTTCAGCTAGCATAAGTGCATGAGCTAGAGCGCGCGCGCACGCTCGTGTGTGTGTGTGTGTGTGTGTGTTATTGCTTGTGTGAGTGTGTAGCTGAGAGTGAGTATTTAGGCCCGGTTTAGAATCAGCGCTCGTTGCCCAACAGACATTCCGATGCAGCAGGTGTTTAGCATAAGTAATTGATATTCTACACACAATCACTGAGGCAGCAACGGCAGCAACGGCAGCGGCGGCAACAGCGGCAGCAACTTGACGTGGCATGAAAATCGTACGCGGCAACTTTGGGTGCAACAGCAGCGGCAGTGGCAGCAAATTAAATGAAGCAACTTGAAATTGCAAAAGCAAACTCTAAGACGATTTGGCGAGCAAATGGAGACGGACCAGAACTTGTTGTCTATGCAATGAGATGAACGTGAAATTAACTTGCTCCATGCGGCCGAAATCATTTCAAATTAAATGGCCGGCCAACGCCTCAAAAGCTCCTCAGCGCTGGCCGCGAGTGCTGAAGGCCTCCGACAGACCACAAGCAGCAACAACCATTAACAACAGCTGGCAAATAGCAACGGCAACATCATTATTTATTAATATTAATATGAATTTACATAAGCGCTGAAAATGCGAGCAAAACTTCACACAAATCAGAAGCTTATTGGTACCATTTAGCCGTTCCATTATTATTCAGCGATTTGTTGGCGTCCCAAAAACTGGAACTCAGACAACCGGCAACAACAACAACGACAACAACAGACCCCCGCCCTGACTGACCACTGGCGTCAGTCGCCCGTCCAAAGTTGTCGCGTTCATTTTGCATTTCGACTGCGACTCTCGACTCAATCGTGCGCCGTACGATTGCTTGTAATTTATGTTAATTTTTCACTTTGGTTTAACATAAAAATCGAAACGCCTAAACAAACGCCAGACTGTCGAGACAGTCGCGATAGATAGCCACACTATGCAATGTATCTTTCAGATTGCCCATGGGCGTATTGTTTGAGAGGGTAACCAAATAGCTTTATTTATATTTGATCAAATTGCTGAATTATGTAACTTTAGCTATTATAAAAATATAAAAAATATATATATTATGTTTATTTTTCATATAAACTTTATTACGATAATTGCTTCTTTAACTATAATAAGTATAATTAAATGTTTAAGACCCCCTTTGAAGCTGTCAATAGCTACGCCACTGGCTTACACTGACGTTTCAAATATCGCTCGCCAAATGAAAAATTACACATTTGCAGCCCAGTTGAAAAACAAGAAAACTCAACGCCCACATGACACGTAACGAAATCAACTCAACTCGACTCATATCGAAACGATATAAATATGTATAGGAAAATACAAATATATATGCACATACATTTATCAAAACGTGGCTGGCTCCTGGGTCAGTCGAACATTTGGCATTGACTTGAGAGTGCGGCGAGCAATTAATGCAAAAGGTCAGTGCGCAGTCTTGAGTTGGTCAGCTCGAGACTTGCGAGCGACTGCGCTTGCAGCTGTGACTGTGGCAACTCTGGCGAATCTGTTAGCAGCGTGCAGAAAGAGTAAAAGAAAAAAAACCTGTAAGAAACGCCGTCGCCGAACGCCGCCCGGGGCCAATGAAATAGGCTCCCCTCGCAGCTTGCAACTGGCCTGCCAGTTGTTTTTTTTTTTTTATTATTATTTTATTTTTTATTTATTTCATTTTTTGCTGTTGGCTTATTTCATATTTTTATTTTGCTGTGTGACATGGCGATTGCGGGCAAGCATTTAATTATAACGTTTTCAAGCTTGCAAATCGCAATAATTGCCATGGCAAAAACCTTCACTGGCCATTAATAAGCGCGTCTAAGTCGGTGGGGCGCGGGGCTATGGTCCCTGCTGTTGGCCATTGTGCTGGCCATTTATTAGAGCAAAGTGTGCCATTTCTCTTACTCGACATTGATTGTTCAACTCCTCCACTCCGGCTCGCTGTCTGTCCGTCCGTCTGTTTGTGCTCATCATTAGGCTCGAGTGAGCCCCTGATCCATGTGTGACCTTTTCCTGTTTTGATTACCGAATTCGGTCCTGAATTCGGCCCTTTTTCATTTTTTATTTTCAGGTCTTCTTCTTCTTCGTTTCTTGTCGACTGAATTGCATGAATCACAATTTAAAATGATTCGCATTCGCCGTTAAGTAGCCGGCATTCGGACGAAACGCACAGTCCAAATTTCCGTTGAACCTTTTATTGTTATACCCTGTAGTCTTAATTGCGAGCTGGCATGCTTGAGCTGTATATATGTGTGATTAAATAATAAAAAAAAAATACTCTTAATTTCCACAAAAAAAAAAAAGAAAATGAAAATGACTCTCTATTTTAGGCAAATATTAAAAGAAACTAAGACTCTTAAATTTTTATAGACGTTGCTTGGGTGTTCGAATTTACCAGGATAGGTCTCACTTTCTCTCTACAGGGTATTTAGCTAGCCGTGGCGGCTTTCCTTCTTGCCCACTTACTGCATTCGCCGCTTCGTTTGAATTTCATCTTCGATGACTCAACAGAAATGTAACTTCTACATTTTCGGCATTTTCATTAGGAGCCCGCGATGATGGCAATCAGTTGTTGTTGGCTCTGGGTCATTCAGCCGCAACAGGATAAGGGCCACGGCCTTGATTTCCGTCCCTTGCCGTTCCGTTCGATTCCTTTACCGTATTTCACTGATATACCCATAATGATATTCCCGTTGTTCTCCCGTTGCTGCTGCTGCTGCTATTTCGTACGGCTCACTTAGTGCCGGACGTGTTCGTGATCTTTTAACAGGGTCAGGCCAGCTGAGCTTCGTATTGTGTGTGGCACACTCTGGCCGTGATAAATGTTTCGTCATCCCGAATTTGGTTCCTTTTGGCTAGACGTATTTTCCTTTATTTTATTTTATTTTTTTATTTATTATTTTTGCACTGGTCGAAATATGTTGGCAGATAGCAGCTGCAGAAATTGAAACAGCTTTTAAATAATATCCCGCTCAGCTTTTTTCCCCACTATGTTATTTTTCCCATTAATATTTGATTCATTATGATTAATAAAAATTTTAGTTTATTTATAAAACTAAATTTTATCTCAATACAATTAACTATATTACTATGTGGAACACAATTATATATTTACAGATACGTTCTCCCTTGTGCGCTTTGTATTTATTGTACCTCTCTGTCCTTTTGTGTTATTTCATTGATCCAACCATAAATATCGATGGCATATGGATATTATCCGAGCTGCTGGCAACGTTCTCACCCTCACTCCCTCACATTAGATTCCATTTAAGTCCAATAACTGCCCCCGCCCCAACCTATGCGGACTGGTGCCAACTAAACAGAATGAAACGCATAAAATTCGTAACGTTTTGCCGTTTGCAACAGTTTTCACCATTACGGCTAAAAGCCGTTCGGAATGTTGCCACATTTATGTTTGGCCAATCAATTAGGATATTAGGGGCATGTTCGCATTGTAAAATGACAATGACAGCGGGGCGGCCTGGGTTGCCGCCCTATTTGCAGACACCCCCGACTGTTGCCAACGCGGTGTTTCAAATTCAATTTTCCATGCCGCATGCCACAAAACGTGTTGTGCCAGAGGTGTTGCTGGGACAATGCTGACCCGGAACCCTAACTCAAACCCAAAGTCGCACCCCCTGCCCCCCCGTAGATTGAGTGACATATTTAGTTTTCTTTGCTGGACGTTTTCGTTTTGTGTGTGTGTGTGTGTTTTTTTTTTTATTTTGTTGGATTTTCTGGGCCAAATTGATATGCTAAGTAGCTCAAGGAATGGGGGCGTGGAATGAGAGGAACAAAGGTAAAGAGAACACGCTCATATAAATTAGCTACCCGAGTTACCGACGCTATCCGCCGTTGCATTCCGCTTCCATTTCGAGCCTAATTATCACAGCTTTTTATCAAGTGACAGGCGCTCGACTAATTGCCAAATGAATGCCCAAAGGAAACCGCATTTCCGTTCCTGGCCATCGATTGGACGTTAGAAACCAGCCCGAAAAGAACGCTGCAAATAGCTAAGAGAAACGAAAAGAAAGAAGGGAATCGAAAACATACGAAAAGGCATCAACGATTTCTTATATTTTTAGACTGGGCGCTGGCGGGGGGCGTGGCCGTGGCCGTGTTGGCCGCTGATAAGCCGCAGCGACAAAGGCAGCGACAACAATGCAAATGCGTAGGTAATAAATAAAAATTGTTTTTAAACAACTTAATCGAATTTGTGTTTTCTGATTGACTTGCCCTGCCTTATAGGTATAGCCGTATGCAGAGCGAGCGAGGGTGGTCTGAAAAGTGGCTAAGTGACAAGAGACATGAATTATTTGAAGCTAATATTGAGTAGAGCTTGTTAATGGCAAATGCCAAGATTAATAAGCTAAAACGATTATTATAGGATTATAGTTGATACATCAATCGGTAGGTAATTAAAGTAATATTACATGTGAATTGTAATCTTACAACTACCTTAAAGTAAATGTTTATTAAACCAAAACTGAAAAGATTAAAATATGTGGAAAGGCATCGAAAGTAAATATCAAATTAAAAAAAAAAAACTTTTTTGAAATACTTAGTTCTGGGGCGACCCTCGCGAGCTGTGAGCTATCTCATCGCCTGGCATTTTTATGCGTGCGCCTTTTGGCCTCTGACTTTGACATAAAAAAAGAACGAAGAGCCGCCGCCTTTTGTGGCGCTGCAGCCTCGGCCCAGCGGGTGGAGTACGCTCGGAATGGGGTGGGGGTTGGGGGGTGGGGGGCATGTACTTCTAGGGGCTGCCCCAAATGCGTTTCTGTTGTTGTTACAACCATTTTTATGACGCAAGTGCTCGTAAAACGGCGTAGCTGTTGTTCTCGTTGTGCTCGTTGGTGTTGCCTACGTTGTCGCTGTGTTGTTTGTGGCTGTTGTTGTTGTTGCTGTTGTTGCCATCTTCCCAGGTCGCTGTCATTTGTTGTTGTCGTTTTTCATTGTCCTTGTGACTTGCGGTTGCCAAATTGTATGTATTTGGTTTTAACACATTTTGGTCTAATGGAGTGCCGTTGCTCTGCGCCACGAGCTTCATAAAACGCCGCCCTGCCAGCCTCACTTGCCACACTCCCACACAGCCGCGCTGCCACATGCCACATGCCACACGCCACACGCCACGAGGCGCTTTGCATTCCGATTTGAGATTTCTGTATGCCGAGTCTGTTCTGTTTGGCCCTGGGCATTTCCAGACTTGGCAAAACTTTTGCTGACCACCAAATGACTGGCCAAGTGAAAGTTGAACAACAAACAAGACAACGGCAGCTCCAGCAGCAGCAACAACAACAACAATTGACAAGCATAACAATCTAAGCGCCAAGATTACACGTGTTAGTTGTTATATTTGTTGTTGTTGTTGTTGTTGTTGTTGCTCGCTTCTTTACAAGCTAGTATTTAAAATATGCCTATGCCGAACAGAAATAATAAAAAAAAAATATATATATACTCACTCGGCCGCCTCTTGATATGCCAGCAATGTTAAAATGTTTTCCATTTTTTTCCTTCTATTTTTTACAGCCCACTACAGACATAAAGTTTGTACATAACTCACATATCTGAACATTAACAAGAGCAGAAGACAGATCTAATTGATTGTCGGAGATTGTAAATGGTTGTTAACTAATTCGAAAGGCGTTCGGCAACATTAAATTCCAAAATTTACAACTCAAAATGTTGTTTTCGTTTCGTTTTTCAAGAGCAACTCAGCCAAATCATGTAAATGTATTTTAGAGTTTTAAATAGTTACACATTTTGTGAAATCCACGTTGGCTTGGGAACGCTAGTTTAGGTGGGATCTGAGCTGATCAAAATAAACTTAATTTTTTACTCAAAATCTACCATCAAATTAGGCTAATATCCAAACTTTAGCATTCTCGTCTATTCATGAAGTGAAAATTGATAAAATTTCATACTGTTATTTGTAGTCAAACTATACAAATTAAGATATAAATATTTATTGACAGAATAGTCAAAAAATGCTTATTATGAATTAGTAATAGAACAAAGATTCTTGATTCTGTGTGAATTGAGTAAAGATGTAGTATTTAAAAAGTAATTAAATTGATATTTTATTAATGTACTTTGAAGTAATTGCAACAAATAATATGATAAGAAAAACAATTATAATAATGATAGTATGCGAGCTCCTTTTAAGCGCATCAAATTCAGTTAGAACTTGAAGGTCTTGTGAGACTATCCGATTACCAACTGCTGCTCGTGTGTGTATAAATATATATATATATATACACGGTATATCACCGCAAACAAGAATGAGGCAGAGGCAACATCAATGCGCGTGCGCTGCCAACTTGCTGCCAGTCAAGAGTCGGACTCGGAGTCGAAGTCGGAGTCGGAGGCCGAGGCCGAGTTGGAGCTGGAGTCGGTGGCAGTGGCGGTGGCGGTGTCGGCGTCAGGTAGGCCAGCTCAGGTAGTCATCAATGAAGGAGCTTGTGCGATGTCTTCATTGCTTCGTTGCTGCTGCAGCAGCAGCAACAACAACACGGCTTGGCAGCGACGTGTGGGCAGTTGGCTGCCGTTTTTCGCGCACCAAAAAAAGACAAAGAAAGAAAGAAACGCAACTCGAAAAAAATTCAACTTGAAGCGAACTTTGCGCACGCGCACGACATGCGAACGGCGCGCGCAGCAGAAGGACAGAGCGAGAGAGAGGGAGAGAGGGAGAGAGAGGGAGAGAGGGAGAGGAAAAGACATGGAGCAGTGGAACAAAGTTGGCTACTGTTCGACTGTGTGAATGCGAATGAATGTGGGCGTGAGTGCTTATTAGCGCCATGGCTCAACTTTGAACTTTTGTGCTGCCTGCGCCGCTGCCGACGTCGCTGCTGTTGCAGCATAATTATGCCTGAGTTCAAGGAGCAGAGACACCTTCCGTTGTGAGCCCTCTTGCCGCTGCCCCGCTCCGCGCCTGCCACGCCCCTGTCTCTGGCTTTGTCTTTGGCTTGGGGTTCGGTTTGCGCTCGGCAACCTGTAAACGATACAAATCACACACAGTGCCAACCACAAGGCTGGGGTTGTCTGCCGCTGCTGCTTCTTCTACTTCTTGTTCTTGCTGTTGCATGTTGATGTTGTCGCTGGCAACTCTTGCGGCAGCAAATTGAAGCACCGCAACAACTTCTCGCATGCATTTGTTGTATTTGTATGGCTTGCAGCAAAAATGCGCCCCTATCGGTCCAGTTGTTGTTCATACATATACCCGTTGTAGTTATAGTTACTGCCAAACCAGTTATTCACCGTCCCCCCCCCCCGCTCAATCTCCTGCCCCTCGCTTAACCAGCTCAAAGTTTGCCCATTGCCCGTCCTGTTGCTTTCATATATGAAAAGTGATTTCTTTGCATAAAATGTGCTCCCCAAGCTGCACTGAGCGAAAATGTGAGGCGATTGCTAATTTAATTTTTGTTTAATTAGGATTTGATTAAATGAATTGTTCTCAGATATTTGTGAAACATTCAAATTTATCTATGTTTTTGTATAACAAAGTATTAAACAAATAACAAAATAATATAATTAGATTATACTAAACTATATTCCTTACAAATATGCTAATTTTTCCAATTTTTTGAGTTAGAAACTTAAAGTTTTTCCTCATACTTCTTTTCAGCTTCTATTCTAAATGCTAATATAAGTAATTTGTATATATTCAAAGCTAAGTAAAACAACTTAAAGGAAATGATTTTTAATCAGTATTCCCCAAACGCTGTCTAATTTCTTGGAGTGCAGCTGCTTGGGGTCCCAGATCCCGATTTCTAGAGCTGGACACTCTGCTGCCGCCGCTGCCTGATGATGATTGGGTATAATGGGTTTTATGGAGCAGCTGCTGCTGCTGCTGCTGCTGCTGTCGTGGATGTGGATGCTGCTCGTTGTTCAAGTTTTGTGGCTCACACCTGTGCCCGGGCCTGGGCTGACATTTTGAAATATTGCCATTGATTTGCTGGCAAAGAGACTGCAAACTGATTTAGTTTCTGAATCCGATTTCGTTGGCAGTCCCATTAGGTTGCCCGTTCCCATGGCAAAAGCAGTTGTTTGTGTTGCTTTGTGTTGTTTGTCTTGTTTGTTCTACAATTAACAACAACAATGAGCGCGCAATGTTTTAATTTGGGTCAAGCAATTGGCGTCGCTTTGGCACCGTTCATAATTTCCATAAACACCATGCCAAGCCCCCCTCAAAAACAAGACAAAAAAAAAAAAAAAAGAAAAAAATACTTTAAAAAACTTGGCCCAATCACATGCATATATGTATATTTACGTTTATGTGCTTATATAAGCATATAGTCGCATATGTTTAAATATACACCCGTAATTTATAGCAAATCGAATGATGGGCCCAAAGAATCACAAGGCGCACAGACACACGCACACACACACAGGCACGCTTGTGGCAGGTATAAAACCATAACCAAATTCATTAACATTTTCGGCACGCACACATTGTAAATCTTTTAGCATAAACATAAAATTCTCTCACACACCAAAGACTCTCCCACAACGCACGCAGGCCAAAGATGTCAAAGAGTCACCAAATCGATCATGCTTCGAGCACAGCTAAGAGAGCGATCGAACACAAGCGCAGAGCATAAGCCGAAGAGTGCGCATGTTTGACGTTGCAACTGAACTGAACTGAGTGTTGGTTCCATGTTCGATCGGCTCTGTGACATGCATGAATTGTCTTGCGGTTATTTGATGTGGTACTTCTTCTTGTTGCTGGTGTTGTTGTTCAACACTTGTCCAGCAACTTGTTTGTTGTTGTATTTATAATTCTCGCATCGTTTAAATCGTAAGTGAAGAAAATTATATGGCTTGGGCACCGAAGAACCAGCAGAAAAGAGGGTCCATTACCCATGTGATAATTAGTGCTACAATAAAACAGTGGAACGTCAATATATCGATTTTCAATCGATGTTTGGTTTTTCTGATGTTTCAATGTAAATCAATTGATTTTTGGAAAGAACTTCGGTGCTTCAAAAGTTCTTGGGACATGGTAAGAGTCGCCAGATAATATTTGAAATGTACTTTTAAATGGGATTTTTGATACTTTTGGTATATAGTACATATATAAAATTTAATACATGATATTTGACCAAAAGGTTTTTTAAATCAAGTTTAACAAGAACGTTGTTCTATAAAGCAGATTTAATCAAGAAGCCAAACTATTTTCATTATTCTGAAAAGCAACTGAACTTTGGTAATTATAGTGGATTATTTGCCATATGCCTATATTCTGATATTATTTTGTTAATACACAAAATATAACAAAATGTAATGATTTAATAATTTTGTATGAAAAGTTAATGTTTCGATTCAAAAATCACTCTAAAAGTAATAATATTTATACTTTAATAACAGGAATTGAACTTGCAATTTCTTTGTTTTTTATTTTCTTTGGTGCAATGAGCTCTGAATATTTTATAATTTATGATGAATTATCAGGGTAACAAATTATCAAAAACAAAACAAATTTATGAAATTAAAAATTCTGCTTTGCATATCTCATTGTGAAGTTTTTGAGGGGAATGTCTAAAACTAACTTCAGAGTTGACTTTCCGATTATTTTGTTGTATCTGCAGAGTTCGAATCGATATTTTTTACACGTGTTTTCGCCCGTCTCTCGCCACATCCTTTGCCAACATTGCACGTACCTGTGTACCTTCAGCTGAATGCCCAAATGTTTGGACAGCTTTTGAAGCTGTTGTGTATTCGTTTAATGCCCGCCAACCCGGCCCCGCTCCCCGCTCCCCCCCCCTGCGCCCCAGCTCCCACAGGCGTCAAGTGGAGGCACTTCAGCTCGCAGCTCTCGGCTCTCGGCTCTCAGCTCTCAGCTCTAGTTGCACAGAGTTCGCAGAGTCCAGATTTAAGTAAAACTGTACTTAGAGTCAGCCAGAGCTACTGTTTGCCTTTGTGTGGCCCCGGCTGCCTTTGGGCCAAGCGAAGTTTGCGGCCATCAATGCAGCTTTCGCTTTGGCTGCAGCTCCGATAACCCGGCCATGAGTCACCTGCAACACGGTATTTCTTTTTTTTTTTTTTTTTTTATTCTCCGCTTTTTATGCTCGTTCAACGTTCAACATTAGCTGCCTCTCGGTTGACGCTGCTGTGTTGCATTTTAAAATTAATATTTGGATTTTAATTAGCAAGAAATTTACTTTGGGCCATGGCAGTTCGGTTCGCTGCCTGCTGAATCCCGGGCTCGGATCGTGGCTGGAGCAGCAAACGTGGTGCGTGGGGGAAGGGGCGAAGGGGGGGGGCGATGTGTTTACATTTGCTGGCTGGTAACTGCATGTGCACACCTTCAACTGCACAGGTGTGTGTGTATTTAATTAGTGTACACATGCACAGTCACATCAATTGGGGGATTGGGGGCTAGCGGGGGCGAGTAAAGCGCCATCAAATATGCAGCATTTGCTTAGTTACAAATTTAATTTCGCTCAACGCATATAAAATGCAATTTTCAAATAATGAGCCATATATGCATATGGCACACACATACCTACACATAAATTATATTACATACATTCATATTCTTTGTAGCCATATTGCATACATATTTGTTTTTATTTTGCCTACGGAATTTTTTGTTGACTGTCGGCGAAACAAAATTATTGTTTAATACATTTACATTAGCTGCAAATGAATTGTTTGCTGCCGCTGTGTGCATTGCTTTGGGTTTGTTTCAAAAAACAAAAGGCCGAGCGGCCAATCGCCAAAAAGCCCTTGGCCAAATAATAATTTTTAATTCAAAAGAATTTTCAAAATTTGCTTGCCATATGTTCGCTGCCCGGCTGGCCTGTGTTGCGTCAAACTCTCTTCGGTTGCCAGCGAACATGTTTGAACTGACGCTGTTAAGTTAACAGCGCGGCGTAACAGCGGCTGCTAATCATATGAAACTTGAGCTATTAAATACATTGCTTTGAACACTGATTGGATATTATAGTGAAGATCGATTTTTTAAATTGTAAAGTAGCTCGCTCAAAGCAGCGAGGAAAATAATATAGCTTTGACTTTTGATATTTTTTAAGTCATTCAAAAGATCCATTCCTTATTCAGCATCATTATTCACCAGTTATTAGATAACAAAAATATTTTAATACTGCATTTTAGCCTGTTCTTAAACGGATATATTCAAACTTGGAGTCTTTAGGCTTGGTTCTACGAAATTTATTAAAAAACTGATGCTTATCTTCAAAGCAAACATTTATTTTATCTTTTTGTTTAAATACTCTGAATTTTTTCATGCACATCAGAATTGTCGAGGTGGTTGCAGTCGACGCTTTAATTAAAAAACTGTCGCTGAAAAGTTGGCTAGCGACTTGGACAAAGGCCGGAGGACCCTGACCGCCAAAAAATGGCTGGGTTGTAAGCCATTTTGGAATGCTCGCAATGGCCAACGGCAAACGGCAAACGGGTAACGGGAAACGGCTTAGGGCCGCGGGCAACGCGTCGTGTTATAATTCAAATAATAAATTCTATTTTACGGCCCTCTACTCTGAAATGGCTAACAAATGGCCTTGCGACCAGATGAAATGCGAAATGCAGACGGCGAAAGAGTGAGAATCTAAAGAGCTCTACGGGGTATGAGGGGGAGGGGGTGTTGTTGGGCTGGGGGATTCAACTTAGTTACCTAGTGCTGGATGCTTGGCCAGGGCTAAAATCGATTTAGCCAAGTAAAACCAATAAAAATTATAAAGCATATAAATTGCCAACCAAAATGTTTGTTGTCAAACTTCAGTCCCGGAGAAATCACATTAGGGTGGCGCCAATCAAATTTGTGTATTGTCAGCAACTGCGGCGGATGCCGGGAGAGGGGCGGGGGGGGGGGGGTGGGTAGGGCAGGGCGGTTAGCCCGCTGGCTTGTTGCTTTGAATGCGCTCGCACTTTTTATGACCCTGGCAGCCAGAAAACAACCACCAGACCACACTGCTCCCCAGCACCCGAAGCAGGCCCCAAACTGCTTTTTAGCTTGTAAGTCATTCAGTCAGTCAGTCAGTCAGTCAGCCATTCAGAGGCCATCATCTCATGTTGTTGCAAATGCAGAGGAACAAATGCTTGCCGGCTTTTAAATGGAACCCTCTCCAGCCACCCCGCCCCATTGTCCGCCCCATCCAACTGCCCGGCACTTATTGAAGCTGGCAGATTTATTGGAATTTAAAATTCCTTTGTTAGTCACCAGAGCCGCGGCTCCAAGCAATCTAATAAACGCCAAAAGCCCCAGAAAAAAAAAAATATAAAAAATAAAATAAAGGAAGAAGAAACACCCACACGCAAAATAGAACTTTGCTGTTTGGCCGAGTGTGTAAAAGTTGGACAGTGGCGGGGTGGGGGCCCCCACGGGGGATCGCTTATCTCAGGGGGTGTTCGGTCGATAACGCACACTTCCAAATGCCTGGGACCACAGAATCGTATGCAAAGGCTGCTCGCAACTTATCGTCCAATTAGCATAAGCATCTCCAAGCGAACTAATCGATTTTACAGCTCACACTTAATGCGACAAACTTGATTTTGGAACATCTGGCAACGTTTGCAACAGCGTCCGAAGAACTTTAATGAAGAAGGGTGTGCGAGTTTTACTGCTGATATCCTATTGAAGCTATATTTGGTATGTTATATCTCATATCTTAGCACAATAAAAGAATAATAAAAGAAAAATACATATGATGATATGATAATAAAAGGCTATAATATATAAAGGTATATATGTTCTTGTCGATTTAGCCATGTCCGTCAAGAACTAGATACTTCTATCTACTCTCTGTTCTAAGTGTTGTCTAACCTTTTTACAATTTGGCTTATAATGACATATAAATGACTTTATTATTTTTCACAAATTTATTACAAGTAATAAATTTCCTTTGCAAAATTGTAAAAAAAAGAGATAGAGCCTTTCTCTGCGCTGCGAGTCCTTTCTAGGTTAAGATCGCAGCTGGGTGCAGGGTATCTACCTGATACCACGTACTCCCGACAAAATAAAAAATTAACTGAAAAAAAAAAAATGAAAAATTCGTCTCAATTTGAGGCTTACTTTCATTTAAGCGATTCCTTTAAATTTTACAGCATTTTGTTTTATTGAGTGTATAAGTCATATAAGTACTTTCGTTTTAGAGTGCCTGCCCAAATGCCGCCTTTGGTATCTTTGAGTAAATTACGGGCGCACTCACTTAATTTATAAGCCACGTCAAGGGCTGCTTTTGCATAACATGCTCATTCGCATATATATGTATATGTATATGGATATGTGGGGCAAAGGAGGAGGCGGGTTAAAGTTCAATTGGAAATTGGGTTCGCTGTTGGCCGCTGATGCGAAAGTTTCCGCTGCTCAGCCCTATAGCACTCAACAGATGTCGGATTGCTGCCGCCTTACACATGGAAATAATGAAAAATAAAAAAAAATAAAAACGCATCGGTAAAGAGGAAAAAAAGGAGAAAAAAACAAAATGGCAGCCTCGTAAACAACTCGCTAAACGTTTTGGCGCTCATTTTGCAGCCGTTGCTTAATTTTTTTTTGCTCCTCATTGCTGTTGTTGTTGTTGTTGCTCTGCTTAAGGCTCCAGGCACAAGTGAAAGTTCAACGGGACAATATGTGGGTGGCCTGTAGGGGCTGCTGGGCTCGGGTTGACGGGCTGAGGTGTGCTGGTTAGGGGCGGTTGCGGGGGGCGGGGCGCATTGCTGTGGCTGCCACGCATACGCCACATTTCGCACATTTCCCCCAAATTCCCATTTTTGCTTTGTTTTGTTTGCGTTTTTTTCCACTTTTTTTTCGCCTTTTTTTTTTTTTTTTTTTTTGGCAGCACAGATTTTCCGCGCATTTTGCCGCCAGAGCCACGTGGATGTTGTTGGTCTTGTTGTTGTTGTTGTTGTTTTTGTCGAGTGTTTTGGGCACCGCCAAAAACAAAGGGCGCGCACATTAAATTATGAAAATAAAATGCGATGCGCCCCTTAGCTACCCATCAAAAGGTCGACGGCAGGCAAAGCCATTGAATAACTCGACTCGACTCGACTCAACATTGACTTAATGAGCAGGGATATGGATATATAGCTCGGCGCTGGCTCCGTTCAGCTCAGCTCGTTTCAGATGAGTTCCGTTTAGTCTGAGGCAAAAACTTGCGCACTTACCACGCAAAGAAACAAAGAGCGCGAAGTGGGGGTACAAAGGAAGGGGGGGAGGGGGAGTTCCTGCAACGGGTAGGCAATGCGCAAAGTGATTGCGACTTTGTTTTTCTGTACATTTCATCATATATATATATGTATATTTTTATACATATATATAAAAAAAACACATATTTAATGTAACTTTTTAATTAAATCGTTATATATTCTCTCAGCGCTCTGCGCTCCGTTCGCATCTTCAGCTCATGCCTACCTTTGGCTTTTCCTGTTTTTTACTTCTGCTCAAGAAATTGATAATGGCTCCTCACGGGGCCTCGGCATTGAGGAGTCTTAAAAAACGGTTACATGCAAATTGCTAAGCTCACTGTAAAGGGCCAACAGCGGCCTAATGAGGCCCAGTTGGTAATTAAGCCAAAGGCGTTCGCCAAGGATCCGGCCACATCTGAGCTGAGCCTCAATCCGTGTAATTCATATTTATTGCGGGCTTATTCGAGTGTATACGACAGTACTAATAGTTTATCAAATCTCGCATTTCACTTATTAACGGTCATATTGGGGCTTAAACCCTCAAGTCTTGGCATTAGCTCTTATTGCATATCGTTGTGAATTTTGAATATTTTCCTCATTCAGCACGGACAACCTTTAACAAATTCGATTAATATTTAAAATTCTTTTATAATAAGTGCCTTTAAAATAAATACTTTCGATCTATATACAACAAGAAAAAAGTATCCCAGATTGCAACCTTTCGGATTTCGTGTTTTATTTCCATAAATACTTTGTTTAGTTATGAATTCGTGTATTATGTTTGTGTATTTGCTTTCATGAGCGTTTGTTTTTATTTGAATATTAAAGTATTATTTTTAAATGTTTTTTTTTTTTTTTTTTTTTGTAACCTTGAACAAATCTGATTCATGTTTGCAATAAGCCACAAAATATAATTTTATTTGTTGCCGCTTTAAATATTTGCCCAAAAATGTCGATGGCATGGACAGTTTAATTCCCTGCCAAAACGCATGTGAACTGATTTGTATCGTTTTAATATTTCCGCAAGGGTGTTAAATGTGCGGTGCGCCGAATTTGGGCCTGCTATTGTGTGTTTTTCAAAAATATTATTTGGCCTGCTCCTCAAATAGTTTGCATATTAATTGTTTTAATTGAAAAGCGCGTGCGCGTTTTTAATAGTTTTTATGATTAAAATTGGCATCCAATGCAGGCACCACAAAATCAACCCTAACCACCCGCATATACATATATGCTACACTCACACACACACACACACACGCATACTTATGTGCATATATATTGAAGTTGACGAGCTTTAATTGCTGCTGCCATTATTAATAATAATTTACCAAAATATTTTTGGCAACGCTTTGATGGCTTCATTAGCCAACGCCGCTTCAGCTATAAGCCCCCCCCCCCCCCAGCCCCCCTCAGGCCTTTCCACAGAAAGCAACCGCGGCACGCGTCTCATTTAAAAGTCATTACGTTTAATAAAATACCCAAAAAAAAAATACAAATAATAAATAGAAAATAAAAAAAGCACAAACATCAATTGTTTTGCCTAACGGTTATAATGGAGGGCGTTTGTTTTATGGTCATCGTCCCGTAAATCAATTGAGTTTTTTTTACCCAAATTTGAATTTTGTTGCCTTGTTGTTGTTGTTGTTTATGCCGCTTTTAATTGCATGCTGCACAGTAATAAATATTTGTATATATATAAATATATATTTTTTTTTACGCAATGAGCGCAGCTACAAATTTTAAACACTCATTAATTTATGATTCGGGCACAATGTGGGCGCTCTTGGGAAAGGCACTTGAAACCCTAATAAAATTCGACTACGCAATACGCTTGGGAAACTCATAAAGCTTACCATACATAAAATGCATAATAACAACTTGTAACTCGGTGAGTTGGCAGAAGACTATTGAATGGGCAGCTAAGGCATTCTTCAGAGCTTAATTTAAATATTTAAAGTATTTTTATAATAGAGTTGAGCGTATAATCATTATATTTTTTTTCCTAATTTTTTAATAATTAAAATTTATTTAAACATAAACATTGATGATATTCTTCTAGTATTTTTTTTTTTTTAAACTGTTCGAAACACCAATGGGAAATATTATATTGCATTTTGAACTTGAAGGTGTCCATATAAGTTCACACCAATGTAAACTATGGATTTTGATTTAAATATTATTTGATTACAGCCATAAATTGTAGTGCACGAAATGACTGCAGCAGCAACTGAGGAGCAGACAAATCAGATTCTCAAAATTATATTCATATTTTTCATAGAATTTCCTTAATAAAAGTCCATGTTATGCCATGTTTTTTTTTTCGCCCACTTTTTCTCGCCTACGCGCTGGGAATAGTTTTGGCTGCCAGCACGCGCCCAGGTCTTGATAAATGCCTAACCCGGCACAAGTTAAGACCTAACGGACAGCGCCCACATATCATAGTACTTTACTGTTGGTGTTTGCCATAATGACAGCAGCAAGGACAAGGACGAGGACTGCGACTAGGACGCGTTCGGGATAATCGTGATGATAATGATGTTGGCGATGACGATGATGATGGAGAGGTGGGTGGGCAGGGCAGGGCAGGGGCAGGGGCCGGAGCGGGGACGGGCAGACAGTATGATACTCGTAATGCTGTTGATCAGCGCACACACCCTTGAAGCACCAGCGCGTTTATTGCGTCGTCCATTTGTCTAACCCGCCCTGCCCTTGCACTCTATCCGAGGCCCCACGACCCCGCCTCCCCCCGCCAGCTCGACCGTGTCTCTTGTATGTCTTCGCATGTTGTGCGTGCTCTGTCCGGCAAGAGTGAAAAACCTTTTTTCACGCACACACCAAGCGCCCACAGATGACACACCCACACCCACACGCACACACACACATTCCGCAGGACGCCCATCAGCCGCGCCCCGCCCATTCGACGCCCACGTTCAAGTAACTTGGCTGCGCGTCAGCAGCTACAAAATATTTACAATGAAAAATGTCAGCAGGTATTTATTTTTATGGCGCAACATTCGTCAGTCTTATTGTTAGTTGGGGTGGGCGACGAGGACGGGGAAGTGTGTGTGTGTGTGTGTGTGTGTGTGGGTGGGTGGGTGAGGCGATGAGAGCGAGAGTGACGCAAATGTTCTGCAAAATGCAATCATCAGCATTTAGGGTAAGAAAATCAACTTTGCGCTATTTAAAGAAAAAAAAATAAGAAATATAAAATGATTACAGAAAATGTTTAAAATTACAATCGTATAATAAATAGGATAACCAACTTAAAAACTGCCACGGATTTGCATGCAAATTGTGTTGAAATGCAGTTGAAAGCGTTTTGGGGAACAGCAAAATAATTTTTGTCGGCTTTGCTGCTGTCTTTGGTTCTGGCTTTGCCTCCATTTTATGAATATTTATTTTGTCTCTCATATTAAAAATACAAGCCCCAGTACACACACACGCACGCACACACACACACACACAGCTAGCCAATGACTAATAGTTGTATATTTTATTAATATTTGTCTCGCTGCCGCTTTCGGCAGCATATTAGAGAGCTTGGCAAGGCGTCGAGCTTGGTGTGCGGGGGGAGGGGGAGTGGGGGGGGGGGTGCTCTATACATATTAGAAAAGCTTTGCATGCCTTGGACAACGGGCTGAGCCGCAGCGAATGAGTACGGTAAAAGGATATCGTGCGGCATCGCCCAGAAGCAGGCAACACATTTTGCGTGCGTGGCCAAGATAGAGCTGGCAAAGGGGTCGTCTGGGCGGGAGGGGGGGCTGTGAGTGCGTGTCCGTGTGCGTGTGTGTGTGTGTGTCTCAAAGAGCTTGAGGAAAATGCTGCCACATGTTTTTTTTATGTCACTTCCGCTTTTATTTATTTTTATTCTCTTGGCCCGCACTGTGCCGCACGTTGTTGTTGTTGCTTTCAGACACTCGAAGCTGTCAACGTGTGTTATTGTTGTTGCTCTTGTTGTTGCTGCATTCGTTTTTGCTGCCGTCTGGCTGACGCTTTTGTTTTACCATTAGACGCCGCCACCTTGCCCCAACCAACTCATAATTGTCAACGCAGCCAGCCTGCGCCAAATGGAAAACTTCGGGGCCTGCAGCTAAGGCTCCTGGCCAAGTCTGAAATCTTCTGCCAAAAGTATCACACTTGAAGAGTCTGGCGCCAGTGCCGTGTAGGGCATTCGAAGTTCGGCTTCGCTGTTGCATTTCTCGCTGTTCGGCAAAGGGAATAATAAGAAAGAAAAAATAACACTTTACCGCCTGCCAAGTTGACTTGACTACTAAAAAGGGTTCATATACATATGGAAGTATATATACATATATTCGCTTTCAGCTATTTATAGCTAGGGACTGAGAAGCAGTTTTGGCTTTTTATGGCTACGTGTTGATTTGTGGCGTTCCGTGTGTGTGTGTGCCTGACTCATGACCAGCTCCATTTCCTATGCTATGTTTTATGTTCGGCGCCGCAGAACGAAGAAAAACCCCCACGAAATTTTCGCCAATGACGTCGCCTTTCATTTCCGTTTTCGTGGGGCCCCATTGATTTGGTCAAGCGCTAATTTAATAGAATTAAACGGAATACCCCACATGCACGACATTTATACACCTGCCCATCCCCCCACCCCCCATTTCGCCAGTCTGCTTGCTTCAATTTGGCGCAGCTGCAGCCGCTCTGGCCACACTGGAAAATTGAATAAATAGCAATTTGAATGCAATGTTTTCATGTAATTTAAGCTTTATTTTCATTTATGGGACGGCCCCCATCTGCGGATCAATTTCAGTTTAGAGATTTTTATGGTATCGGAATGTCTTTAGCGGCAATTTTCGTTAAAATGCTTTCAATATTTTGTCCTTAATGTTGCCGGCGAGATGGACATCATTTTGTCAAGCCCAAAATGCTCGAATAAAGGACGACAATAAAATGCAGCTAAGCCGAACACGAAATGCTCTACAAACAGTCAGTTAGATAGATGTAGTATTTATTTCTCTTAGATTCTAAAGATCCCATAATTCAGCATATTGGATTAGGAAAAGTTTGGATGACTCTACAAAGTAAATCTAAATTGGCATTTATTTTCTATGCTCCCATTAAGAAAATCGTTGAATCTGCCTGGCGTGATATAATATAACCTGGCTCCAATTCCGAATATTTCACTTTTTTTGGATAGAATTTCATTGCAGTTGCAATATGTGCAATCAATCGAAAGGGCTTTAGCCACTTTGAAAGATCCCCTCGGGGCCTTATAGCAGAAGCACTTTTAACCATCCGCCTGAAAGTCGCGCGCTGAGGCGGGGCAAAGTTCCTTCGCAACTCCAAGGCCCGTTTGCTGGCCTAGGGCAACGAAAAGTACCATCAACTACTACTATTAAATAAACCCCATGCACACGGCAGGAGGGACGCACAAAGGCGATTGGGGGTGGGGCCAACAAAAGCGACAGAATCCGAGGAAACGCCAAAGATAGACAAAGGCAGTGCCATAGTTTTTTTCTTTTCCTTTTTTTTTTTTTTTTTTGCACGTATAACGGTAACTGACACGTTGCTCAGCGCCAAACGGCCAGAGAGATGCGACTATATAGAAAGCAACTAGAGCGAGCGGGAGGGAGAGAGCGAGAGAGAGAGAGAGAGAGAGAGAGAGAGTGGGGGAAAGGTAGAGAGCTAGCTAGGTATGCGTCAGTGTGTGTACTTTTCTCATTTGCTGCTGAATTTTTATTACAAATTTCTTCATGATGATGGGAAGCGAACTTATTTTTTTTTTAGTGCCACGGCCGACGTCGACGTCGACAGCGACAGCGACGAGGCAGAATAAATAGCCGGCAAAAAGGAAAATCATTGCAATAGGAAATGAAAATGTTGCGGACAGCAGGACGGGCGGCGAAGAGGCCGAATGAATCGAACAGAGACAGCAAAATCGATAGGAAACAGTATGAGGATATTTAAGCAGGATATTTAATATGAGCACCTAAAGCTCACCAGCGCCCCCCCCCCTCGCCATCCTCCGTCCACTCATACATACAAAAGACTCCTGTGTTGGCATTTTATGGCATATGTATGTTATTTTCTTCTGTCTTTTTTTTTTTTTTTGCCAAGACCAAATATGAAATTGTTGCGGGCAACAGAAATACAGAAGAAAAGAAACAAGACGGAATAGTTATCTTTCGGGCTGCCGAGGAATAAATACCCTTGCAGAGGGTATAATATATAGTTTATAGTTAACTGATCTCTCTCGATCGTTAATAAAGAAGCTTAAGTATTCTATTATATTCTTTATTCCTGATCAGGAATACTCTATTGTGTATTGCAGGTGTCGTGGCATAGTTAAGATAGCCTCTGGTGAGGGTATCAAAAATTATATTTCATCTCCCGCCAAGCCACTTACTCGTAAGACACTTTCCAATTTGATATCAATAATAGGCAAGGAACAGCCAACCTGTCCCAAGCCCCATAGCCCATGGCCCATATCCCATTGCCCATGGCCCAGAGTCCATATACCATTTCCAGCCCCCAAGCAGCTTTCGCTTGGTTGCTTCAGTCTTTGTTGCTGTTGTTCATGCTGGTGTTGCTATCCAAACACGGTGGCGATTTGGAACGTCTGTTGCGTTTCACTTGTATCTTTGTATCTTAAAGTGTGGCGGCAACTTAGCTTCAACTATTTATCTTGTTAGCGGAAATCTATTGAAAATGTTTATGTCTTTTATGCGAGTGTGTGTGCGAGTGTGGGCGTGTGTGTTTAGTGTGTGCTTGAAGCAACCACAACACGCAGACGACAGTTCGAGTGCAACCAGTCCAACGTCTGCTCGAGATGGATTTTTTTTGCACAATATTCAAACTTGGGATGGGGCGACTTTGAGTTGACAATCGACGTCCCGACAGAGAAATAAAATTGGCAAAAGCTGTCGTCGTTGTCGGAAAGGAAATAACAGAAAATACTTTTTTTGGCAATGCATTATTTATTAATGTGGTGGAAATAAAAAATGTAAAAAGTGTTCTATAAATGATTGCTCGGGTTTGCCTATATTTATTTAAATAAAAATAAACCTTTAATTTTGAATATTTTAATTAAAAGTTATTTATTTTTTAATTTTATGCATATATATATATATATATTAATCGATTATTGATTCTTCGCTTAGTTATCGATAGTAATATTAATACTCATTTTACATTTATTTATTAATCGATAACCACATTTATATTTATATTGAAACCATTCATTGGTGCTCACCCTTGGCTGCAACGTTCGCTGTTTGCCCGATATTGTTACGAAACTATCGGTATTATTAACCCATTGTCAGCCGGGGAGGGGAAGGTGGGACGCTGGAACCAGGAGCAGCAACGGCGACGATTCCTCCAGCAAAATCAATAAGTGAAGAAACTTAAACTAAGCGTTCGGTTTTGTGAGTGCTTTCAATTACTTTGCAATCGTTTGGCGGGCTGATGTGTGTGAGTGTGTGTGTGTGTGTGTGTGAAAGGGGAGGCTTTGGGGGCAATAGCAACATTTACGGGCAGCTATTGTAGCTGTTCGGGCGGCGGTAACTGTAACTTCTTCGGCACGAACTCGTTCAGCACTTCAAATTCAACTTCAACTGCGACATATTATTGTCATAATGGCTCGGCAGCCATTCCCAACCCCTCGGCCCCCAACACCCCGTCCCCGACCCGTTTTCTGTGCTGCTCTCTTAAACCCTTTGCCGCAAACGTTGACTTTTTAGCGTTTTGTCTCCTTGTTCCCTGCTGATGTTGTTGCTGTTGTTGTTACCCATGCTTCGGGCCCAGTGCCAGCCCCAGCCCCAAACCCCCATGGATCGTAATGTTGGCAACTTTATTTGCGGTTTTGTGTAACTGTAAATTACACAAACAGACGCGCAAATGAAACATATGTAACCGATGTGTTCCCCTCTCTCTCTCTCTGAGTGAGTGAGTGAGTGAGTGCTTGTTTGTGCTAGTGTGTGTGTGTGTGTGAGTTGCAGCCAAGGCATATACATAAATTATTAAACAAAACTGAGTATCATGGCAATGCCATTGCCAGTCGATGTCACCAGAGCTCAGAGACTGCCGCCAGTGGGCCACCAAAAGGCCAAGCATTGACGCCCTCCCATCATGGCCAACACACGGCGTATGCGTAATTTTGTTTTATTTGCAGCCTTTGTATGTATGATGAGTGTGTGGGTGTGTGCGTGTGTGTGTATATTATTTATGCATACGGCGCATGGAAAATTGCAATTGGTTTTTGGCAGCTTTTGGCAGCGGCAAATTTGCTTTGAGCATAAATGAAATATATTAATACACATACGTATTCTTATACAGTCATATACAGATTTATATAAATATGTGTGCAGCCAAAGCGTGCAGAAAGTCGCAATCGACTTCATAATAAAATAAGAAATCGATTCAAATCGAATTTGCTGCCATATCGCATATCACAAAAACAAACACAAAAATAAAAATAAAATAAGTGCAGCGAAATTGATTTAAGATAAAACGAAATTTAAATGCACAGCACATCTTATGAATAGTTTACACAGAAGCAGAACTGTTTTAAACATTTATTTATTTGGTTTCATGGATTCTAACATAATCATTTTTTTTACTGAACTAAGAAATTAAAATTTCCTATTAAATATTCAGAATTATTTAATTTGCAACAAATATATTGCCAAGGAAATAATTTTAAATTTTTGTGACCAGCTTGTCAAATGTTTGAGTAGAAAACTTTGGGCAAGAGAATTGCTCTAAATTTTGGATTGCATTTCTATGCGGATGTTTTGATCAAAACTTTTACTGACATTAATTGAAATAAATGCATTCATAAATTTACTCATCTATTAAAGAACAATTTATTTTTCTCTTAATAAAAAAAGCCTCGTTTTATATCAATAGGTTTCATATATGAAACTCTATGGGTAACAAAACTTATTTAAAAGTTGAGATATCCAAAAAGAAAAACGAAACAAGGACACCCACCAAAAGAAACAGAGGACAATAAAATCGAATCGCCGGCTTAGAAAGGTACGCATAGGACTTCGTCAGGCAAAAAGGGCCCATTTGACCATTTGTGCCTCCGTTATTCCAACTGCTCCCCTCTCATTGCCCCATTCGTTGCGTATAAATATGCAATGGCCACAAAATTGTTGTGAATTTCGCTTTTGGATGTTTAATAGCAAATTTTTGCTTGAGCACAGGACACAGGACGAGGACGAGGACGAGGACGAGGGCATATTGTGCATGTGAAATTTGCTCGGCAGGCACGCAGGCAACTCGAACAATCAGCAGGGACGACCGATATCGATTGATAATAATGATTTTCTCTTTGTTTTGTTTTTTCGGTTCCCTGTGCTGCTCCCTGTGCCATTACTTAATCACAATAATGAACGCAGTAGCAACAAGAAAAACACGCTGAACATAATGTTAATAATGCTACTCGATTACATTCGTTGCGCCACTCGCCGATGTTTGCGTTCATTTGCCGCGAGCAATAAACAAAAAAGTATCTCCTAGTTGGCGCACCCAATACCCTATCCCCAGAGTGGCCAGCGAGCCGAAGTTCCGTACAAGTGAAAAATATCCAAGCAATTTGCATGTTTGATGACCATTTTAGTAGCCGAGTCGCCAACTTGGCGAGTTAACCAGCACTTATTTTCTCTTGTTTTTGTCGTTGTTGTACAAATTGTAATTGCTTTGATTGCGGCATATTGTTCTCTGATGGCATGGGGGGGGGGGAGTTAACAGCCCGAGCCAATTCCTAATTGAATTTGACTCTCTGTTTGCGCTTGTTTATTTCGATTTAGCGTATTGCCCAACTTTGACATATAAAATACATGTAATTAGCCAAATTATATGCGGATGTATTTCAACGCGTTCATTTTCGCCTAAACTTAATAAAACAGCGTTTTCATCCTATTTACTTGCCTTATCATTTTGGGCTTTCTGTAAAGAACTTAACTATGATATCAGATATCAATTTGGAAGTTAGTTTTGTAATCGTTTCATATACAAAAAACTACACATAAGGAATTTTGCAAATTACTTGTAAAAACATCAGTTGCAATTTATGAATTCGTAAAAAAAATCGCATTTAATTTAGCAGAGGTTATTTTGAAAATTGCAACATTTGGCTGGTTCCTTGCTCGGATCTCTAGCCGTGCCCATTTCTTGCGGCTTGCCGTATAATCGCATTCAGAATTCGCTACAGTCTACCTGCTCGTCTGTGAAAAGAGGCGACATATAAAGCATAAAGCGAGACAAAAAAGTGCTGCCCGCCGCAGCTGCCTCAGTGAAATCAGTCAAGCTGCAGTCGACCCCAAACCGAGCCCCCCCCCCGCGCCTCGCCCCTGCCCGCCCCACGGCACCCAGTTTGGGCCTGGGCCGCGCTGCGCTTCCGCAGAATCACTTAACGCTTGATTACACCGATTGACGTTTTGACGAGGCAGTGATGCTGCACAAGTCGATGATGATGATGACGACGACGACCACGAGAAGGAGGACTCTGTGGCCGCCAGTGTAACCGAAAAAAAGAGGCGGTTCAGACAACTGTTGAGGGCGAAGCTGCCTGGCAGCTGGCAGCTGTGTGTGCGTGTGTGTGTGTGTGTGTGTGGCGAACTCTAGACTAGAACGTTATTACACATTACAAGAAGAAGAAGCAGCAGAAGAAGTGGCTGCAGCAGAAACAAAAACAGAAGCTGAAACTGAAGTCGGAGTTGGAGTCAGAGTTGGAGTCGGAGTCGGAGTTGGAGTTGGAGTCAAAGCTGGGCTGCCTGTCGATTAAAATGTCATCGCATTTTGCTGCCGGCAGCGTTGCAGTTGTCAAAAGGTTTTTGCCACTTGTCGCTGGTAGTTTACACAAACAACAAAAACAAAAAAAAAAAAAAAGACAGAAATAAACGATAAACGAGCGAGAAAGAAATAATATTGAAACGAGCAGAAAGACAAGCCAGAGACGATGCACGCAATGGGCACGACCCCGGGCCAGCCAAGGGTTAAGATGAGCTGTCTTTGAGGCCAAGCCAGCTCCCTCTCAGCTCCCAACGCCTGCGGTTTGTGTGTGGCATGCAGCACAGCTCGGAGATGCAGTCAAAGGTTAACGAAATGCGACGTTAGAGCTGCGGATGCGGATGTCGTTCCACAAATAAGGCAACCTACGTGTGTGCGAGTGTGTGTGCGTGTTTAGCCTTAAATTGCTTGCGCATTGATGCGGCAATCGGCAAAGTCGAATATTACCGTCTATGGTTATGACAACCGCATCAACCTGATATAATAAGGAGGAACAATAGAAATTCAAATTCGATTGGATCAGAGAAACAGCGCACAGAAATTGCTGAAGCCGCAAGGGATTGCGAGGACGCAAGAGAAAGAGAGAGAGAGAGAGAGAGGGAGAGGGAGAGGGAGAGGGATGGGGGCAGTTTATAACTCCTTCACAATTGCGATATATACAGGGTAGAGTATAGAGTTGACATATGAATATAAATTCTTTAATATTTAACATAATTAATTTAATTAAAAATAAACGATATTGTGATAGTTGCATTGGAGATTGTAGCCTCTTCTCTCTCTCTCTCTCTCGTGCACCTCGTAACCCTCTATGACATTTCAATTAAGTGGCATAATGAGAACTGCAAAGTGCAGCAACTCTTGTTGCAGGCGGCCAATGATTAATGGCCAAATGTTTATATCTCCGCGCAGCTTGCGAAAGTGTTGACTGCCGCTGTTGTGAGTGTGAGTGTGTGTGTGTGTGTGTGTTGTGTTGCATGTTGCATGTTGCGTGCCGCCTGCTGCCCGCGCCGCCAGTTCGCATCCACTTTCCCTCGAGTGCATCACCTGTCCCCATTTGCCTGCAGATCGGGGCAGGTCCCCTCGCAGGCAACTGGAACTGGGCCTGGCCCTGGGGACGGGGACGGGGACGAGGACGGGCGGCGGGTCGCGGGACTTATCGTTTGCTGCGATCGGCATCCTTGCGCTGAAATCAAGGTGCCGCGGGAACCGGTTCCCGCCGCATCGACTGCTGATTGCGCAGAGGGGACCGCAAGGAATGGCCCGTACTCGTAGCTGAACAATGTTTTCGCGGCTTATTACGCGCGATCGCTCGCTCCAGTAACAACAACAGCAACGGCCGCTGCAGGAGCCACCTGTGCGCAGAAATCAAGCCGAAAAGCAAAGCTCGTTATGTGCAGCAGGGGCAGCCCAGCCTGCCAGGGAGTGAACCAGTTTGTGCGGCGGCCACACCGAGATGGATGGATTGGGACGTGCGGACGAGCGCCCGCCGCCAAAGTGGAGCAGTCAAGCAGCTTTGAAACGCCGCTGCCCAGAGCCGAGAATCAAGCCAGAATCGAGAATCGAGAGACGCGAATCGCGAATCGCGAATCGAGCTGGCTGTGTCAAGAGTTGGGGCAGGATGCGTCCGCTTTACCGTGCGCTGCCTATCGCAGATCAAGTGAGCTGATGCTGCTGCCGCTGCCGCTGAGGGGCTGAGCTGTGGAAAACAAGTTACCCGCCTGGTGGGGACCGGGACGCAGATTAAGCATCGGCGGTCGCGTTAGACTCGCGACCACCTGGCGCTCTCCGCCAATCAGCGAGCAGCAAAGTGAATTAGCGGGGCCCCCACTCCACCAGGACCTGGCGTAGCGTCTCCTGCCCCGCTCTCTCACGCCGCTTGCTGTGGCTGTTGATATTTTGCTTATTTGCAATATGCGTAAATGTTTACGAGCCTGGCCTGGCCTCATACTTAGTCCCCATCTGGCCAGGGCGGCAAGTAGGGCGGCCAGGGCGGGACCCGGGACGAGAGTCCACGGACACTTGTACACCTAAGTGATTTAGTGTAAATGATTGTGGCAAATGCGAGAGCCGACAAGAGAACTGCGCCTCGAATTTTTCGTTGTAATTATTGACAACGCATTTGTAGCAGGTGGCTGTCCTGGCTTATAGACAGGCCGGGGCCCTGGATAGAGCAATAGATGCTGCCAGCTGAAAGTGCTCGAAGTGGGCCCCAGCCACTCTGGGAAAGTCGTAGCAGTAGCCCCGAGTAGCCCATTCAGATCGTAATGGAACGAGTTATGCATAGCGAGCCGATATTACAGTTCAACTACGTTCAACTAGAAGCCATAGTCGTCGATGGGTGCTTAAACAGCTCCGTGGAACGAGTTCGCTGCAGATTCGATGAGAGGTAGTAAAAAGTTAATTGGAATGTGTGCAGAGTCGCCTTCGCTTCGGATTGGATTAGATGCATTTCACCGATGTACAGTCGAAAAGCTCCATTGATGCTGAAAAGGCCAAGTCCGAGCCCTTGATTAATATTAACCTTCTTCAAGCTAAATGTGTTAATTTTCGCTCATGTTGTTAGTTAATTGTATTTATTGTTTCAATTTTAATTCGACAACATTTTCAAGATTGACCAAATGAGCGTCAAATATGCTGAAATGTTTTTATATTATCTTATCTGTTTGATTTCAATTTCTTTTGATTTCGTTTTCGATTTGGTTTTTTTTCATAATTAACAAGACGCCAATATGCCAAGCAAGTACGCCCACCTCATCTTTGGCTTCGCCTGCCTCGTCAGCGTTGGTCAATGTCAGCTGGAAACCAGTTCGACCTTATCAACGGAGCCGTGCAGTTTTTGTTGTGCAACAAAATGAGAAACCAGTCAAGTGACAACATTTTGTCAACGTAATGACAACAACAACAACAATGACAAAGGCGACGACTGCGCGTTTTTAGATGCTCTTGAATTTATGTGCGCGTTCTAATTTTAATTGCCAATTTGTGGGCATAATTTGTCCATAAACCTTAATTAACGGCGAAAGCTAACAGCCGGCCAGCCAAAAGATGTCAAAATAAAACAAACACCTCCAATGACAACAACAACAACAACAACAACAGCTTGTCACCGAACGGCTGTCGGAGTTGGGGCCTGACCCCTCCAGCTGCCCTATTTGCATTCGAATTGAACGAAGGAAAAACACACCTATAGAACATTTAAGACACTTTTGTCACAAGGCGCAGATGCCCCTTAAATGGGCCTAAATCATTTTAAAACGGTTATGAATTTAATGTGATGTATTTTTGTGTAAAGCTGAATTATCATTCTGAAAATGCTCACATAGATTGTATTAAATCCTTTTCATACCTAAGTGTATTGTAGGGTATATTAAATGCCCTACCCAATTTAATTTTGCTAATAAGAACATGGTACTTTATAGACCCCACCCATTTAAATTCGTGTCTCTTCAAATGCGTTCTCAATGCGATCAACGAACCTGCCCAAAGTCAATTCAAAGCCACGTACAAATTTGAAATAAATCGAAAAAATCAAGAAAAAGAATCAGAAATAAATAAAACGAGTCGAATATCGTTTGGAAATTGTATCCAGCTCTGAGCGCCTTTTTGTACTTTGTTTGTTTTTGGTCGCTTATATTTAAATTCGTCTCGATTTTATTGCATTTCGTTTTTCTTCACAGTTTTTACAACGCGTCGCATCAAAATTAACAAACAAAAAATAAATAAAATGAAAATAATAAAAAAAAGCTCGTTAACAATGTTCAGCAGTTTAACAAGAGTTTCAGCTTAGTCCAGTTCAGAACAGAGTTCATCCAATGCCCAATAGCCCCAGCCCCAGCCCCAGCCCCAACCCCAGCCCCAATCCCATTTCTATTCCACTCGATTCATTTATCTACTCGTTTGCCACAACTCGATTGTTTCTGGCCCAGTCCCGTCCACTCGCTGTAAGCCGCTTGGGAAAATCTATGCGCATCTAAATTCTGTCCATCGATTTGGCCATCGACTTGCATAAGTTTAGCATAAAATTTGCGTTTCTAAGCGGCCATAAAAGTGTTTCAACTTTTTTTTTGGGCGCTTAGTAAACACCTTATAAGCTTAATGTAATGTCGCCGAGACCGTTCAAATGTGTCTTTAAATCAATTAGCCGCCGCTTTTGTCTACCACTCAATCAGATTTGTCGCGTTGGCCATTATTTTTTATTAAGATTTCATAGTCGGGCCCAATGAATCATCCTTTCGATGAGCGCACATATTGGCGGATAATGGCATTTACATATTGGTTGGCCAAAACTGGTGTTGGCCAATTGAAACAGTTTCGGCATCGGCTTTAACTGTATTTGGCCAAGAAGCGGTGAATGTGACAAATCGATTGTGCCTATATACAAAATATATGCTGCCCTATTCTAAATCGAACAAAACAAATCGTTTGTGCTCCAACTGTATATATACCCTGTAAACATAGCAGTAGGTAATGCTTTGTTGTTCTTCGCTTTATGCTATAAAAAGAACAGGAGATAATAATATGCAATATTTTGCTTTGGCATCTGATAAATCATTTATTATCTTTTTTCATAAGTGTGGACTTGAAAAAACAAAAGAGTCGAGATATTTATGGCCGAGCAGACTTAAGTCCTATTGATTCTAGAAGAACCGCACTAAATTGTTCCGCGATAGCCAAGGCTGCTGAAAGGAAAGAAAGCAAGACTGCGCTTTTTGCTCGGCCATATTAATTGGCCATAATCAGTTGCTGTCTGGCTAGTTGGGAGCTGGAAAAAATGTAAGAACAGCAACGAACAATTTGCGATTGCGTATTCTAATTGCCGTTCAATTTTTCAAAGACAATTTTTCAATTGTTAATGCCTCTATGATTGATACTCTAATTGCTGCTCAGGAGCAACAGCGGCAACAGCGGCAACAGCGGCAACGGCGGCAACGGCGGCAACTGCGGCAACTGGAGCAAGTGCCTGCCGAGAATCAAATTGCTAGCGACAAGCAACTGCGCTGGAACTGGGCAGCAACCGGGCAACTGGGCAGCGGAACACGTTTCCAGATGCATTTCGCTTGCGTCATTAAAATGAGCCTGATTTATGGCTGGCCAGGCCCGGGCTGGGGCCGCTGCCGCAGTCAAAGAATTGGCCGTGTTTCCACACTTTGGCTACCACTTGCCGAGACAACGCACATTTTCCCATCGTGGGGCAGGCGAGTAAACTATAACTATGGCCACGAAGACAGGCTCAAGATGAGCCTGACGCCGCAACTGCAACTGCAACTGCAACTGAGGCCGGCTTGCGGCTGTGGCAGCCACTTGATGCTGCCAGCGCAAATCAAAGCGCAATATGTTGACTGCATTTGACTTCCCGGTAATTAGACGTGAAGCCCAAGACGGCCGCGCGATGAAGGCAGCGGCGCACAGTGGGGCAACACCCAGAAAAGCCTCGATGAATTTGACAGTGTAAATGGAGCCAAAAAAAGGAGTAAAAATTTAACATTTAAGTGTAAAAATTAAAATTTAAGTGTAATCTGTATAGAATATTAAGTTCAGAAAAGTTTCAGAAAAAAACGATTACGCTTCAAAAATAGCAGAGAGCATATTTGAAGCAAATAATTAAATATGACATTTGGACAAACTGAATTTAATTGTTTTTGTTAGTATTAAAAATGATTTGATCTCAAAGAACAATTTGAAAATAGATTTTGCTGTTTTGGATTAAAGTTGATCGGCAGCCACTGTGGCAACGACAACGCCTTGATTAAGTGTTTCGAGTGTTTGACTGTGGCCCGCTCTTTTGATATGAAGTGCACCTGTTTCTAAGCCGAAGCGGCAGCCGCTGCCAAACAAAGTCATAAAACGCCACGACGCGATGGCCACGCGCACCGAGGGCCATCGCCATCGCCGGCCGCTTGGCTGTGGCAGCTTGTTACAACTGGTTGCACGCTGCGGCGGTTGCACTCGTTGGGCTGCTGCGCCGCGGGCTGCTGCCTTGGACCACCGACGAGCGGCTGGTGGATCTGTTGCTGCTGCTGCTGCTGCTGCTTGTTATTATTGATGCCCAGCTCGAGCGCGGCTCCGGCTAAATTGCCGGCCTCATAATCAGGCGCAGGCCATGTGTCTTGCCTGGTTTGTGTCCCGGCTTCAATCAGAGCCAACACTTGACTCCAACTCCAACTGCAACTCTGACTGACTGCCGCCAAATATGGGCGCAAATGTAGCGCCAGTTGAGAGCTCAGCGAGCCGGCAGCTGTACCTGTGGCTCGTAGGAGTAGGCGACAGGTGCAATTAACTGTGCGCTGCAGCTGCTCCAGCTCCAGCTCCAACTCCAGGTCCAGCTTCGGCTGCAGGCCGTGATTTCCGCATGCCGCGGCCAATGCAAAACTTGTACAACTGCGAACGTCATTTGCGCAGATGAAGGGACTACTCTTAAATTACATATATTTCCAGGTGAGTTGCGATAGCTTAACTCGCATATCGAGGGAGAGCAACAGGCGAATGCAGAGCTTTAAGTCCTGATTCCTTGATTCTCAGTGTAAGTTTAAACACCATATTGAAGTTTCCTCTACTCACATTTGATTCTAAAGATAGTCAATCTGCATTTTTCTACACACACACACACACACTATAAATACTCTCCGCCTTTGTTCCACGTTCCATAAGTGATCGATCAGTATCTCTCCCGCTCCCTGCTCGCCTCTTCCTCACTTTCCTTCACAAAATGATGGCTCTTTTATCGGACATGCAGATGCATAAAATGTATTACATATTCATTAAGTTGAACTATGAAGTCCCTTCTCTATTGCGGCTCCTCTCCTCTTGTTCTCTGCGTCGAACACTGATCGCCTGTCACCGTTGTCAGTTCTCAGTGTCAGGCCATGTCTCCGCACCTGAGACTTCGGCCCAGTCTCGGGTCTCAGCTCTCAGCTCTGAGACTCGGTTCTCAGTCTCAGTTCTCGCTTATCGCCGCTGCTGATCACGCGCCATGTTGGCAGCTTTAATTATGTTGCTTGCCTCTATCCCAGCTCTGGCCCGGGCCAGTGTCCTGTCTCCTGTGGAATGTTGACGAACTGCTGTCGCAATTAATGCGCTGCTGTCGTCACTGCAACTGACATTGGGTCTCTTTCCTAGCTCCCCGCCTGCCCCCCTATTGCCCATCACTTGCCACACCCCAGTAAAGCTATTTATAGATTGCTTTGTCAGTTTTGTCCCCACGCTCTAGTCCCCCCTCTCTCTCTCTCTCTCTCTCGCTCTCTCTCTGTCTCTGGCCCTCTTTTGTGATTGCTTTCGTCTGCATTCTTTTTTTTTGCCAACCTGTCGTTCAATTCCCCCCGCTCCGCCTTTTTAACATGCGCCCTAAGACAACATTATAATGAAATTATTTGTACTTTTGCTGCGTCGACGCTGACGCCGACGTCGACGCCAGCGTCGTTATGGCGCTGCGTTTGTTCGATTTTTGCATTTCGTTTAAGTGCAATTGGTTGTTGCTTGTGGCCCCAACGGTAACGCGCCTACCCCCACGCCCATCCCTCCCCCCCCCACCCTCCCCTTCCACGCCCGCCTCTGGCTGCCAGCTCAACGTAATTATTTCAAACTGTCTCTGACTACGTTGCTGCCTCGCTGCTTCCGCTGGATGCCCCCCTCCCCCTGCCCCCACCCCTTTGGCTCTGACACCTCCATTGTCTTCTTCAGCTTCTTCGTCGATTTGTGCATTGGTTTTTCCCCCTCCTGTTGGGCTGCCGTTGGTGCAAAGTTTTTCTTACGCTTGTTACATTCTTGCCACTTTTTGCAGCAGTTGCAACACACTTGCCAATTGAGCAATGAGGGCCATTTGCTACTATTCCTTTGACTGCGACTGCGACGGCGACGGCGACGTCGGCAGCGGCTTTAGCTTCGGCTTCGGTTTCGATTGCGATTTCAATTTCAATGCAAAATCAATAAATTCGTTGCAAGGTTCAAGTTAATTTTCGTAATTGGCATCTTAACAAGGTTATCTGGCTCACCTCACTGCTCCCTCTCTCCCTCTCTCTCTCTCCATTTCTCTCTCTCACTCTCTCCCTGCTGGCCACCCGATTCGATAGCTGCTGTATCAATTATGCAGTCAGCGTGCGCTACATTTGAGCTGTACTGCCACGCCCCCCGCCCGCTCCCGCGCCCCTACCCCTGCCCTGACCCCACCCCACTGCGCCTTGCCCGGGCACTGTCCACATCTCCATTAGCATCTAAATGTGAATCCAAAACTTTTGGCTGTCAAATGCTTTGGCTCAACTAAATTTCATATTCGATTTTTGTGCGTCTCTCTGCCGCGTTCTCCTGCATTTAAATGAAGTCTCTTCTCCCCACTTTTTTGGGGTTTCCTCTTATTTTTCATATTCTTTTTATTTTTGTTTTTGTCAAAAATAAAACTTAACTTTTACTGCATCAAATGGGCAGCCGTAAGCCCCTTGTCTGCCGTTTCCAATCCCTGTTCCGAGCTATTACGTGTGTGGGCGCCACTTTGTTCATTTCTGAGTGATGCTCTCGGCTCTACCTGAAGTTGCACACTCTGCGGCAAAGGGTAAATCAGCTTCGGCAGGTTGTTTGACAGATGTTAGGGTATTCAAGTCCTTACATTGCATAAAGCGGTATTGTATCAAGGCTGTAAACCGGGTTTCAGACGAACCGGTACGATCGCTGAATCCTGAACCGAACCAGCGATATTTTTCATTTGCGCTTACAGCACTACTACAAGTATTATAAAGCAATTAGTTAGTCGAGAGTGCCTAACCGTTGGATACCCTGTGCCCGCAAAATTTATTAAATTTAGTTTGACAATTTAACTCAAGGAGCAAGAGTATTCAAATCTCATCAAACTTCAGCGTCTAGTTTTAATATATTTTTAAATACTTGAAATTTGGGAGATGCATTTACTATGCTAAAAGTATGTTAATTTTTACATACTCGGGATATATTCACAAATCGAGAGATATGTACATATCTATTTGTTTGCATGATAATTTATAAATGCCATATGGCGATATCACATAGGTAAAAATCTTCTTTGTAAGGGTATTTCAAATGAGGTGTTTCATTGTTTCTTGTTGCTGCCACATTTGCTATATGAATAATGTATGCACATGAATGTAAGCGCGCGCGCGTGTGTGTGTGTGTGTGTGTGTGTGTGTGTGTGTGCTCGTGTGCTCTAGCCAAGGCACACACACTGACACACACACACACACACATATATCTGCAGCAACTCAGACACCTGCACTTTATTTAAATCGCGTTCTTTTTTGTTATTTTTCTTAGCTTTTTTATTTGCTTGTGTTTTTTTCTGTATTTTGTTTTAAGTTTTTAATTTATGCATATCGGCTACTTGGCTTCGCTTGGACTCGGCGAGTTTTGGTTTCGACTCGAGCCGTTTGCCCATTGTTGTAATTTATCTTTATCATTATTAAATGAAAAATGTCCGCTGCATGTGTGTGTGTGTGTCTTTAAGTTTTTGCTCTATGCACTGGATTGTTCTTTTTGCCTGGGCATTTGGATGCATGGCCCCCAACACACACACTCACACACACACACAGCTGCTAGTGACGAATGTGTGTGTGTGTGTGTGTGAGTGCGTTAAGTTGTCATAATGATTGACAACGGCTACGTGCCCTGCTTTTATAATAGCCACACGGATTGAGCGGCCTAACTAGACGTCGGCCCGCTGGCTGTCTACCGGGCTCCAGTGGCAACAGTCTTGGCCCAAACGGATCAACTTGGCAGCTCTTGCTCATTTCTATTTGCAGTTGGTAAAATATGCAGCAGGCACTCCTCGGGTCGATGGGCCAAACTATTGCACATTGGATGTGCCACATTTCTAGTCAAAGCCGGGCGGACGACAGTTTAACTTCCGATTCGATCCAATAATAATATTATTTGTAGGTATTCGATATTCCGTTTGGAGGCGGACAAACAATGTCTTCAGAGGCTTGGCAAAGTTAATTTAACATCTGTTGGGCCATAAATTGCATAAATTGTAACAGTTACCGTTGCCCCCAGCCCCCGTTTACGTTCACATCCTGGCAATCAAGACAAAAATTATATATATATATATATATAAGAAAAAAAAAAATGCCAGGATAATCAATAAACGAAATTCAATTTGCTGCGCCATTTGCGCAAACAGGGCGGCTCACGACAACCCCCAAGCAGAAGCAGGGCCAGAACCAAGACCAGGACCAAGACCAAGACCAAGAGCTCGCTTCTCCACGCTCCTCGCCCCGGCTACGGCCCGTGTCCATGCTTATGTCTATGCGCAAGTTGGAGATTCAGGCACGCCCTCTTGAACGCCCACGTGCCATAAAATGAGGCCGATCTAATGAGCGTTGAGGGGGTGGGGGAGGGGGGGGAGAGGGGGGCGCCGCCAGTTGACAGCACGGGAAGAGGTCGTGAGCCGTGAGCGATGCGTGACGTTCGTGTATTTTATCGATATTGCAATTTATTGTATTAGCCCGGCCCATGGCAGATGGCGGAGGAGCTGCTCGAGCTGTAGGCGCAACGTCTCAATAATATTTCTGGGCTATAAAGTGAAATATGTGTTAATTTCGAGCTGCCTGCCGCCCCCGACACGCCCACCCGACAGTTATTGTTATAATCATAATATTGACATTGATAAGCGTCGCAAATTTATGCACAATTTGGCTAATTGATTGACGCTGCCTCCGTTGCAAATGGCAGCGCCGCACGCAGACTGCCCCAAAATTTACACCCGCGCGAACACACACACACACACACACACACACAGGGAGTGTACATGCATGGGGCAGGGACGAGCTGACTGACCGAAAGAGAAATGAAATAATGTCAGATATTGCTATATACTTAACATAATGGACTTGACTTGATGAATCCTTCAACTTCCTCCAATTCAACTTCGCAAATTAATAAAAGTTATATACCAACTCTGGGGGAGGGCTGACAGATAATAAACATAAATTTATATACCTTTTATGCTCATTTTCGAAGTGAAGAAGTATATTGCTATTTAAGCTAGATATTGAAACTTGGAGTATATAATCCTGATAACCCATGTTCGCTAAAGTTTTGACAAACATTCGTAAAGCTCTCGAATCTATAGCTCTCGTATTTACTATATCTTTATTCTGTCCTTTATATTTATTCTGCATTTGAAATATATGTATTAACTTAATAAATAATTTTCTTGAATTTTTTGGTCAATATATCCTTTACTCCCCCCTTAATCATTTTCGAAAATTTTTTTTTTCAAAATTTAGAAATGCGAATTTACATTTTTAATCGATTGTGGTTCTCATAATTAGTATAAAAAACCACAACAATAAAACCGATTCTGAGGGGCTCAAATTTTTTGTCAAAAATCATGCCAAATTTGACAAAAATTTTGACATGTAAAGCTCTCAGATCCTTAGTTCCCATATTTCAAACGCCTATAACTTTGTCAAATCTGAACCGATTTTCGCGTTAGATTTTTGGCCATGGGTTGTCTTCTAGATTGATTTCGCTATTTGCAGTGTACACAAAATGGTGCAAGTTTTAGTTGTTATTACACTGTGAACACGGGCTTTGATAATTTGCAGACTTGCATAACTAACTGCCTTTTTTATCGTAAGAAATAATGACATTGTATTAATATCAATTTCATATTGCCTTTTCGCAACAGTAGAAAATGGTTTTATTTTTAATATCGCTTGTCATTTGTAAGGAATTTGAAAAGTGAAAGTTTCTCAAACCAGTCCTCAGGTCACGACTAGCCGGCACGATGTAATTTATATTGAAATATAGCTCCGCAAATTGTAAATATAAATTCTGTTGGGCGCACTATATATATAAAAATGAAGATATTTTGTGTTTAGTAAAGACTTCCGCTCACGTAATACCTGAACAAGGATCTAACAAGGACATTAGTGTACTTAACTTAATTAATTAGCCGGGGCCAGAAGAATTTGCAGTTTAACAACTCGCAAGTTGCAGGCAAACTTTGTCAAAGAAGGCGAACAAAATGGCAAAGGAAAAGAAAAGTTGGGCGAGCCAACTGGGGGGCACGAGGGGGGCGGGGTGGCTTGGAAAAGGGTTGAAGCTGCAGGCCAGCGGGCAGCCCCAATTGCCGGCCACTTGAAGTAAACATTTGATACACCTACTCCTGAGTGTCCCCCCCTCCCCGCCAGCTGTTCTTTCTGCATGGCAGCCGCCTAGTTGTTTACTTTTCCAATTGATTGAACAGCGCTGGCGATGGCATTGGCCACGGCTGACTGGACCGGAGGGACGCCGCTGGCTGGGATGAGAGCGCCAGCTCCAGCTTGGGCCAGCTGTGTGGCATTAAATGAAGCATTAAGTGTTGATGCGAGACGCAGCTACCACAGCAGCGGCATCAGCATCAGCATCAGCATCATCAGCGGCAGCGGCAGCGGCAGCCGGCCGTCAATGTCAAGTGGAAATGAGACGCCATCGTCATCATAGCCAGAAATCAAACAGTGCCACGCCTACGCGCCCACACAGTGTGTGTGCAGCGTTCCAGCCTCACAAGCCAGCTTTGTGGCACTGGAAACGAGGTCGCAGCCGGGGGAGAGTTGGACGCGGCGTTTACCTTGCCGCTGGCTCCCAGAGATTTGCGTTCGGCTTTTTGACACAAATTGAAATCGAGTTACAAAAACGCTTAATTCAATAAAGGCAACGACAACAACCGCAACAACAACCACAACAACAACCACTGCAGCAGCAGCAGCAGCAGCAATAACAGAACCAACAACAGAAAAAGTTTATAATAACAGCGGACACAAATTAATTTTGCAAGCCGTCGTTGGCGACACAAATTGCCGTGTCATGTCCAGAGCTGAGTTTTTTCTCTCTCCTTTATCTTTTCAGTTTTTTTTGTGTTTATTATTATTATTTCGCTTGCTCTCCTCGCAAGAGAGAGCATAATAAGTTTGTAATGAGCTTCGCCAGAAAGTGCATAAGTAAACAAAGGAGCTTTGTAGGGATTTAGGGTTCCAGCCAGCATTATATAGTCATTGTGTACAGTTATGCCTGGCATATGAGGTATATATATATATTAAATATTGCCTTTTTGGTGGACTAGTTGGAGTGAAAAAAAATTCACTAAAATCACTGAAAGATACATAAATTCAATTTAAAAATAAATAAAAACACAGAATTAAAAAATATTAATAAAAATAAAATTATTTGAAGCAAAAATAATTTAAATAAAACTTGAGATCGTGATCAAAAACACTACAAATATACCTGTATACAAATAACAAATAGATACTGCCTGTCTTGGGGATCTTTTAAGTACATTTCAATAATATTTTAATAAAAAGCACAAGGGAAAACAATTAAAAAAAAAAAAAAAGTAATCATTAAAATTGCTATAAATATACGGAAATTGAAATCGCTTCAATACTTTCATATTCGCTGTTGTGGCAGAGTATTCGCAATTCTGCCAGCGGCGTGCGGCTGCCACTTGTCGCCTTTTTGTGCCACGCACCTGTGGCAAGCAGCAGTGGACGTTGATCGGTGTTTGGTGATCGCTGCGGTAATTACAAGCGACTCTCAGCTGCAGCCGCACTTTTTCTTTTTGTTTATTTTTTTTGTCTTTGCTTGGGGTTTTTTGTTGCAGTTGTTGTTGTTGCGTTTTGGGGGAAGCGGCACAAGTAATTTCCACTAATTACGAGGCAATGAGTTGAGTAAAAGCAACAGCAGCAACTAAGCTACGACTGCAACTGCAGCAGTTGCGTGCATCTGCATGGGGTGCCACTGGCTCTGCGATGCAGCTCCACTTGGGGCAGGCCGCGGCTACCGATTGCTGCCGGCTGGGATCTTTAGCCGCATGATTTGCGCTTTTGCGCCAGCCGAGTCAAAGTGTTAAGTGTTAGCCGCCGCGTTTTTATACCCTGCACTGAACCCCCCCCCCTCCGCCCACCTCGCTCGCCTTTATCCACATCCTTGTCGCTGTCGTTCGCAATGGTAAATTAAATTTTAAACATTCAACGGACGTTGGCAAAATCATAAACACAAATCAAATGAATTTTCATAATTGCATTTGGCTGCCTTTCCGTTTGCTGCTGACGTCTGCCATCAGCGCGGCAAGCCAACATGGGCGGCCAAGCAAGTGGGCGTGGCCAGTCTAGACGGAAAGTTGTCACTGTCGCTGACGCAAGTGCTGATGATAAGCCTGGCCCTGTGCTGCTCATAATGATGAGACTGACGGAGACAGAGGTGCCGGACTGGGCTTAGGTGCTAAAAAGGTCTGCAAATGTTGTTAAGGCTAAGTTCTGAAGTCGTTTATACTCAGATTAGATGAGATCTAAACAGTTTTAGCAACATTATATACACTCTCTCTCTCTTTTTTTTATTTCTATTTCAAACAGAAAAATGATTAGAAATAAACACAAACTTCAACTTCGAGCTCGCCTGCTTATATTTTTATAGTTCCGATTTCAAAGTTTATTATTTATTCTCTTATGCCAGTCGAATCGGTTCAGGCAATCAATCCCTTACAGTTTTTGGCCGTTGTTTTTAGCTCAGCCTTCGTTCAGAGCTAACCGTACAGAACAAGGCAGGCTTAAGGAATTAGGTAGGAATTAAGAAAGAAATACTATTTTTTTAGCCTTTTCTCATTTAGATTTCTTTCACAGGTCATTTGTACTCGCATGCATATCTGCTGTCCCTCCGCTCTCCCTCTCTCTGCTGTGTCTCTGCTCATATGCCATATGCCTTCGCCATATGCTCTGTCCTTCCGGTTGCACACACACACACACGCACTCCATTACCTTGGCATGGTTACACCCATGTTCAGATACATATGCATATCTATGCAGCTTGCCACTCTTGTGTTGGCCCAAAAAATTGTTTGCCATTTTGCATTTGTTGCACTGTTGCTGTTTTTGCCTCTTTCTTTTTATTTTGCTTCTTTTACCTTTTTTTATATTTTGTTTTTGTGTTTTTTTTTTTTTTTTTTTGTCAATTTCACGCTCTATTTGTGAGGTTTGCCATTTGCCTTTGCCTTTTGTTTGATTTGGTTTTTGTTTCTGTTCTTTTTCTCTTTTATTTTTTTGGTTTTGTTTTCTCGCTCGTTTTTGTTTTCAGTCCAATCTTTGATATTTTTGTACTTTTGACCAATTTGCGGCACACAATGCAAACAAACAAACACTAAAAACACACACACGCATGTGCATACACACGCCTGGGTGTGTGTGTGTGTGTGGGCTACATGATTGGCAGCTTTTCAATATGGCGCTAATTGAGTTTTTAATTGTTTGACTTTACACTTTTTGGCCCTTTTGTCTCAATGTGTCATTCGAATTGCTGGCGCCACGCTTCGATTTCTGTGTTGCACGTTGTTGTTGCTGCCACTGCTGGTGTTTTTGTAACTATTATTATAATTCTGATTACTGTTGTTGTACCTTTTTGGTCGCTCATCGGTATTTATGTTTTGATCCCATCGAACTACAGAAACCTCAATTTCAAGCAGAATCAAAACGTTACCCCTGCACAGGGCTCCCCCGCACCCCCCGTTCCCCAGTCCAACCCCTTTCTGCAGTGGCTCGACAAAACTTGTTTTAATAGCCCTGGCATCGGGCATCGGCCATCAGGCATAATAGCAGCCTCCAATATCCAGTATCCAGTATCCAGTATCCAGACAAAGCCCAGGTCCACGCTCGCTCAGCCCTCGATTGGGGCTCCAGCCTCGCACGGAACGTCACTCAAGTCGAAATAATTTTAATTTAGTTGCTGGCAAACTATAAACAGGCCCCTGCTCAACGTTAGGGGTCCTGGCCGGCGGCCTCGGGCTGCGTTGTCGTCAGCACTTTCCATTGATAAGCGACCGGCATGCGAGCCGTAACCGAGGCAGGACCGAACGGTTGTGAAGGGTGACGATGAGCATGGGATTGAGGATGAGGATGAGGTTGCCTCGTCATGTGGCGATTAAGTCAAAGCAAAGCGAATGCGGCAACAACAGCAAAAATCTGATTTGTGAAGCATCGTTGAGAGTTTATTTCTGATTTCTGTTAATGAAATCCAAATGCTCGATAGGGCAACGTGCTTCATTTCATAAATGTTTAAATTATAAAATAACAAAGCCTTGAGCTTTTCTTTATGCCAAGACATATCTTTGAAAGCGCAGTTCAACTCAAAATTAATGTCATATTAAACTTGGATTAGTTGCAGTTTTATTTGTTTTAAACTTTTAAAGCACATTTACGCTTTAAGCGAGCTTTAATCACAAGCGTGGTCTGCAGCTGATCGTGCCCAGTTTGTGACATATAGTCTCTTATCGTATTATTGCGCCCCTGTTTCAAGGGGCCGTGGCGTCCTGGCACCGGTGCCGAGCGCCCCGCGCATTATGCAAATATTTTCGCTGGGGTGCCTGAAGCTCGCCTCGATATGGCGTGGCCAATGCAATATCTTAATGGTCGAAGACGCTGGCTGGCGCTGGCCAAGGACATGGCGGCTGCCAGGATGGACGCTCATATTTCGATGTTATTTATGCGCCGGCCCGTTATTAAAAATATTTTGTAGCTGCTGATGGAAAGCTGGTCAGGGTCATGCCAGCGCCAGCTCCAACGAAGCCTTTACCTGGCACACGGGGGCAAGCACTGTCACCGACGACACAGCACAGATACAGATACTGGCAGAGGCCGGAGCAGGGGCCGGGGCAGAGGCAGATGCAGAGGCCGGGGCCGGGGCCGGGGCCGGGGCAGAGGCCGAGGCAGCAAAACCGCAACCTCAACGTCACATTGATGCAACGACCCGCCTTGCACCCTTCTCGCCCAGTT
Organism: Drosophila sordidula; assembly: GCA_035047465.1. Classification (NCBI taxonomy): domain Eukaryota; kingdom Metazoa; phylum Arthropoda; class Insecta; order Diptera; family Drosophilidae; genus Drosophila; species Drosophila sordidula. Next base: position 6,813,925 of record JAWNPQ010000136.1, on the reverse strand, counting down.
CTGTATATACATATATAAATTTTTTGTATACCGCTTCATCGTCGTCTTTTTCTTGGTTGTTGTTTAATTTTTCAGTTGGTTTCAGTTCGGTTTTTTGTGCTCGCCCTCCCTGGGCCCGGCCGATGTGGCTGGCGGTGCCGCGTCGCCCTGTCGTGCTCCCTGCTGCTCCTTGTTGTTGTTATTGAAGAGGTTTTAAATTTCCAGCCTGATACTTTAATCCAGCCAGGCAAAAGGCGTCTTTGCAGCGCTCGCTGTGCACCGATTTTGCTTACTTTTATCGAGGCTGCCATATCGGTTTCTTCTTCTTGTTCTTCTTGGTATTGTTGTTGTGCATCGTGTGCAGTTTTTAAGATAGATTTATTTTGTTTACTCGTTTTTTCTTCGTATTTTTGATGTTGTATATTTTGCTTTGCGCTTTGAGCCCGGCTTCGCATAGAATGCACCCTTAAAATGTATTTTTAATATTGCTAACAATAATGAGAAATAACCGCCTGCCTTTGCAATCTTTTGAATGGACCGTTATTCTGTGACATCCGAGCGCTCAATTCAAACAAATTGCGATATCATTTACTTACTCTCTCTCTCCCTCTCTCTCTGTTTCGCTCTTATTGAAATTGCAATAACGAAAATTTGCGAACTTCTCGACCAAGATTTTTGACTGCTGACTCGTCGCACACATTGATTTGGAAAGCCATTGTTTATTAGCCACTTATGGGGGAATTATTATCAAATATTATAAAATTCATGAAATTCCAGTTTTCCAATTTGAAAATACGCAAATGAAAAATTTGGATAAATAATAATATTGTTATTATTGTTTGATATCTTTTGGTTTCAGCTGGCTTCATCGCAGTCTCTCTATGTCTCGCTCGTTCGCCGTTTGCCTTGTTGCTGTCTCTCTCTGTTTGCCATGCAAATGTAATTTCATTTTTATGCATATTTACTTTTATTCGAGTTAAATAAAAATTGGATCAAAGTTGTAGCTCTTTTACATACGCACACACACACATACACGCGTACACACACACACACACACACCCACGCACACACGTATACACGCTGCTGCTGCAGATTTGCATGCTGTAGTGCATTTCTCCTCATATCACGCATACGTAAACGCTCAGCGCTTCAGTTTATGCAATTTTTAAGCATAAATATTTTAAATGGCTTTTACAAGTAAATTTTTGACGCTTTTGACGCTGCTGCGCTGCATATCGTAGGGCATATGAGCAGGCAAATGCAGCTGGCCAACGCATGTATATACCCAAAACAAATGCAAATTATAAAATAAAGTTCGCTTATGCCAAGACCAGTCCACCTTTATACTGTACTTATTTATACGGTACATATATTTTTGATTTGATTATTTTTAAATGCCATTGTATTTAATGGAAAAAAAACTCGGCTTGAGCTGCGACCCATCGACAAAATTATGGATAATGCGTATTTATGATAACGTGGAAAATGTCAGCTCGCCTGCCACATGCCGCATGCCGCATGCCGCATGCCACATGCCGCGTGGCCAATGGGTGCCAGGTGTGCTATAGGAGTAATTATGTCAATATATCGGACCTGCGTATAAATATGAGTATGCAAATGAGCAATGACAACTTAAAGGCGACGGCTGCACAAACAATAACAACATAGAGGGCAACTGCGGCCGGGTGCGCGGGGGGGGGGGGTGGGATCGGAGGGGAAGCTCGGTGGGCGGGTATGAAAATAACAACAACATTACCGTTAAGATTAAATGCAGCGTAGTTGCCATTAACAATGATTACCTGAAAGCCGATTCCCAATAATTAAATGTGCAACAGCGCGCAATTTTTAATTGCAGGCCACAAAAAGTGCGTCAGTCACTTCGCTGATCACCCAAAACCCCCCACACGCACACGCACACGCACACACACGCACACCTGATTCGATATTGCGCTGTCTGTGTGCAGGTCCGGGTCCGTGTTCATGTCGATGTGCATGTCCGGGTCCATGTCCGTGGCCGTGTCCGGCCAACGCGCGAGCGAGGCCTCAAACCGTGCGCATATCAAAAATGTTGATACTGATTTTAATTTATTCATATTTATGCAAAAGAAGCAACAATTTTGCTAGCATACTTTTTGGCGCAGCTGCTCAGCTTCTTCTTCTCGCTGTTTTTATTGCACTACATATTTGAGTGTGTGTGTGTGTGTGTGCTTATAACTATCAACTTAAACTTCCATTTCCACACTCACATACTCAGACGAACTATGCATAGGATCTATGATTACTTTCGCAGCTCTGATTGGGTGTTGAAAAAACTATATCTCAGTTAATGCTTATGAGTTAATGATAATGACAATAATGATGTAACGTGAAAAAGAAACCGAAGCTGTTGTGTTTTAATTGATATGATATTTATTTTATTTATTTTTAATTGCTTGATTTGATAGTTGTTTTATTTTCCACTATACGATTACAAACCCTTTCTTGCTGCTGCTCAAGTGAATGATTGCGTCGGTTGCCTACTCGTCCGCACTTTCTAAAAGCCAGGCAACACAGCCGCAGCAGCTGCAACAAAACAACAATAGCAACAACAATGGCAGCAAGAACAACAATGAGCTGAGCTTCCGGCTGGCAGATTGCCGGTGTTGGCTTTCTTTGAAGGCGCTGCTGCTGTTCAGCATGAACCCAATTATGAATTATTTGTAATCTTATCTTTAAGTATGTGGCATAAAAATTATAATTTTGTGGCAAGAAACCCCACACAGCACAGCAGCAGCAGCAGCAACAACTTTGTTGTTGGCCCTTAGAATATAAAGTTCTACAATTTCAGCATTAAAATTTATTAAAAATAAATAAAGCAGCACATAAACGCCCGCAGGCACAGCTAACCCCGTGTCCCCCCCCCCTGCCTGTTTTTGCATATGTGTGCATATTTGTGCATGTGTGTGTGTGGTGCAAAGGCATTCCAACCGCATACAGCGCAGACAAGGGATCGGGCTGCGGCTCAGGTTGTTCTTGAGGCAATCTGAAGTTGCTGCGTTGCAGGCTGCTTCTTGAGGCTGGCATAAAACACGCCCAACCGCAGCTTCGACCCGCTCGGTGGGGCTGCCAGCCATGTGAATGGCACCAAAGTGGACGCTTCAGCATGCACGGACGCCACTTGGCGTCGGTGCAGGGGTCGGGAGTCGGCGTCCAGACGCTGATAAACAGGAAGTCATCGTCGCTGCCAACACTTCAAGCTCTGTGTCGAGTGGGTGGCTGCTGGGTGGTTGTGGTGGTTGCCATTGTCCTCGCCTCATTGCGACTCATCTCGATTTGACTCGACGCAACTCGACTCCGGGGCTCATTCATAAAATAAATGAAGCATTTAGCCGGTCGTTGCCGCAGTCGCCAGACTGAGCTCATCTGACTGCATCAGCTGGCTGACTGACTGACTGACTGGCTGACTGACTGACTGACTGATTGAATGACAGCAGACCATGTGAACAATTTAGTTAAATCTGTAACTGAACTCCCCGCATAAGTTAGTATGCACTGTCAGTTCAGGCTCGGCCCACATGACGTATGCGGAATGTGAAATGCGTTTATTTTCTTCAGCTCTCGCCTCATTTGATTTTAGGTTAGGTCGAGGACGGAGATGGTTCACAAATTAGATTTCAGCTGCTACGCAAAACTTTTTGGCAACTGAATCCGCACGAGGTAATTATAAATAGCTGTCTGGGACCGCAGTCACTTGACTAGCTCCGCTGTGTGCGCCCGTGTGTGACAATATAAGAGCGAGTGTGTGTGTGTGTGTGTAGTGTGTGTGTGTGTAGTGTGCGCGCGTGTGTGTGCAAAAATGAACTGGAAATTATTTTACATGCTGCTCAAGTGGCCAGGCGCTTGTTTTTAATTAGTTTGCACCACAGTAACCAGGAGCTGCTCCGGCAACCTGGACATCAGCACAGGTGTGTGCGTGTGTGTGTGCTTGTCTGTGTGACTAATATAACCATTTTAATTGAAAACCACAAGTGGACGACCAAATATTTTCGCAATTTGTAATATGTTTAGCATAATTTAGTGCAAAAATTTCAACCGAGCTCAGATCAAAAGCTCAAGCGCAGGGCCAATCAAAGGGGGGAGGGAGGGGCAATCGATTAACCGTATGGCGCTGCATCACGGGTAGCAAATAATAAATTTGACAACAGAGATGTGAACAAATTTGCCAGATTTAATGAGAGTTTCATGTGAATTGAATGTGGCAAAAATCTCGACCCCATGGGATCATATTATTTAAGTTGTTTAATTATGAAGAAGGCTGATTGAAGGGCGAGTGATAAGGAAATATCATATTACAAATACGATTATTGGAATTTAATAAAATAAAAGACGATTGCTGGTATTCTATTTTTAGTAATAAATTAATAATATTTATTTGGTCAGCTCAGCGTGTTTCCATCTCTGCCAATATCAAATGGAATATATACACCCTATGTATGTCGTTTGGCATTAATGATGCAATACACACACACACACACACACATGCACACCACAAGGGGACGGGGAATGGCGGCAAATGTTAAAATTTGCCGTCATTAGCGGACAACGGTTGATGGTCATTTGGCTGGTCGCGGAATGGTTAATGTCACGCCCCGCGTTTCCGCACCTTATGAATGTGTTCGTTTTGGTTTCGTTTTCGACAACCGTTAGCCGCAGACCCAGATGACCCAGCACTGAGAGTCATCATGACGGGTCAGCCGGAGAGCGCGTTGTGGCTGAAGCTGGGCCCTGGGCGGCGACGGAGTCTGGGGCTGGGGCTGGGGCCGAGCTTGGCCAGCGGTTGTTGAACAGCGCTTTTCACTTCCTTTCGCCACTTAATTTTAGTTTTATTATCATTCGTTTTTGTTGCCAACGAAATTAACCCGAAAAGACAGCGATCAAGAAAATAAAAAATTAAAGAAAACAAAACAAAAAAAAAAAAAAACACGAAAACAAGCGCGCAAAATTGCAACGCGCCTCAAAATGTGGCAAGTGGCAAGGCCGAGGGAGTCGGGTGTAGAGGCTGGCCAGCTTTGAGCCGTCAGCCTACCTAACTGGGACAGCACTCAACACCTCATGCCGTGTTAATAAACCATCAATAACGAAGCCGCTCGGCAGTAGCCGGCCAGTAGACGGACGGACGGACGGACGGACGGACGGACGTGGGGTATCCGAATCGGACTCGGACTCGGATTCGACCAAAGCCAAATGAAGCGTGGCAAATGCGCCGATTTATTTTCTATACATATCAAAATCGGCGGCTGTGCAACAAGCGGCATGAACAGCGCCCCCTCGAGGCGTCCACGTCGCAGCAGCGGAAGACAAACAATTTCTCGGAATTGATTTCTTGCGGTTTTTGCGGCATGTAGCCCTAAAAATGCCAAGCAGTCGCAGCCAGAGCTTCAGAGCGGGCAGAGAGCAGGGCTTCCTCTCTCTCCAAGCAATCTCTTCTGGAGCTGGAGCTGGAGCTGGAAGTGGCTTATTGCATGTGGTCAGAATCGACTACTGGCAACAAGCGGGCGCGTTATCGATATCTGATATTCGATAGCTAAAATGCTACCACATACTATTAATAGGTGCACGAGTATCTCTAGCTAAAGGACGCGGACAACCTTCGGCAGGGTCGAGGCGCTGGGAATATGATGAGATTCTTGAGTGGCAAATATATCGATTTCCCTTGACTATGTATTATAATTGCCAGCGATCGATCAATAAGATTCTTCAACTAAAGATATAGAAATGAATGGGGAGCGGGATATGTACATCGATACTCTACCTTTACTTATTGTTACTTATTATAATATATAATATATAAAAATAAAAAATATATAGTATATAAAGTGGAGATAACTGAAAAAGAGATTTCTGTATATAGATGCATTATTATTATTGATCACAGATTTTGTATTTCTAAAAAAGGCCCAAATAGCTGCAATTAAAATGTACTAAACAGTCTTTAAACATCGAGGGGCAATTTATTGAAGAGCTGCTCAGTTCGTGCAATTAACGTGGCCAAGAGCGGCAACTGGCGCTAGTGGCTGGCGCTGCCACATGGCGGCAAAACCGTCAATCAATCAGAGCCCGCTCGCTTGGCAACACGGCAACAGATTCGCTGACAGACTCAAATTCCCATACAGCTGATTTTTCTCACAATAATTTGTAGTACCCGCTAGATTTTGTTTTTGCCAGAGACACCTGTGCACGGCCCAGTTAGGCGCAGACAAGCGGCCAAATATGAGACTGCAGTAGCGGCAGCGGCAGCGGCAGCTCCATGGCTGGCCATAAATCTGTAGACAACTTTCCAGTTGAGTGCTTAACAATTTTCAACACGCGCAGGCCACAAAGAGGCAGCCACACCTGAGCTGGAGCTGAGGCTACGGCTGCTGGCCGGGACGGTACGTGGACTCGGACGGACGGCGGTGCCATGGGAACGCCAATGTCGAACGTTAAACGGCCTACGCTCCAGAGCCCGCCCCAGCTGGCGCTGCTCCTCGCCCACTGCTCCTCCTGCTGCACTTCGATAATGTGTAATAGTTCTATTAGTCGCATGTTGGCGCGTCTCTGGTTACAGCTAATCTCTGGCTACCAACTTTGGCGCGCTGTCATGAGAACCAAGAACCGGCCGGATCGCAAAAACTTTGGCCTGAATAGTTAAGCAGTTGAGTAGTTGAGGCAGTTGAGGCAGTTGCGGCAGTTGCGCCAGTTGCGGCAGTTGGAGCCAGTTGGAGGCTGCTGCTGGCGCCTCGGCTGGCGTCACTGGCTGCCCAATTTGGTGCGCACGCCGAACCGGTTCGCGCCGCTGCCGTTGCCGTTTCGAGCTCATAAAGTTTATGGCACAAAGGCTGGCGTCCAATTAAGACGGAAATATTTTCGACTGCTTTTCATTAATTCATCCAAACGTCCATCCAGTCGTTTATAAGCCCAACTATCGTATCTGTGCGGCTTGATAGCCAAGATAGCCGCCAGATGCTGTTTAATAACTTTATGCTCAAAGACCCGCCGGACGACATTTATGAGCGTTGCCGCCCTTTTCAAATCCGTTAAAACCTCAACGCAGCTTAGGCTGGGGTTAAATTTGTAGTTAAATCTGTGGCTTAAACTGAAACTGGAACTGTGAGCGGTAACCGCATCCGTCTTTCATATTTTTACGGCACCTGCTCGTCTCGAACCTTTTATCATGTTCGTTGTGGCACAGATTACAGTCCCATAAATAGGCAGGGCAATACTTCTGAATAGAGTTGTCGCTGCGTTCAACGGCCACTTTATGGCACTCCGCACAAAGCAAATGCATTAAACTGTCACATTTCCCACAAATCATTTGCATCTGACAAACGATCCACAAAAACCCAGCACCTGCCCCATTCTGAGTTCTCAGTTCTCCATTTCCGAGTCGGCTTCAAGTCGTTTATGCACCTCATTGGAACTGCGCACAAATTGTGAGCCTCATTTAATAGGGCTATTATTTGGGTTCTTGTGATTTTTAAGTTGTTTGAACTTATTATCGACTATTAAACCTGTCGATAGTATTGTTATTTCTTGGCCACTGGCTTATTTTGTTAAATATTTTAAATTGCATTTGAATGTTCCAAAAACAACTAACATAAGCCTAGTGAAGTATATTGTTTAAAAATAAACTCGATCAGTTTATTTTCCAAGTACAATATTATTTTATTTAAGATACAAACTTTTACTAGTAAAGTTCTCAGATACTCAATCAGTCAATCAATCAATCAATTATCATAACTTGCACAAAAGCAAGCGGAATATAGCTTGCTGATTATGTTCAATTGATTTAGTTTCTTAATCCTTGCTCTCTCCTCCCCCAAAAGACACAATTAATGTTGACTTTTGCCCACTCGGATGAGTAAGATTGAACATATTCGTGCATAATTTGATTAGCCTGCCAGTGGCTGTTGCTTAGCCCGGAGCACTCTTGTTTTTATTCAGCAAATCCCAATTCGGAACCCCATTTGAGCTTCAGCTGTAGCCGGAAAGCAGGAAAGCCCATTTGGTAATTATTTGTTAAATGGGTTGTTTACACTATTGTTGTATTGTGTGCGTGTTTGGTTCCACAATGCCCGATGAGGTTGCCTTTTAATTTGCATGGCTATTCATTTAAACTCTGCACCAACAACAACTACAATATTAATAAGGCAAATTGCCAGCTTTCTGTCCCTCGTTTCAATTGAATCACCCACACAATCGCCGATTCTTAGCTCCTGCTTCCCCCCTATCTCTCTCTCTCTCTCCCTCTCGCTCTCTCTCCCTCTCGCTCTCTGACCTATTGCATCCCCTTTCGTGATTAATTCAGTCATGTGCCCAGTGCCTTTCATTGATCTGTGTGCCTGCTCTTTGTCTGTGTCTTTTGTTGATTTGCACAGTGCCACGCCTTCGAAACCCTTTGCTTCATGGCTTCCACATTCAATGCACGCCACACAAATGTTTAGATTTTAAGCCGCCGCCCGATCCTGTCCAGATCGCCAACGTGCAACAGCTGTAAGCCGACTGGCGCCGCTCCGCCTCCCTCTCCCCCCGTTGGCCTCATCTCTAATTATTCAATGTAATTATGCTGATTGCGTTGTAATTGTGCCAGAAATTTATGCCCAATTGCCCAAGCCCGTTGGCTTCGTTGGCTTCGTTGGCTTTGCCCGGCTCCATTGGCTCCCCACTTGCCCCGCTTCCCGCTGCGCGTTCATTTGCGCTTTCCTTTGGCTTTGCCATTGGCTTTTGCCGCCGTCTGTCTGCATATCTACATATTTCTAAATGCCGCCGGCGACGGGGCATATCAGCTTCCCGCTGAAACTTTTCCAAATTGATTACGTGTTTTTTTGTTTGTCTTCAAAAACTAGTATAATTTACATTCATTTGAGCATATTTCTATTTCTTCTTTTTTTTGCCAAAGTATATTTTGCAACTAAATATATTTCGTACACAATTGCAGGGTATCAATGCAGCGGCATTTTTTTTATGCGGTGCTTTATGTTTTTACTTGTGGTTTTTTGGGTTGCGGGCTTTCTGATGAATTTTGTCAGCAGCTTTGAAGTATTTGTGCTCTCTCATCAAATTCATCTTGCTCGTCATCAAATCATTGCCATCAAAGGCGGAAGCGTTTAATGAACATTAGACAGCCGACAACAATCGCAACAACACAACAGAAAGCCACAAACAGGCAAATTGTTGTTGAAAAATAAACAAATAAATAAAATGTTAAAGGGGCTGCTGTGTCGAAAAATAGAATCGGCGCTTAGCCAACAATTTATTAACCAACAGTTTTGGCCAACAACAGCGACAACTATGGCAAATACAGTAGCCGCCCTCTTAGAAGCGTTGAGTTGACGTTTAAAGCCGACAGGCGACATGCACGAAATCCGCTCAAGCCCCCAGACCTCCCGCTCCCCCACCCCCTCAACTACTCCGCCATCATATCCGCTCACCCCTCTCGCTACGCCACCGCATCAATTTAAATCGCTGGCCTAAGCTTAAGCGCAGATTAGGTAATGTATTTGTGTGTGTGTGCGCGCGTGAGTATGTGTGAATATCGTAAATAAAACTGTGCACAATGCACAGCAATTGAATATGGAATATGAAATATGTTCGCCATGCGCAGAGTTGAAAATATTGAAGTTTAATGCGAACAACTGCGAATGGCAGCAGAGATAAGAGCTGCAAAAGCCACTGCTTATAACTATGAAGTGGTATTAAGTCGAAGAGCTCGGCTTAGTCACAGCGAAATGCGATGCCCTATAAATGACTGCAGTTTAAAATTCTACTGGTGGCTGAAAATCTACCAAGGGCACTTTTTTCAAATGTTTACTTTTAGAAATAACCAAATGCGTCCGCGGAATTACATCTGTGGAACGAACTCAATCTATTTTATTTATTCGATTACGTATCTCGTTAAGCTCCTGCCTAGAAACGGTTTAAAAACTAAACAAAAATGCCGAACTTGCTACATTTTTCTAAAAAACTGAATTTAGGGATCAAAATTTGTTCGATTGCAATATACTATATATAAAATTCTGGATTTAGCAAACACTGCCTGAAGAAATTAAAGCTTTTATTGAAAGTAGTTCTAGATACATAATGTCTAAATAAGCTATTAATTATGTGAAAGAAGGGTATATGTACTTGACTCAAATTTTCTCTTAGTTTGTATTAAGCTCATACTTTTTTAGTAATTTTAAACATAATTTATTTAGACGTTTCAAAAGCTTTCGAGTAAATATTAAATTTAATGAAATCCGCGTTCAAGAGTTACCCAAAAATAGTTATTCAAATAATTATTTTATTTTATCCTGTAATTAAATATCTTCTCAAATAGATGTACATTTTCACATAATTTGCAAATGTCCATTTAAAGCCTGATTGCGTCTATAAGCATGTTATTGTCTTTGGTAAGGTTGCTGGCCCACAAAACTAAAGACTTCCAAGCCCATAAATTTGGAATACAAAAGGCCCGAGCAATCAAAACAAAACGCACGGCCAAAAGCGGCCACAAAAACTTTGGCGCTTGGCGCTGCGGGAAGCTCATTTGAATATTGATATGATTCCGATATTGTTTTTGGGGCCCCCAACTCGCAGCTCGTCGCATAATTAAGGCGAAAAATTAGCGCGCGTGTTAAACGCGTGCGCAGAACAAGTTCGAGTGCCGTATTTCTATCTAGTATCTAGTATTTAGTATTTTGTATTTTGTATCTAGTATTTATCTGGTAACTGGCGGCTGCAACGAGCGCCAGCTGAATCTCCACTTATCATGTTAAAGTGTCTTCAGTTTGACAATATCACATTAATTGGCTGTCAATTCACGATTGATTAAACTCCATAGCTAAAGCGCGCAAATCGAGGTTGCTCGACTAGAAAATGCCCAGTACTCAGTTCAGAAGATGTAAAAAAAAAAATGCAAACCATCTTCAGCTACCACTAAAGCATATAGCTCTTATACCAACGATCGATCGAGAAATTAGTTTTTTAATTGAAAATCTTTTTTGATTTCTCACGATTTTCTAATCAAATAATTTTCTGCATTGGGTTACATATCCACCGTTCAGCCCTCTCCACCCCTCTAAGGGTACTAGGTATACACGGAGTTTAATTCTCTGTTTGGCGGAGAGCCTTTGCACTCAGGCTTTCAGTTTCTCAATCTCTCAGTCTTCTTGTTGTCAGTTTGTAGATTTTAGTTGACAGCGATTTATGTGGGGCACTCAGATTACAAACGCCAAGCAAATATGTAAATCAGATCTATTTAAATGCTTGCGATGCGTTCGAGATATGAATTTAGTATATAACACTCCATTTCCAGGTCGAGTCGTTGTGTTTGTAAAATTCTCATTAAAAGATAAGAGGACTACAAGCTTGATAATATTTAAATCATAATTTATGGCCAGATCGTCCATTGAAAGTTAGAAATGAGCTCAAAGCAAATCAAGAGAATTGAGAGACGAACATTAACAAATTCACAGTTTGGGCAAAATTCGTTTCCATAGTCTCGTGTGTGGATAGAATCGTTATGACTCTTAAACCATTTCGCACAGAACGATAGAATATTCAATGACGGAAATTCCAAAAACTGAGCTTAGTCAGTTTCTCGTCTTGCCATGGCCTATAAAACATTTCGGATCTTTGGCTCATTTGGCGCTAGTTTTGGTTTTGTCTTTAAGTCTGGCCACATAATTTGTTCCTCTCGATGACGTCGTGGTCCACACCCAAAGCGCCTTAAGCTTTTTCCCACGCCCAGCTGGCAAGCAAATCGAAAAGCTAAACAAAAATAAAATAATAAAATTATAGAGACAGCACAAAAAAAGAAACTCCAAATCACAGCGTACAGGAAGTTGTGATTAAATATTGTTGTCTGGTCGGCGCTTTAATAATCGCATACTACATACACATACATATGTATACACATATACACAACTATCACAACTATGTGTGCTATGAGTATTTTGAGTACTTTGTGGTGAACGCTGCGCACACTCATATACATAAATTTCCAACTATCAACGAAATTTAAAATTTTTAAATGATTGCAAAGTTGTTGACGTCGCCGACAACTGCTGCCAACTTTCCAAATTGCCCGGAATGCCATTAACATTTTCCACATAATGTGGACGAGGGGGCGACATTGCGACGGCGACAATAAAAAAGATTGCGCACTCGCTTAATTAGAAAGCACAAACTTGCAGCGCATTCGAACGGAGGCTAAGTAGGAGTCAAAGGCGACGGCGATGGCAAAAACGGAAACGGAAGCAACAACAAGGTGTAAAAATGGCGGCGACGGCTGCTGCAGCTGCTGTGACTTTTGCGGTGATGCGTAATGAGAATGTGGAATGTGGCGCCGGGGCTGGGCAACCGTGCCCCCGATTAGAGTTTGCCTCATGCAAAACTTTTTTTTGGGGCAACATAGCTGGCAGCTGGCAGTTCATTTGCAAAAAAGCGCCGCAGTTACTTTGTTACAGACGGATCTGCATATATGTACACTTGTGTAAAATGCCACAAATGCGCTAAGTTAATTTGAGATTACTTTTCCGATTAAGCAGAGTTAAGTTTAAAGCGAAAAGTTAAGAAACTTGTAAGCTATTTTCGGTAATACGGTAGCTCGATTAAGAGAACTTTGAGACAGTTACTGGACTTCTTTAATTAAGCCATAAGAATAAAGTGCATAGAAAATAGATTTTTTTTTAAAATTATTTTTTGTATACCAAGCAGACGAATCACAATTTTTCATTTACAATTGTTCTTATCAAAAAAAATATATTTTATATTCCCTTTATATACTTTACTTATTTGGAATTTAATAAATAATTCGCATGTATAAGTGGAAAACTGTTTTTAGAAATGTTTTGCTTATTTTCTTAATCTTGCCTTGTATTCATTTAATGTGCGTAGTTTCTTGTGTTGATTTTTGATTAAATTTCTGAGTTGGACTAAAAAATGATTCAGTTTATTGTTTCAGTTGCCGGATCGAATTTCACCCATTTCGCACCCAATTTAAACTTTTATCATCGCATCGAGCATCGTATCTTTTGGCAAAATATTTCACATAATTTGTATCGTTTATTTTCATATCGTGAATTTCGGCATGCCTTCCGGTATTTTATTTGGTTTATTTATTCAAATCATTATTCATTCAGTTAGCCTAATATTGCTGAATATTTAAACATTGTTTTGCGACCGTTTTCATTTAATTTCAATAAATTTTCTCGTGCTTCTTTAAACTCTTCAGTTGGCCTTGTCAACGCTGCTGAATTCTTATTTTTAATTTGATTATTTTTTTTTTCATTTTCATTTTCATTTCCATTTAATGGGCAAACTTGACATAATTTCTGCTGCAGGGCTAACCCAGGCTCCCTCTCCCCCGTTTCCCTACCATTAGAACCAACACGAAATATGGTCAAAAATAAAAAGAAGTAATAAACGTTAAAGAGCATTTCAAGCATTTACAAAAATGATTGATTAATTGACTTGAAATAATGAACGAGTCGCTGACGGAGTTTCTGGTGATGAGCAGTTGAGCTGCTGTTGTTACTGCTATCAAATGGCTATTTAAATGCAGCAACAACAGTGCCAATAATGACTACATGACATAAGAAAAACAACAAAAACAACAACAACGATTATCTAAGCGACACTCAAACGCTTGCGGCCCTTGTACAACGAAGCCTCCGCCGTGCTACAACGAGACCCACATCCAAAACCAGAATCAGATTCAGACACAGATTCAGAACCAAAACCAAAAGCAAGACCCCTCAATCAAGCGTCCAGTTAGAACGTCAAGAAGTGAAGCCGTCAACCAGTTGAGCCGACATCAACATCAGCCCAGCCCGCGGCTCACTTCTAAACCCATCGGTCTAATATTACCGGAGAACGGCTACTAAATTAGAGGCTCGCATTTAGCTCATAAATGTATGAGCACCTATGTGCGAGGGCAGTTCCATGAAATTTGTTTTAAAGTTTGGATTTCAGTAGATAACCTAGAACGTAGCTAAGTCTAAGCCTTTTACTTGCTCTTAATCAGCTTTTGTGAGCTATCCCCGACTGATAGATTATAACAATTGATAATAACTGGCGATACCCATATCTACTAATAATATTAGTGTAATATAAGTGCAAGAGTTCAATGGAAACCTCTTGCACTTGTCATGTCGCATCAGTGTTAATGGCAATATTATCGATAATTATCGGTGAGAGTGCTAAGCCCGTAATTGGTTGCCAGGCACGCTGTTCGGCACTGGCTCGCTCGACGGCGTTCTTCAAATGGGTGAATTTATTTGGCGCTTGGCTTTAATGCGCCAATTGTTTGCACATATCGTCGAACAAATGACGGGCCATATTTTCCGGGTGGCGTCTCGTATTTGTTCTATGATTAAAAATAAATAAAGCATTACTGCGACTGGCGCACAAAACTATTAAAAGCTCGTTGGTGGTGACAGCGGGGCACGAGGGAGGCTGCCGGCGCTTGTGGGTCCGTGGCCCCCTACCCCCTACCCCGTCGCCCGTGCTTCCCATAAACATTTTGTGGCGCAATGATGTATAGACGTGTGGAATGGGGTGGCACGGGTCCGGGGCGGGGGCTGATTTGCGAAGGGAGGGGCCGACTGTGGCACGGATGTGAGAGCTTTGGGCTGCACAGCAGGTGCTTAAATGGCGCATAGTTAACGGAGCACCGGAACAAAAACGAACAGCGAACAATTGGCAGGCGGCAGGGAGCAGCGGGAGGCAAGGATAATAAATTTTCGCTTGCTTTACCAAAAATACAAAGCAGCGCCCAGTGTGACCCCCTCCGCTTCTATGCTTCTATGCCCCCCCACCCCCCTTAGTCGCCATCTTTCTCCGGCTCTTTGCCTTTGTCGTTATTGTCACAGCCAGTCGGAGTGTTGTACGGGCCTGACCCGTTGTGTAGAACACCCGCCCCGTCCAGCCCCACCCCACCGGGCGGCCGCCCCTTCGGTTTGTTGTGCAAAAAATGCTTCTGGTCAAAATAATAAATTTGTTCAGGTTAATAGAGTTATTTTAATTTATGTGATTTCATGCGGTTATTCGTGTGGCTTTTGCAAATGCATTACCCATCGTGGGCACCGCTGCCACGCCCACCCGCTGACTAACTATTGTGCAAACACAAACACACACACACACACAACATGTATGTGCTACCCTTGACCATAAATATGCAAAGCATTTGGTATAATGGCCATAATAACTTGAATAACTTGGCTCATTGATCATTCGCTGTTTGCCTAATGGAAATTATGGCCAACATCTGGAATGCTGGTCAATGCTCGTTACAAATAAAACTCTATTAATTGTCTGCATGAAATACAATTTTAAAATTTAATTTCGATGAATTTGGTTATATATTTTTGAATATATATTTATTTGTATATTTATTTTGAATGCATGATTATTGAACATATTAAAAGGAGTAAGAACATCGTGACAAAATTCACCAAAATTTCGACTCGTAAAGTTAACAAGTACGTGGAATACTCTTCCCAGACCTTAAGCTCTTACAACTCTGACAAAAGCCAACTGATTTTCATATTTGATATAACACTCTTTTTCGAAAAAAAAAACTTAATTAAAATTGGAAAACTCCGAGTTTTTTTTATCGGCAAAAAATCAAACTTTATGTTTGATATCATCTAGGTTTTGGAAATTCTTTTCTTTGAAAAATACTTAGCATAATTATTAAAGTTAAACAAAGCCGAAACCTTATTTTTTATTTCGCTCATATATAATGTACTATTTTTAACGTACCAGTAGAATGCAATATCTTAATAAAAGAACTCAATTCGCAGATATTTTTTTTGCTTCTTTTGGCATTTGACCTGGCCTTTGTATTGAAGTCAATTGATTTAAAGCCCCATTTCAAATTCACAGCCAGTGCTATTTTCATGTCTTCAATCGACCGACTTGACGCTGGCTGAATTGCCAACTGACCCAGGAAAACCCCCACCCAGCTGCTTAGTGCACAGGCCTCCCTCACCCAAGCCCCCCTCCGCTCCCCCGCACCCGTGAGCTGTGCGCAGGCCATTGCCTGTCTATTGCTTGCATGCCGCAGACAATTTTCTTTTGAATTAAATAATTAATTATATAATTGCAAAGTGTTCGAGAAGCCCAAACGTAAAATTCTCACGCTTTTCGTTTTTCTTAAATATTTATTATAATTATAGGCCAGCTGGACTATTCATAGCCAAGTATATTTACATATACATATATATAGTATATGCACTATATACACTATAAAGGTATTGGATATATTGGGGATCCTTCGGCAATCGATAAACATGCGTGCGCGTTATTTTTGGCCCGGACCGTGTCTAACATATCTAACAAATTGAGTGAGGCAGCAAAGTTGACATACTTAACTAGATGTTGCTAACATGACGACGGGCCCGCCTAGCACAGAGCTGGAGGGCGGCGGTGGAGAGGGGGGCGGGGGCACGTCGTAGCTAGCTTACGCCCACACGCACAGGTGCTGCTGGCAAAAGTCGCAACTTTAACGCCCACATTTGTCATAAAAATCTTTTGGAGCTGCACTGCAGCAGCCAGCCTGACGCAACGATACCCTGTAATAGCAATGAATGCCACGAATCCTCATATAAATATAGTTTGACAATTGCAGACCCACTCAAAGAGACTTTCCGGGTCGTCAATTGAGTGAATGCAGTTGAGTATACCCCACTGGCTGCTGCTGCTGGTCCAGGGCATCTAACGAGTCAAATTGGCGTGGCAGCAGCCGCTGCAGATGCGGCTCAGGTTGCTCTGCAGGATGGTAACTTTGGCTATAGACCGATGCCATGGCGCTTGCCACTCGTGGCTCGTGGGCCCGTCGTTAGTTGCGCCACCTGCCTGTCTCTCCGTCCGCCCGTCCGCACGTCCGCCTGTGCGTCCGCTCGCCCTGCTGATGTCTGACGTTAACAAAAAAGCTGCGCTTCATTTCGATTTCAATTATGCGCAATCATTTTTCAAGTTCAGAGCGCCGCTTTTCGCCCTTGTTCCGCTCCGTTTCGTTCCGTTCCATGGCCCGCTGTTCCGTTCCATTCCGTTGTCGTCGGCTGGCCGCGCTGGCGTTGCCGGCACGCGACAAAAATTAATAATTGAGCAGCCGAGCGATGCCATTTGCTAAATTGAAACCGGCAACGGCAAAGTGGCAAATCAATTTCGTTTCACTTTGATTGTATGCAAATCTTCGCTGGGGGAGTTGTGAGTGCTCCGCCGAGCTGTGTGTGGCCGCGGGAGGGGCATGCGTCGGCAGCGGGACACGAGCAGCGACGCTGTCGCATGTTGCATGCAAATTAAGTGCAACACTTGTTGCTGCCACCACAACCAAAACCACCGCCACCACCACCACCACCACCATCACCATCATCATTATCATCCTCGTCATCGTCTTAATCACAGTAGCTGCTGCAGAGCTTTCCACTGCCACAGCGCTCAACGAAAGGTGGAACAACCTGCAAATTACACTTGCAACCGCTCCCGGCCAGGGGTAAATAATCTATTGGCTCAATCTTGATATTGCCTTGAAATGATTTTAGACTAACCTTTTATTTATTTTTCCGCCACATCTACGAACCGGGTTCTAATTAAGGCTGTGTTCGCCTTTAAACACTATTTCCCCTAAAACATTAACTGTTTTCTTTTCTTTCTATATAATGCAAAAATAAACCTAATATTTAATAATTTTAGTAGCTACCCCTCAATTTTAAGGCTAGCTAGACCTCAGAATCGGTTTTAATGATGTTTTATACACTAATTGGGCCAACCGCAAGCTAACATTGTCGCTTGCATTTGCATTTTGCATTTCTAAATTTTGAAAAATATCAATATCAATCATTCAATAAATCCAAAAAATTTTATTTTCACTAATGAATATATTTGAAATGGAGCATCAATCTAAGAAAAAACCATGAACAAAATGCCATCAAACATGAAAATCGGTTCAGTTTTAACAAAGTTATTGGCGTTTGAAATATGGGAGCTAAGGATCCGAGAGCTTTACATGTAAAAATTTTTGTCAAATTTGGCATGATTTTTGACAAAAAATTTGACCCCCTCAGAATCGGTTTTAATGTTGTTTTTTATACTAATTGGGCCAACCACAATCGATTAAAAATGTAAATTCGCATTTCTAAATTTTGAAAAAAAAAATTTTTCGAAAATGAGTAAGGGGGGAGTAAAGTATATTTTATCAAAAAATCTAAAAAAAATTTATTTTGAATATTGAATATATTTGAAATGCAGAATCAATTTAGAGGAAAAACCAATAACAAAATGCCATCAAACATGAAAATCGGTTCAGTTTTAACAAAGTTATTGGCGTTTGAAATATGGGAGCTAAGGATCCGAGAGCTTCACATGTCAAAATTTTTGTCAAATTTGGCATGATTTTTGACAAAAAATTTGACCCCCTCAGAATCGGTTTTAATGTTGTTTTTTATACTAATTGGGCCAACCACAATCGATTAAAAATGTAAATACACATTTCTAAATTTTGAAAAAAAAAAATGTTTCATTTGAGTAAGCGGGAGTAAAGGATATTTTATAAAAAAATCGAAAAATTTTATTTTTAACAATGAATATATTTGAAATGCAGAATCAATTTAGAGGAAAAACCACTAACAAAATGCCATCAAACATGCAAATCGGTTCAGTTTTGACAAAGTTATGGGCGTTTGATTATGTCAGAAGTATGGATCCGGGATCCTCACATGTCAAAATGTTTGTAAATTTTTGCATGATCTTTAACAAAAAATTTGACCCCCTCAGAATGAACTTGAACCACACCGAGTATTACGCAGCCGGCTACGTCCGACTGCAACGTTCGTGATTGTTTAATTTGGAATTGGAAATTACAATTTTTAACCGATGTTGATAGATGGATTCTGCATTTAAAATATGTTACTGAAAATATTGATAATTTATAATCGGTTCTTAAATGGTTTTGAATAGAGCATTAGCTGCGATGAAACAATAAAAATATATATTGAAAAATATATTTCGAATTATTAAAAAGCTGTCATTATGCTGTGTTCTTATTCCCAGCGAAAAGTCTTTGCCGGAACGCCTCAATTAAGCTCGTTGGGTTTATTTTGCGTATTGCTTTTATTGTCGTAAATTTAGCGGGAAGCTGGAACTGTCTTGGGTTTTGGCTAAGTGTGCTTAGATTGGCCTCAAGTTGAGCTCGGGGGCACGAACTGCAGCTGAAGCATGCCTTTCATCGTTCAGCTCTCCTCTCTCGTCTTTCGCAAGAACTTCGCAAAGACAAACTTAGGAACACCAACAAAACTAACGGCAGTTGCTGTTGTGAGCGCGCAAAAGCGCAAATTAAAATTAAAATAAATAGCCAGGCGAATGATACGCTCTTAAATAATTTCTTCTTTTGCGCTTTCTTCCTCACGCTTTCTGTTGTTGATTTACTTTTTTTTTTCCCTTTTATTTGTGTTTACCCTTTAGTACAGCTGCTCCCCGTCGACGGTCAGCAAACTTTGCCTTTGGCTTTGGCTCTGCCTTTGCCACTGTCCAGCGCTTCTAATTAAGATGAATTAAGCAAAATCATTTCGATTAGAAGCAGAGAACAGAAGGCAAAAAAAAAAAAAAAAAACAAAGCAAAAAAAAAACTGAAGGCAAAGAAAAGCTGCTAACTGTTCTTGGGCCGTTTGATGATCAGCCGATGGAAGACAACGACGACATAGATGAAGATGAAGATGATGACAGCGATGATGACGATGATGATGCTGCCTTACAAATGTCGCGGTTCACGCGGTGCTGACAAACGGACAAACTTCCAGGGCCCGCCACCAAATGCGGGCCCGCCTCCGGATTCCCCGCACGGGCTGGGCAATAAAAGGCTACTCCTCCGTCGGGCATAATAGCTGTGTCAGGGGGTTTGCAACCCAACTACACCTAAAACAATGGCAAAGGATACGAAAACATATTTTATTCGAATATCCTTTGCCATGTTATTCCAGCTGAATAAAAACTTGTAACTTCAGCCTTTATTCCATATTCATTTTTTTTAATTGTTCGTTGGGTTTCTGTAAAGCAAAAAGAACAACTAACTTTTCATTTCACCATTTTCGAGAGTTTTCCCGGCAAAATACGCAAATCCCGAAATTTAGAAATGACCGCAACGCGGTTGTGATTGTAACATGATATTTTTTGAATTTCATTCAGATTTGTGTGCGCGGTTTTTTTGCAGAGAGTGTTTGAGGTTCGGGCTCGTTTTCATGTCTGTCTGTCGTATTTGTTGTTGTTGTCTTTCTGTTTTTTTTTTTTTTGTTTTTGTTGCTTATTGTAGTGTGTACTTTAATTAATTAAGATTTATAAGCAGGCAGGCAGAGCAATTCAGCGGAAATTTAAATGCAAGACCAAGACAAGTGGGCTCTCGGCCCGTTGGTTGTTATGCGAAAATTTTCACATAGTCTTTGGTCCCCCCCCCCCCCCACCCCCTCCAGCCACACCACACCTCGCCGCGCACCTCTGGCTAAGTGGTAGTAGTGAGCGTTGTTGCCATGTATTTAATTTAATTGAATTTGCGTCGCCGTCAACGGCGACGATGACGATGACGATGATGGCAAACTTAACGAGCGAAACGTGGCCCGCTGGCCCCCGACTGGCCAGCCACCGGGCCAGGTCCAGGCACAGCTGGCTGGCGGGCTGGTGGCCCACTCGGGCGCTTTGCTGTATGCAGAGGGTCTGTTGGTGGCCGGGTATGGGTAATATGATAAAATGATTACACATCCGGCGCAACTTTTGCACCGAGACATTACTCATACGACACGTTGCCCGGCTGCGGCGGAAATGTGTTTAGTGTAATCCGGCGGCGACCCTTAAAACGATATCCATTGCGAGATGTGCGCATGACGGACACGTCTCGCGTCTGGCGTCCCACCAATGCAATTATGAAAATTTACGAGTTTTTGTTTGAGGTGCCCAAGTTTCAGTGCATTTGTTGTTGTTCTTCTTCTTCTTGCTGTTGAATATAATTTACGATGTGCCAAAGTTTGACCTAAAAGCACGCAAAAGAATAAACAAATTGCACAACATCATAAAAATTGAAGACGATTCAAAGATGTAACAAAGCCAGCCAGCTGAGAAGTTAAATAGAGCATCGTGCCGAGGAATGCATCGACAAGCGATGATAATCAACAGCTTTGTCTGGCCACTGCCAATATGCGGCTAAGATATGGCTTACGGTTAAACTTTCCCCTCGGTTCGAGCAGAGCACAAAGCCAGGTTCTGTTCTTCGAGCCACTTGCCTCAGCTGAAGCTCAATAATTCATATAATTTTGTATACAATTTATTGTAAGAGGATAAGGTATTCTATTATTTTGTCTTTGTTTTACTATCGCAATTGATAGGTTTAACTGCAGTGCAGGGATTTTCCATAACGCCGAGAGCGATTTATCAGAGATACAAGATGTTTGCTGCTCTGACGACAGCCAGTTGTTGTTGTTTCTGTTTGACTGTCATATAATGCCATAAACTGGCGCCAAATCATTCGCAAGTCTCAATGACACCTGCACGGATTGTCGTGTAACACTTTGAATTTATTTTTGTATTATTTGTTGTGTGTGTGTGTGTGCGTGCGCCAGGCAACCGACAGGTTTTGTGCGTCTTTATGTTTTCAAATCGAGCAGCCAAATCAAAAGGCGACGCTGCCATGGACCACGCGACGTATGCGCAACGCGGCAGCTAACAAAAAGCGCGAGACATGAAAAAATGTTGGTCGCGTGGGCGTTGCGTCTTCGGCAACGGCAAACAGCCAGATAAAAACCTGCCCCACAACTCTTGGCTATAACTTGGGATTTGTTTTGATTTTATTGCAATAACAACAACAACAACACTGACAACAGCAAATGACAGAGAAAAATGCTAATAACAATAACAAAAACATAAAATGGGCAACGCACAGCTAAAATTCGATTCGAAACGAGTTTCTCCATAGAATGCCCTACACGATCTGCAATTGGGTACCATAACATGATTATTAAGTTGGCTCCCGTAAAAAACAGATGTGAAATGTTATGTATATATGTTTTCAAAAATTGCACTCTGTAGCATAAGTAAATTTTATAGCCGTATACATGTTATGTTTCAATGGAGACCAAATATTTACATATCTCTTGGTTTGTTCAACATTTTTTAGTACAGATGCTTTATTCTTCTTGTATGTTTCAATAAAAAATTTCAGCAATAGGAAATGTTATAATTTCAATTTGAAAGGTGTGTTAATGATATATGTATTTATAAGAAAGAAACATCTATAATATATTTTTTTGTAGTCATAAATAGGTAAATTTGTGAGACAAAAGTTTATTTCTATAGTTATTTTTATTTCTAATTATTTTATATGTCTACAATTGAGCCAGTATTCTTCAATTAAATCTGCATCTAAATTTTCCAAGGGTATGTCAGTTTCGGATCTTTTCTGTGCCATATTCGCTTCATTCTGCTTGCTGTTGGCCAACTTTTTTTTAAAAATCTCGTGTCCACTACTCGCTGTTGTGGTTTTTTTTATTCAATGTTCAAACTGTTCAAAATGCTTAATATGAATACAAAAAAAAAAAGAAGAAGAAGACAAAAAAAAAGAAAAAAGTTATAAGCACATTTTATTGTGTCGCCAGCCTCAACTTTAATCAAGTCTCCGTCCGCCGTTTTCATATCTCCGATTTTGTGTGTTGTTTTTGGTTTCGTGGTCGTTTTCGATATTTTTATACGATTTTTATATATTCTTTTGCGCATTTAATTTAAATTTTGTTGCTGCTGTCAGTTTTGTTGTTGTTTTTGTTTTTGTTCTGCTTATTTAACTACCTGATTTTTATGGCAAACAAAACACAAAATATCCAACTGCAATTTTTGTTTGTATTTTGTTTTTGTTTTTGGTTTTTGTCTCTTTGTTTTGGGTTTTTGTTGTAGGCGCCTCCGAAAATCGTATTTGCTGCCGTTTTTGGTCAAATGTCTGTCATTGAGTGCTTGAACGTTTTGGCTATTGGAATTAAAATCGTCATAAATAATTTTCAACAACAATTCGATAAAGAAAATCAATTAATCCATTGTAATCGAATGGCATTTTTGCCGTCTCTGATTTGTCAGTGATTTGTCTCTGCTTTGTTCGCCGAGGGCGTGAATATCGTGAAAGTCAGTTGATTTGTCCCTGATTTATGTGCAACATTTCCTATGCCAAACATGGACAGCGTGCCATTGGCAGTGCTCAGAAGTGGGTCACAGAATGAGCCCAAAAGTATTTGTGTTTCGTTTGTTTATATAATAATGTTCTAATAGAGTATCTATTTCTCCAATTTTAATGCACTGGGAGTACACTTAATTTTTTAATTTAAACACTGATTTCATACTTGCTTCTGTAAGTTCTCGATTTCGTTTTTTTAATTTGCCAATAATTTGTTCATAGTATTCAGTTGTATCTGAGCTCTCCTCCCGGTTTAACTTTCGGAATGTTTATCTGACCAACCTTGTCCATTTCGCTTCGTTTGAGTTTTGTTCCTTCTGAACATTTTCCTCTGCTCCACACATTTGCATATTTGCCTTGATGTTGCAGTCTCGGTCATTTTTGTACTCGGTATTTGCCCTATTGCACTTTCACTTTCTCACACTACTTCCGCTCGCCCGCTCGGCTTCTTGAGCTGTTCGCCTTGGCAGAGCTGAGAAAACTACAATAACTATGTGAAACTGAAATTTGTTTCTTTCATTCAGCATTTTTGTATTATTTGCATTCGCAAGTCTATTTGCCAGGCACGCATCTGAGCAGCTCTTGAACTCATTGCAACAATTGCCGCACATAAACAGGTCCGAGTACAATATACCCTGTGTTGGCGTCTAGTTAGTCTTCTCTTGCTTGCAGGGTATTCAACGTTGAGCAGCTTATGAAACTCAATATTTGGTTAGCTGTCAACGGCTGCGGTTGCCGTTGCTGTAATTTGTTGTTCATTAAGCGTTGAAGCCGTGCAACAATTTTGTAGACGTTGTTGCAGCTGTCGCTGCCATTGTCGTGGATGTTGTTGTTTGATTTGCGTTTGATGATGTGCAACAAAATGCTGTGCACTTGTCGCCACGCAGCCACTGCAGCCAAGGGCGTGCAGCAGACGAAGATAGCGGTAAAGTTTTTTGGCCACGTCGAAAGTTGCGGGCCAAGGCGTCCGTCCAGGCACTTGGCTTGCATTCTAATTAAGCCATAGATTAATTGTGCACTTCCTTTGCGATGCTGGCAACTGGCGCCCGAATAAGTGCAGCAGCCTTCAAAGGCGGCGAGGCCAGCTGGCTGGGTAGCTTAACTGAGTTTAGATTCTGGCAGCGCGCTTATAAAGTTGATAGCTGCCCAAAGGTGCGGGCAGCGGGGCCGAGCGACTTTCAGCTCCCGACAACGCCCGAGGCAAACTGAACAGAACGGGTTCAAGTTATTTAATCTAAGGTATAAACGGACAGAGGAAAATGTTCACACAGTTAAAGATAAAGCAGAGTAAATACTTAAAAACTTTGATGTAATTAAAGCAGTAAAACTCATCTGAGACAGGATTCAAAGGCATATTAAAATGCCAGTTGTTGAATGCGAAAGAAGCAAGCATTTCAGGACAGGTTGCACATGTTGCACATGTTGCACATGTTGCACGTAAGATAAACAGAAGTGATATTAAAGAACAAATACATATGTATGTATCTAAACTAACTAGGAGATACATAGCTTATATTAGAGGGTAACATGCACCTGAAATTATAGTGAATTTATTTATTTATTTTGCATTTTAAGAGATACAAACGTATCTATTAGATGCTAAAGAATTTGCAAAAAATAAACATAAGTGACGTAAGTTGCAAGAGATACAAAAGTATCTACGTCATATAAAAGTATCTGTCGGATGCAGTGAGTGCCTGAAAGAAGAGATTAGATTAAGAAGTATTTATGAATTTATGCCAATGTATCTGTAAATTTAAAATTCAAAGCATCTATGAAATACTATATTATCTGATAGAATTACAAATTTGAGATACAAAAGTATCTATCTACAAATGTACCTATAAGATTAAGAAGTATTTATGAAATTATACAAATTATCAGTCTCTAAGATACAAAAGCAGGAATACCTATGAGATTAAAAGGTATTAATGAGATGCAAACTAAACTTGCCGTAAGCTTTAAAGGTGTGTCTACGAAACAGTCGTCGATGTAATATACAAATGTATCTTTGATATACAAAAATCTTTACTATAAATCAATAATTAATCCCATTAATTGCGTTGCCTTAGTGCAGCCAAAACGGTGTGGCAAGCCTGCAATTCAAGGATTTAAATCAACAAACGAAACATCCAATAACAAATCCAAACAATGGGCTGCATTCAACCTTAGGCTTCTGCTACTTAGCTTCGATTGTGTGTGTATCTAAGTGTGTGTGTCAGCAGCACCTTGGCATACCTGATGTTTCCCACATATCGTAAACAAACACGCCTATAGCTTGACCCATGTGACGTCCGAGACGGTGAGTGTAACAAATTGCTGTGCTACTTTAAATGGTACACTAAAATATATCTTAAAGTCATCTTAAAATGCCATATAAAATATGTGTTAAATATGAGCTTTAAATATCTCACAGCAGCAGCGGCGTGGCCATAAAATATGTGTCTACTTTTTGATTATCACAAGAAAATGAAAAAAAATAAATAAATAAACAAGAATGGGCAGCAACAACAACAAGAGCTGAACACCAAAATGATGATGACGCTTTGACGCCTGACTCTGGCTTTGGTTTTGGGTTCGAGGCACAAATCACCATCATTTGCATCCAGTTCCCGTGTGTGTGTGTGTGTGTGTGTGTGTGTGCGAGTGTGTGTGCGTGTGTGTGGAGTGTATTGCAAATGATTTATGATGTGTTTGCCAAATTCGAACGTTGACTAATTTCAAGTGTTGTTTTTGTTGCCGCCACACAATCAGAAATATAACAAATAGTCGCCCAGTTTTTGTTTATAATACATATTTGTATATAGCATATAGATATTGAGCTGCGCACGCGCGCGTTTTTTCACGCGCCGCATTCATAAATTGTGCACAAGTGTTTTGCGCTCCACTTTAAGAGCTTTTTGGCCAACGCCAAAACGCAATTGAAAAATGTTTCGTTTCGGCAACCGAACAGCTGGTGGGGGCTTTCCTCAATCGGCATTATTATCGGACACATCGATTGCCCATTGGGCTCCGCCTGCAATTTGTCTTACCTTGAGGCGGCTTTCGGCTCGTGCAAACCGTCGTCTTATCTCCTGCCGGCTGCCTGTCTGCCGCAACGCTCTTGCATCATTTGTTATGCTTATGCAAAAAAACAAAAAAAAAAAGAAGAAGTGAAACACAAGAGCGGCAGTAAAAAATAAAGAAAATTTTATCAGAAGACAGAACCGTAAACAAAGTCAGAGAAACCGAGACCAAAACCGAAACAAAAACGCAAGTCAAAGCCGTACCCAAAAACCTATTGCGAATTTTGCACACGCGGCCCGCTTATCAGTGGCTTGTCAGGCCTGTCGCCGGACAGCGCAGCCCCCCATCCCCCCACCCCTCGCCCCTCCAGCCCCAACAGGTCCTCTTGAAGCTGCCTTGCCCCATTGTCTATATATGTCTGAAGCTGTTGCTGCAGCTATTTCTCTTCTCTGGCCGCCTGGCGGAGTCACATTTAACCTTTTTGTTTCGGTGGCTGTGGCTTCGTTTGCGAAATTGAAAGTTTGTCGGCTTTTGGCGCCAAAACTGGTTTACTGGCCAAAATCAACTGCAACGGCAACTGCATCCACTTGGCCGGGCTGAGACCCAACCTCAATTTCTGTTCTGCGGTCGGCTGCTGCTGCTGCTTCCAGCTCGACTTGGTTTTATTTTGCAGCACTGGCCTCACTAATTTTTGTGCACCTCCTGTCAGGGCACAGATACAGATGCAGACACAAGTCAAAGCCACTAATTGCACGCTGTGGCAGCGCCAGGGGGCGTGGCAGGCGGCTGCCGCTTCCACTCCCAAATAGAAACAATAGCAACAACAACAGCCAGCGAAAAGCCGTTTTTCCACATCTTCGATGCACGTTTGATATTTGCACAGGTTGCCGGGCAACTTTTTTGAGCGGCCAAACCCGAAATTATTTACAAGTTTGCGGTGCACACTTTAACCTTTAGACGATGACACATACACCTGCCAGAGACAGAGACAGAGATACAGACAGAGACAGGCAGACACCCACCCACCCACCAAGTTCTGTGGAAACGCAAAGATTACAATTTATTTCCGGCTGCGTTTATTTTGTGTTTTTGTTTCACATTTCGGTTGCTTTCATTGCTGTAAACTTTTGCGGCAACTTTGCGCCTTTGTTTTTGGCTGACCAGCTGGCCGGCTAGGCCGAGGCATCCGCAGAATGCACAACACAGCTCTTGCCACATTTGCATACACACTTACGCACGCAAACATAAAGAAACAATTTCTGGTTATCTCGTTCCCGCTGCAACAAAATCAAAGCAGCTCCTCACAATTACACAGGGCGGCCAGAGAGACGGGGAGAGCGGGCCGGACTTCGCCTGAGAGCTTCCCCCATCGAGGTGCTATAAATAATTGCAAGCAGCTGAAAAGTTTCGCACGAAAACTATGGCCCGACTATGCAGAACTTGGCCAGCTCCGGCTTCAGCTGGTCAAATGCTGCGGTCAGCAGCTTGAACTTGTCTTTGGTCGCCAGCCAGCTGAACAATCTGCGGCACGCCAGCAGCCAAGAAACCAGGCGGCCCTGGGACCAGCAGCCCGGCCAAGAGGCTGCCCATTTGATAAATTGCTGCTAATCTCTCGCAGCAGATGCGCTCGGAATCACGGCCTCGATGCGCCCTGCTATGCTAATGCCAAATCCATAATCCGGCCGACTTGCTTCAACATCGATCAGGTGCAAATTAGGAGCAAGTAAGAACGCTGCAGTCGGGTGTAACCGGCCGCGCAATGCACATGAATAAAAGATACAGAGATTCCTTGCTCTCAAGTCAATTGGATATATATATACTAGACATATATATATCCTTGACTTTAGTTGCACAATGACAGAAATCTTTTCAACAAGAGTTTCAACGAAACTTCGTTCGACATCAGATCTCCGTTGAGGGCACATTTAAATGTAATTAGCTTGTTTTGGTTGACTTACTTATCGTCCGTTCGTTTGAAACACTCGCCAGCCACTCTGATTGCATTAAGATCCATATCTTGGACATGTGCGTAAGTTGCGCAAGGAACAACAAGTCCGTCCGCGTCCAGGCCACACTGCTGCTCATTAAATGCATTGTCCGCCAGTCGTGCACTCAAAACAAAAGCTGATTCACACTCGATTTGAACTTGCTGCATATGGAGAATCGATGGCAAGTGCTTGAGCTTTTGGCTCAGTGTACTTATTTACAGCTGAGCCCAGTGCTTGGCTTGCTCTGTGTTTAATTGCGCCTTAATTAACTTGCATTGTTGAAAGCGACGTGTCCCTGCCTGCCTGCAATGGCAGCCCTCTGCCACGCCCAGCTGGCCAACCGCCTGCCAGCCCCCCTGGCATCCTTGCCATCCCCGCCAGCTTCTTGCTGCGGCTGAAGAAAGTCCGCTGTCCGCTGGGGCAATGTTTGTGTTTGTGTTTGCTTTAAAGTGTTGCTCTCGGCAGACGTGTGTGTGCGTGTGTGTGTGTGTGTGTGAGTGTTGGTGTTGTTTTGAATGCCAACTCAAACAGTCAAGTGTCGTGCAGTGAACTGTCAATAGAGTGTACAACATATTTCTTTTTTTGTGCTGCTCTGCATACAAATGCTGGCAAATAGAATGAATTGTTGTTGTTGCTGCTGCTGCTGCTGATGTAGATGAAGCAGACAAACACACCCTCAGCTGGAACAACAGCAGCCCCAGCAGCCTGACAACTTCGTCTAGCACCTTGGCCAGCCAACGCTAATGAGTAGCGAGTCCTGACTCCCGAGTCCTGCTTGACGCCTGTCTTCTGCCGCCCTCCTCGCCTCCTAGCCTTCAACAGCAACTTCCTGCTTGGCTGGGCTTTTGTCCTGCTGCTGCTGCTGCTGCTGACTAATCCATTTCATTGAGGACTTATCTCCCGCAAACTCTGGAACACCTCGAGCGCCCGTTGATGCCTCTTGTGGCTGCTGTGATTTATTTTATGAATGAACTCCCATTTCATTCATTCATTCAGTCGCCGCGCTGGCTGCGGTAAATACTACGCCCGTACTACGCTCTGCGGGGCATGCAACGGCATGCGCTTATTATGAGTGCCGTGCCACAAGGATACGCTTCCGTCTTTGCCCCAAATAGGCGACGTTGGCGCTCTCGTCAGCCTGCCTGCCAATTAAAATGCCACCGCTAGGCACAAGTCTGTGTGTGCGTGCGTGTGTGTGCGTGTGTGTGTGCTCTGCTGTGCTTTTGTTCCAGCAGATTCTGGGGGCGTGGCTAGCCACACAGCCCACAGCCTGTCTAGCGTCCCGCCCGCTGCAAGCGACCCCTTTAATGACGCTAAATCAAGCGTGCTTTGCATTTTTCTGAGTACAGCAGCAGCAGCCACATCCTCGCAGCATCCTTGCAGCATTCCTCCCAGCGTTCTTCCCTCTACCAGCCACACTCCCACCGCCCAACAGGATATGCTGCCTGGCTTTTCTTTTCTTCAAGCCTCTGCTGATTACACTCTTCTACACAACAAAAATAAAGAGTTCTCATTTAAGCTAAAGTTTTAATCAATTTCTGAATTGAAAACGATTTCCAAATCTAAATTTTTTGCATAAATATTCAATTTTATTTTTTGAAAAAGAAAAGCACAGCTTCCATTTTCCATGAAAATGTCGAAAATTCGATAACTATGACGATTACAGCCGATAACAAATTCAAATTTTGGAGGCACTCGCGGAAAGGTGAAAAATGCATTTTTTTACTTTTCTAAGCAGTAAACAAAATTGATTATGTTTCGGAAATGATATTTGGAGTATCGATGAAAGTTGCTCCTTAATATGCTTTGCCTTGTTTGGTTGTGCAGTATCATTTGCACTGTGTGCGTGTGTGTGTGTGTGTCTGGTGGGGCAACAACCCATGTGACATGTGCTCGAACTTTGGAGTGGCTGCCGGCCCAGACTGCTGCTGAGCCGAGTGAGGCGGGGCGGGGGTGGGGGCGGGGCGACATCATGTGGGCGAGGCCAATTAGCATTTGACGTTAAAGAGCAGGAAGACCGCAGCAGCAGCTCCTACGCGCAACTACAAATAGCCAAAAGTCGAAAGACGCAAAAGGGTTTCCCCGATTTGGCGAAGTTCGCGGCTGGGCCGTAAGTGAGTCACGTTGCGACAACGACAACAACAACAACCACCGACAACGACAGCGTCGACTTTGTCGGCGACCACCGGAAGCGAATGATGCAGAAAAAGGCAGCAGGCCCAACTCAAAACAAACACGAAGCAATACTCAATTGGCGCAGGAGAACACAAGTCGGGTGTAGCCGGCCGCGCAATACTCGTTGGTGGCATAACAACAGCTTAAAGCAGTCGAAGACCATCCAAAATTATTATTATATTTGTAATAAGTGGAGGTGGGAGTGGGCGTGGCCGAATAGAGGAGGTCATCACAAGGCAGGCTGTCGCATTTGTCATCTGACTATATACACGAGTATATATGTAAATACACGAGTAGTATGTAAACCCAATATGCCCTATTCACTTTGTGGACGCGTATAAAATCAAAAATGAACAGAAAAACACGAATCGAAATAGAAAAGAAAAGAAATCCTTTAAAACGCAGAGTCGCGTCGAGAGCTGAAAGCCGCCCACGCCGTGACGTGACGTTGACAAATGCGCCGGACAGGGACCGGGACCGGGACCGGGACAGGGACCGGCAATTCTCATTTAGGGTTGCTCAGGCAGGGCGGCGGTGGTGGATGTGAGTCAGCCGGGCGCGGGCAATCAGTGCACCTGCGTCGGGCACGCGACTAACCGACTATGCACCCCGCATACTGAGCACTAAAAGCGAGGACCGGGAACCGAGAACCGAAAACCGAATGACAAATACCAAATTCCAACTGCCAAACACCAAATACCGAATAACTCTGAGACGGGGCCCGGCGCACTGAGTCAGCCAAGCGAAAGTCGTCGCACAACCTCTTTCCTTCGACTCCAATGTGTGCGTGTGTGTGTGTGTAGTTGTGTGTAGTTGTGTGTCTGGTGTTTGATAAGCGCAAATTATGCAAAGCACGGCAACAACAACGACGACAGCCCCTGCACTTGACGGGCTGCCCATTGAAGCAGCGCAAAGGCTGTCTGCGGCGCACTCTCTCGCTCTACTCTCTACCTGGGCCCACGCTCGGCCCGCTCCGTCTGTCCGCCCGCCGGCTAATTGCAGCGCACGTGACGACGGCGGCTAAAGAGAATTTCAGTTAACGGTAACCGAATCGCCGCCAGAGTAATGCGAAACTGATTGAATGTTGGCCAAAATGATCGCAGACAGACAGCCAGACAGCGAGCCAACCAGCCCTAAAGAGGGCTTAAAGCGAAGGCCGCAAATACTTGACTTCTAAACTGAAACTGTGGACGTGGCCAAAATGATTACCCTAGCGTAGCTAAAATATTTTATTTTTTTCCATTTGGGAACAATTATTTTAAGTAAATAATTATGCATCTTTCGATATGCGATTGGTAGAGAAAAATAAAATAAATAATGCTAAGGATGTCTTCTTTAAAATTAAATGTAACAAATAATTCGATTACCCACATTTTTATTTGTTGATTCTTAATTTGAACCCTTTCCTTTATACAGAATACCCTGTGATACCCTGCAATAATAATTATCTTTTAGTTTGCAAATAACAGTTTGATTTTCCCTTTAACAATATTTTCAGAAACAACATATGTGTGGCTTTAGTTTGTTTCAAAAACCCCACAACTTTTTAAAAGGTATCCTCCAGCTGGGCACTCTTGTTGGCAGACAATAAGGCATAAAATAAAAATTAATTAAAGCAGCCAAGCCTGAGTGCATTGCCGCATTATTATGCAGTGAAATATTTGATTAAATGAAATATGAACAGCCGCAAATTAATTTTTGGCAAAATATTTGCCGTGCTCCAGTACTGTTAAATTGGATATAACAGTTGCGCGCAACAAATATTGCGCCAAAAATGTATTTATTGTACATATCTGTGCAGCCACAAGGGCCGAGACGGGCCATTTCAACCGAGTGCTCGGCAATTTACGGCCATGGCCCTAATGCCGTGTGCCGGACTTAAATAATTCGCATTACGCAAGATTAAAGGCCAGAGCACGCAGCCAGTTTATTAATTTGGGTTTAAGGTGCAAAGCTCTTTTGAAACTTTATTTTTAAATACTACGTAGGAGATGCTGCAGAATTTTATACCCATTTTAGCATTATATGCATATATATTCTAATTTGTTTTATGATAGTTTTGACCATTGTTGGGTTCTCATAGAATAATAATTTAAATACTTACCTAATATTTTGCAATTAACCATCCTCCGCAATTTACTCCCGTTTAGCCGCTCTTATTTGCCATACTCTTGCTTCGTGTTTGCTTTCGAAATGATTTTAAAATGATTTACAATCAACTCGAATTTGCTGGTTCATTTGGACAATTACTGGGAGCTGTCGGCGAGTATTCGGTCGGCATGAAAGGCTTTGATTTGCGCGGCTAGTTGTTATAATGAGACCAGGGGCCATAAGATATAGGTAGAAAGGAACGGGGCACGCTAGCGCTCTGACAATGTGGCGTTAATTGCGGCGCAAGGTCGCACGCATAGACGCTGCCACGCCCACTTGCCGAGCGCGCCTGCTTAAGGACCTGCACTCACAAATTACACGACTAACAAATTATGATTGCTGGCCATGTGTGGGAAAAAGGCAGTGACAAGCCACAGATACTGATTCAGATGCGAGTATGCCCGGGATGCCAAAGACGCTGAAGCCGCTAAAGATGCTGGCACGTCTAATCCCCGAACGGCAGCCTCATTTCTGTTTGTTAATTACACTTTAGTGTGTGTAATTTTCACAGGATCTGACAGCGGCGGCAGCAAACGTTGCTTCACAGGAAGCCAGGCCCAGGCCCAGGCCCAGACACAGACACAGACACAGACGCAGACTCCAGACTCCAGACGGACAAGTGATACAAAAGTATGCCGAGCGACGGGGGAGCGAGGCGGCAGGTACAAAATGACTTCACACAAAACTAGATAAATAAAAATGTGCACAAAACAAACGAGCGAAAAATTCAAAGAAATCAATTGCAAGCCAAAAGACACGTCCAACCGAGCTGACGACCAGACTGCGGCTCCGACTCAGACTCCGACTCCGACTGAGGCTCTGTCTCTGGCTGCGATCCACATTCAACATTTAAGATGAATGAACCGCACACGCACACGCATAAAACACGCACAGCGCCTTTGTTAACGCACAGCCCTGTCCCTGTCCCTGTCCTCGTCTCCCTCTCTCCCTCTCCCTTTCTGCAGCTACCGGAAATGCAGCACATTTCACAGACTGCATCAGAGCCCATAAGAAGAGGCAAGGCCAAACGTTGCAAGGTCTGAAGCGGTGCGTGCTGCAGCAGCAGCAGCTGTCCAGACTGCACTGTGGGGCAGAGTGGGCCTCTGATCCGCAGACAAACAAGATCAAGGCAAGTCTTCGACATATTAGCCAAGTTAGATGCGCCTTCTATTTTAATTTGACTAATACGATTTTCAGGATATCCTTTTCGCTCTGATCAGAAATAATCGGGCTTGGCCCAGATGGCAGGACACTGTGCATTGTTTGTGTTGTGTTTTGTTAGCCCTGTTGCTAAGCCAAAGCCAAACTTAATCAGGCGGATTAATCGCATTACAAATTGTCTCCTCGCTGCGTTTTTGCCGCGAGAGACATAATGGCAAAGTAAATGGAATAAGGCGCATTGATGGCATGCCACATGAAAGTGCCTCCTGCTGCAGTTGCACTTGTTCCCGTCCATAAATTCTGTGAAAACATTGTGCGCCTTGGCCCCAAACAACTGGCTGACCTTTGAGGCGGTGCCCCAGCCGCCAAGCACACATCAGTCTGCGTTGACAAAGACCAGAAGCAACAGAAACAGAAACTGAAAGAAAACCAGAATCAGCGGCGGTCCCAGGGCGAAAAGAGCAACAGCAAGGGGAGGGGCAGCGGGAAGCGGGAAGAGACAGACGCAGGCAGCTGCCACGCACATGTGGCACAGTCGTCGTCGCACCTACTAAGTGAATTTAATTGACACCCCAGCGATGGCAAAATCCGCGCCTGCAATTAGCCCAGACTAGGGCCGCGTCTACAGATAGCTAGAGAGAGCGAGAGAGAGAGAGAGGGAGGGGGATAGCGAGAGCGAGAGCTGTTGGTCTTTTCATCATTTTCCCACATGCCACTGACATGTTTCCCGGCTTGACTCTGGCCAAGGTTATTATCACTTGGCTGCATTCAAATCGGCCGGCTCTGAGCTACTTTTCCTGGCCTACAAATTATGCACAAATTTTAATGCCGTTTATTCGCGCTGCTCCCCGGTGGCAACGCCGTTACCATTCTCAAGCAGCACAAGGTTGCCAATTGTCTGTGAAACCCCCATTGTGCGATCCCAGCAGCCCACCTCTGTCTGTGTGTGCGTGTGTGTTGCGCCCAAAGGCGCACAGCTGAAGATACACAAATTGCTCAACGAAAAGAAAAAGTACGCACTAAAAGCTTAATGCTTTCCATGAATGCGTTAAATAAAACAAAATGCGATCAAAAATAATTGAAATCTCAAAACGAAAATATTATTGATCAACATATTAATCGACAACATTAATAAGCTAAAGAATTAATTAGGCATATTAAAAATATAATTTAAAATTATTTCTTACCTTACCGATATGTATATGTATAAGGGATAACGCATTCTTAAAAATTATAAATCCATCGGATTCTTGGGACATTTAAAGATGCATCTTCCAGATACATTTACCTCTTACAAGATACATTATATAATTTTTTCTCCGATTGAATCAAAAATTTAAAACGACATTTGTATGCAGGTACATCTCCAGATATATCTAATAATTTATGTGACATAGCGCTATAATAGAGGCTAAAAAAACTGGTTGTCTGAGAGCAATGGATAATGGTTGCCGTAATGAGTGCATGTAATCTTTGGATTTCCTTTCATGAATACGTGAATGTCCAAGTTTCAATTGTCATTATTTTTAACTGAGGCGGAAGCTGCCAAAGAGCGAGAGAGAGAGGGAGAAGGAGAGGGGAGACGGGACGTAGACGAAGAATGCGAACGAGTCCAAGACTAAGTCTAAGGCTGAGGTGTTTATTGTGCGCTTAGCTGTTGTTGTTGTTGTTGTTGTTGTTGTTGTTGTTGTTGTTTCTGTTAACGCACGCAATACGAAAATGACACAAAATACCTGAAAATGTGCGTGTGTGTGTGTGTGAGTGTTGTAACAATAATAATAATAATAATATAAGAACTACGAACGGGGCACTGGACATGCTATTTAATAGCCCCCCCGAGACGAGACGCTGTGAGAAACAAATCTGAGCCACAGAAGAAAAACAAAACGAAAAACAACTGAAAACGAAATGAATAAAAATAATAATAATAAAAAACAGGGGAACGCATAGGAACACAAGACACTGAGTGCATAGGAAATTATTATAAATTTTATTTAATTACGACAACATTTTTGTGGGCAAACCAAACACATGGCACAAATGAAAATGTCAGAGAGGATCGGGAAGTGACCCAAAGAAACAATAAACTCGCAACAGAAATGGGCGCACATAAAACTGCCAGAACAGTATTGCAGAGGCAGAGCGAACAAGCGATAAAGAGAGAGTGAGCCGGAGCCCTGCTCTTTTCGGAGTTCAGTAAACCCGCCCACACGTAACTCCAAAGTGATCAAATACCCCTCGCATGTTGTAGCGCAGATTAAAACACAGGCGTTGATCATCATTCAAAATTGGACTTTCAAATTGACATTTCCCCCTCACAAAAAAAGAAAAGGGGAAAAACAAGTAAGAGTACGCTGGTCGAGAGTGCCCGACTGGGAGTTACCCTGTACCCAGCACAGAGCTGCAACCAAAGAAAAGTAAGTCTCTGGCACTTATACCCTTTAGCCCAACCATTTCGAATGAGTACAAACGAGAGAACGAAAAAAAAAAAACACGAACAGCAACACTTTCGATCAAAGTCAAACGGCCTGTCTGATCGGGATTCTACTGATCGGGGGGACTGGCGTCTGCCTTTGGCTGTGGGATACTTGCCAGCTGGCCGGTCGTAAAATTACGAAATTCGAATTTGTCGGCTCGTCGCAGGCAGCAGAAGTCTGGCAACGGGGATCCTTTTTAGCTCGCACGCTCACGCACCGCAACCTTTTTCCACTTCATTAGTAGCGTGTACACACAAACACACACACACACATGCACACATATATATATACACAAATTCAGATACAGATACAAATGCAGGAAAAGATATGTGGATCGTAGGAAACGGTATCTTATCTCTCCTGCTCAGCCACAGGTCGGGCTTGTGGGCTTGTTGGGCTCTCTCTCACACACACACACACACTTACACTCGACTGCTGGATTTCCACATACTAATGATGCTCATTAGATCTCTTTAATGCCCATCAAATGCAGAGGAGCGTCGACCGATTCCCAGGCGACATTTCATTCGAATTACTCAACAGCAAAAGCATTTCTGAAATTGTAGACAGTTTGCAGCTATTTCTGGATGGGTCTGCCTGTCTGCTCCCTCCGGTCTCGGCCAGCCTGAAGCACTCCAGGCGGGGAGAGCACTCGAACCGAGTCGCTCAGTTAGTGGAACGCTTGAAGAGACTTGTGAGATTTGGTGATGATTTGTGACACACAAGCTCCGCTTACAGTTTCTCCGGTTAGGGTGGCTCTATATTTAGACAGCAAATGTCAGGAGCGAGCATGTCGGAGGGCGAAAAATCCAAAAACGAATTCTCAATAGCCTCGAATATTGATATACGAAGCCTATACCTTTAAAAAAAAATGCGGAAGATCGAATTTTAACAAGAGAAAAAGGACTAGAGGTAAATTGGCTCTAAGGGATTTGCTGATCTTTTTTAAATTAACCTGTTGTTGTTGCACCTCTTGAACAGTATTCTCAGCAGGGTTACATCATTTGCATGCCACACAAATACTGAGTTCCAATTCGATTTCACAAATTCCCTTTACTGCAGTGGGCTGTTTGGGGTATTTTAATTTTAACTTTGGACTCACACCTTAGCTGCCTTTTGGCCAACGCCGGTTGCCGTTGCAGAGTCCCCAATCGGAGGCATGTGAACAGTGCAGCCAAACGATGTACAAACGGGATAATTACCAGACTCCACTATTTAAGTTGGGCTCTTTTTGGCCCCCGTTTTTCTTTTCGCTTTGTTTTTCGTTTTACTTTTGATAATTTGTTGGCGTTTATACTTGTTTTCTTGGCTCTGTCGCTCGGCGCAGCTCGCTTTTCATTTAAAGACGCCGCGTCGCGCGATTTCCCAGGCCGAAGTAAAAGCAGCGCTTAGGTTAACATGAGCCGACTTAATTAAGTTACCAGCCACAGCCGTCACTTAAGCAATTTCGGTGCCAACGGGGGTGGGGGCACAACAGACCAAAAGAAACTGAAAAAATTGTTATAAGCTGCTTTTTTGTTGTTGTTGCTGTTATTGTTGTTGTTGTTGTTGTTATTGTTTTGTTTTGTTTTGCTTTTCCAGTTATGCCACATTTTGTGCCGTCGCCGTTTTTCCAGCGGCCGTTCATTATTTATTTTCGAGTGCTTTAGTTTTAGTTACATGGCGGCAGCAACAACAGTAAAATAAAAAACGAAAACAAAAATAAATAAATACACACAGTACAGTTACTAAAAACAAGGAGAGCAACTAACTAACGACAACAAATAAATTGAATTGCAGCGAATTAAATCAAATGAAAACAAAAGTGCGACGTTGACGCCGGCGACGAAGCTGTGAAAAATGTTTTCCCATTTTTCATTTGGCAATTTGCAGCAAAACAGAGCCGCAACAACAAGCACATCCAAAATAACTGCAAAATGCCAGTCATAAAATACACACAAGTGTACCTAAATTCGTATATACCCCATGTACACATGCCCCATGTATATAGACCAAGATAGACAAATCTATGGAGTCATCCAAAATATACAAATAAAAAAAAAAAAAAAAAAAAAAACCGGGGAAAAAGAAATATACAAAAATCAACGACACAAAAAATGAGCTCGTAAAAAACAGCGTTTGTTATTTCTAGGTGTATTCTGAACCGAAAAACATATCCTAAGAGCCATCCCAATTCAGATTCACATTCACAATCACCATCGCATTCACAATCACATTCACATTCAGGTTCAGATTTCGATTCACATCCATATCCACTCAATTTGCATGGCAGCTGCTTTGCTGTTGTTTCTGCTGCTGTCGTTGTTGTTGCTGCTCATATATAAAAATCTGAAATAAATCGCCGTAATTTAAAATTCAGTCAATGGCGTCGCAAATAAATCAAAAATTTATTGTAACGCATTTAAACACATGCATATTTCATCTAGAAAGAAAAAAAACAATCGGCGGATCGCGAGTTCCACTTGCCTCACTTGCTTAAATCCATTTTTTGTGACAAGAATAGGGATTTTTTAAAGTGCTTCCGAACACCTTTTTACCAATGCAATCAATCACAGTCAATTTTCAAATTATACAAACTAAGCCGATAGCTATGTGGCTCGAAATGCAGTTTGCAGATTCTTTTTTTTTCCTTTTCTTTTTTTTGTCATTTTAAGATGTTCTTGGCATTTTGTAGATAGTTCCCAAAAGATTTGATTACAGCACGTAACTACTTACAAAAGTTGAAATTAACCATATTTGCTAGTTTCTATCAAGCTGGCTATTTAATAGATTTGCAAGTTTCTGAATTAGGTTTCCCACTCGAAGTGCATTTTAATCAACTCCAAATGAGCAGCGAGAGCTAAGTCAAACAAATGC
This sequence comes from Drosophila sordidula, assembly GCA_035047465.1. Lineage (NCBI taxonomy): Eukaryota > Metazoa > Arthropoda > Insecta > Diptera > Drosophilidae > Drosophila > Drosophila sordidula. Next base: position 6,774,929 of record JAWNPQ010000136.1, on the reverse strand, counting down.
ATTTGGTGCCACGCCCGAAAACGAATCCTGACTGCAGCAGAAAACATGTTTAATAAATGAAATTGTCATACCCGATGGGCTTGAGATGTGGCGTCTCGCTGCGAAGGGGAATCAACTTAAGATGACATGATGATGATGATGGCGACGATGATGAGGTTGATGGTGAAGTTGATGCTGTTGCTGTTGCTGTTGCTGTTGCTGTTGCGAGCTGACAACGACAACGTTGACGCTGTCACTGCTCTTGATGACTTTGAATGAGTCAACCCAAGATCCCGCCTGCTGCCCCCCACTGTCCCGCTGTATTGAAAACACATCGAGCTGAAAAATCAGTTCTCTCGCTCAACCGAGAGGACTGCGCTTTATCATTGGAGCCGAGTGTAATTATTACAAGCAGGCAGCATTATCATTATGACTATGAGTGACTGATAAAAATAATGCACCCTCAGACCACTTAGCCCCCCGTTCCCTCACACCCAGCGAAAGGGCCCAGCCAGCGCTTTGGGGGAGCCTCGCACAAAGCGCTTTATGTCCCCAAGTTTAACTTTGGCATCAGCTTCGTCTGTCGCCATCAGCCGCGTCATCAGCATCGCCTCCATCGCCGTCCCCGTCCCCGTCCCCGTCTCCAACTCTATCTTCATTCAGACATTATTTTCATTGAATTGCTTCATGCTCGAAAATTTATTGTTATTATTAGTCGGGCGGGCTGCGCGGTGCGGGGTTCTCCGCACTCTTCAAGTTATTTTCATTTGGCTTGATGTGTCGCCGTCGTCGTCGTCGTCGTTGCCGTCTTGTGTGCTGCTGCTGCCTTTTTTCGGGTTCGAGTTCGAGTTCGGGTTGAGTAAAAATTTATGTGAAAATTCATAATTGGATTATGGCATTTTCAGCTCTTTCAGCGGTCGTTGGCGTCGCCTGTGCCCATACTTAGAGGGGGTCCCTCCGCCACTCATATCTGCATCTGCAGCCCAATCTGTGTACGTACGTGCATCTGTATGCGTCTGTGTGCCTCGCCGTATCTCGGCCCAAGTGACAATGAACTTGAAAACAACAAATATATAAAACTCTTGGCCAATTGAATTCTTCATCTTCATTGTTGTCCATTTTGACTTGTTGTCAGAAGCGAATAGTTTTTGTTTTCAACGTGTTTATGGAAGGCCTTGGGATAAATGCACAAAAACACAAGCTGTCATGAAAGATTCATGCTATTAAAATAAATTAAATTGAGTTCAATTAAGCGGTTCTCTTTGGCAAATGTTTCTCGAGTCGCAAATTTATAAAAGACATTTCCTATTTTAAAGATATTTTAAATATATGTTTCCTAAATTTTGAGATACTAATTTACAAGAATATTATGTTTTCTTAACAAGTCTTGATCAAATTTAAATTTAAATTTAAAATAAATGTATTGTAGAAGATAAAATAAACACTTGATTAAACCTTAAATGTTCAAAAGGTAATAAAACTAGAAAAACCAGTTGTCATAACGACATATAGAATATTTTAAGGATATCTTGAAAAAGAAACAAGGTTTTCCAGCATTTAATGAAAACTGAGAGTCTGGCTGATGTATTTTGTACACGAATTTCAAAAAATACGCTTGAGGAAGTTGATATTAACGCAATTTGAAATATTCTATAAATTAATTTTATGCATTTCTTTTATTCTTACTTCCCACAAATTTTACATTTAAACATTATATTATACGTATGTGTTAATTTTAATTTTTTCCAAATCCCAGTATGGGAAAAAACTCTGAAGTCAACTCTAACAAGAATTTTGTAATATTATTTATTGTAGTAACACTACAATGCATTTTGATGTCAATATATTTTTTGCACGAGTGTAAAAAGGGAATTTGGTGTATATACTTTTTTTAGAGTCGGTACTCATGTCATGGCAAAGTTTTGAAGGTGTGTAACGAATGAATACACACCGAATTATTCACTTTGAAACAAGGTGACTGGCATTCACATTCGGATAGCCCAAATATTTGGTATTTGCCAGAGCCGTTTGTGGCTAGTTTGCGCACTTCCTGCAAAATATTTGCATTGTCTCCGTGTTGCTTTACACGGATTCCGTTTCGGATTTCAGAGTTCGATGCGCTGCAGCAGAATATGTCTGCATGCGCCTCCGACAATTCACACTCGCTGCCACTTTCGAAATCACTTTCGCCCATGGCAGCCCCCGCGCGGCTCGCAAGCACTTGGATCCCCCCCCACGCCAAGCTCCCAGCCTGGTGCGCCCTTTAAAGATAAGTATATATCGAGTGATCTGCGGCAAGTGCTCCGGCTTCGCACTTGGCGTGACGGGGCTGCTGTTGCTCCGTGTGATTATCAGCAATTTTCATAAAGAAATGGAAAATCGAAAACGAAACGAAACGAAATGAAATGAAAGCAAAGTGCCAGGCAACGTGGTAAAGTGCCATGGCCACGGCTCCGTTTGCTGCTCCGGCAATGAGCTACGTGCCTTTTCGGCGTTTTTGCAGCCTCTTCTTGAGAAAACAAACAGCCAAAAATAATATACGTAATATAGATGGGCACAGAGCGCAGGAGGGAGAGAGAGATATCTAGCAGCAAACAATGCCCCAATCGAAAGGGATTGAGGCCGAGACGGAGACTGGAACTGAGACTGAGTCTGGGTCTGAGTCTGGGTCTAGGTCTGGGTCTCGGTCCGGGTCTGGGTCTGGCATATGATATGGCGTCCAGTGGGCATGGTGAGGGCGTGCGAACCTACGCATCGTAATTGTTGACACTGGCAGGCAAGGGAAATGCATTAATGAAAACAGCTGGTAGCTGTCAATATTGGGCCTAATCAGCAAGTGGGCCCCCTTCCCCTTAAAGAGAGCTATTGTCTGGCATGTGGCGTCAGGCGTTGCGAGTATCCAGTTACGGGTTACGAGTTGAGAGCCGTAATGCTGGCGAATTTTAATTACTTACATTTCACTTTTTCAAATGGCCGGCAGCCGCGCAAGTGCAGCGTCTCCCCCCAGCCACAGGCACAGCCCCAGCCCCAGCCCCTGTGCCAGCCCCAGCCCCAGCCCCTGTGCCAGCCCCAGCTCCAGCAGCTCCCAAACGGGCCATAAACACGGCACACGCACAAGGAGTCGCAGTAACTGCTCCAGTCACGAGTGCGGGTCCGAGGCCGAGTCCGATTTCGAGCCCAAGTTTACCTCGCAGCAGTCGGCAGGGGGTGGCGGGGGGTGGCAGGTGGCAGGTGGCAGGCAGCCGAGGCAGCTTTTTAAGTAATTACCGTTCGCTCGCTCGCTTGCCATTCACCTTGAGGCGGCCCCAAAGCGCAGCTCAAATAACCCGAAACCGTTTTGCGAAATTATTTAGACAGCGAAAGTAATCGGATGGCTGGACAGAAAGACGGACAGACAGCGGGACCTCAGAGCGGGCGACAAACCGAAAGACGGGCGTAAAATTTAAATAAACTCCAGTGGGTGCAAAATACCAACACGTATGCGGCAAGGCCAATACTCGGACCACCCAGCCACCCACTCTCGCCCGTTTGAACGCAAGGGGGGAAGCACTAAGAGTGGAGCCGACTTCATTAACTGGCGATTGGCATTGGGCCGGCAAACGGGCTTGTGTGCGGGCCAAAGTGGTTGCCCCTGTCCAGCGGCAGCTGTTGCCAGTCACGAGGCGCTGAGCACTTTTCTAAGCGCACTCAAACGGCGGGCGGTGGACGGGTGGCCAGAACGAATTAAGCTCGAGGCACCTTTGTGACCAGCCGGCAAGCGGCGCTGAGCACGAGAATCAAGTGAGTTCCATGGAAAACATAATTCCTAAGCGAGAAGCGATTAGATAAGTTATACAAAAGAAAAGGTTGTTAGCTAGCTAACAGGCCTTGCAACTTCTCTCATCGCTTCTCTCTCCTATATCGCTTTTAATCTGCTTAGATCTTTCCATAAAGAATTTAATTGCCCAGCAGAGATCTTTGCCCACTGAACGCTTCTCGCTTATACAAATTGAGTTTTCAAGAGAAGCAACATAATTCTTTTCGAGTCAGGCACTGTTCCCCCCGGTCACTGTGACAGCCCGTTCGTGATGGAGTCACTGTTTGGCGCATCGCCGGCAACGTTGGTGACATTCACGCTGCAAATTCCCTTTTTGCCAACGATAATTACATGTCGTCTTAAGCGGCTCCAGCCAGCACAGGCACTCGGAGCGAGGCTGGAAGAGGACGGATGCTTGGTGCGGAGGCGTGCACTGACAATGGCAGTGGAGTAGGTTCTGTCGCCCGGAGAGGGTGTTGCGGCTGCTGCCGCTGCAGTTTGCCAAGTGTTAGTTACATGGCCGCCATTCCGCTGGCACGTAATTTGCTGATTTTGAATTTTGTCTGCGAGGCGGCAAATGAAATGCTTTTGCATTTTAATGCGCCCAGACTGACAGCTGGCCCCATGACATCCCGCTGGCGAGGGGGCGGGACGGGATGGGGGGGGGAGGGGGGCTGGTTTGGTAGGCAGCCAGCAAGTTGATCTTTGTGCGATTCTTGCTTTTTGTATATGTTTTTTTCGCTATTTTTTTTTTTTTTTGTTTTTTGGTGAGGGGATGGGGGCAAACTATTTGTTGCAGCCTCTGTCAACTCGAGGCTGGCAACAGTGCACGGAGATCCAGCGGCAACAACAACAATAACATCAGCAGCAGCAGCATCAACTGAAACCAGCCGAAACCCGGGCAAGCGGCCCCGGGCCATTTCTCCCCCGGAACATATTTGCACTGTCTGGCAATTTTTAAGCAATTTCAGCTCGGCTGCATGACTTGGCTCGACTTGGTCGCCAATGGGGATGCAGCCGAAGAATGGGGGGATGCTGCTGCTGCTGCTGCTGCTGCCCTTGCTGCTGCATCCTGTTTAAATGTTTTCCCGTACTTTTTTCAAACAGTCACTCCAGTTGCAGGCGCGTCGTTTAAATTAAAAATAAATTTCACAGTAAACACACATAAAAAGAGACGCTGGCGTCGTCGCTGCCTGCTCGCCGATGGTTTTCCAGGGGGGCTCGCTCCAGCCTGAAGATAATAAACAGACAGCCATCAACCCCTTCCCTGCCACGCAGCCAGCAAGTATACGACGAACACATACCCAGCGAAACTGGGATTGTAGGACTGAGGAATGTTACTTGTTCAAAAAAGTTATCAATTTAGTTGAACTAGTCTTAAAGTTTATCATTAAGAATATTGGTCTATTTAATTGAAGGTTGAATAATGAGAAATATGGAAATAGAAAGAAGAAAAATGTATTGTAAGCTAGCGCAATCCGAATCCATCTAGCTTTTCCAAGTATTTATATATTCCGCAGTACAGGGTATGCACATGAAACGCAACAAAATACGGCCGGACGTTCAGAAATAGTGCGATTTCTTCGACTGGGCGTTGGGGAAATGCATTGTGCGCGATTGGATGGAATTGGTTTAGATTGGCGGCGTCTTGGCTTTTGTGCCATAAAATGGGCTGCACGCCCTTGAATTTGGCACAACTCATTTGCCGTCGTTGTTGTTGTTGCTGTTGCCGAGGATGAAGCGTGCCAAATAGCAACCGCCGCCATCTGAATGAAATACAGCTGTCCGGAATAGGGGGGCAGTGCCGGGACCGGGACCAGGACCGGGACCGGGACCGGACTGGGCGCGTTGGCCACCCCAATGTAAGCGAACCGGCTGATATTTTAAGCAACGTTGCATCCGCTGGCTGACAACAATGGGGCGGGAGGGGCGGGCTGGAACGGGCTGAGATGGCAACGGCAAAAACGAGTGCGGCACGAGTTCTGCAAATGGCTTTGACATTGACTGCTGTTGCCATGGACGTGGCCCCCTCAAGCACCACCGATACAGGGTGTCTGTCTAATGAACAGCAAAGCCGTTAACTGAAAGGGAACGCTGCGTGGGCGGGGCGGGAGGCGCGGGGGCGGTTGGTGCAGCCTTGGGTGTAAAAGGGATTACATTAGATTTAATTTAATTTGATTTGATTTGATTCGATTTGATGGAATTGAATTCATTAAGACGCTCTGAAGTGGTGCATTCGGCAGGCAGGGGAGGGGGCTGGGGCATGCGGTTAAAAATAGTTGCACTCGAGCCACAAAGTCTTGCGCCGGAGTGGAGTCGGCAGAGCCAGAAGAATGTCTAATTGCTTTGGGGTGTCGCGTTTTAAACATAGAACACACCGCTGATGGCACCTCCAGTATCTCCGGGACCCTAAATTAGTCGCCTAACGGAAACATTACTTTGTTCTGCGAAACCTGGAATTCCAAAAACATTTTCAATATGCAGGCTAAACGTTTTTGCCGAGGAAAATGCAAGAAAACATGAAAGCAACCAGGCGAAAAATGGGGGAGTTGGAAGTCGGCAGATTCCATGGAGAACAGGAAATAAACCAGGAAAAAGTGATCTAATCAGCGATCAAATAAAAGCAAAAGGAACATGGAATTTAATATAAATATAGTAAAAAGTGAGTTCATAGTATAGTTCTTGGTATTTAATAATCAGAAAACATTTGAGTACTCACGAGATTGAGTTAACTAGTCCAATTGGGTTTTTTGCTGCCCATTGTCAAATAAATTTTCTTTGCCATTGCGACCTCAACTCGTGACCTACCCGACACAAATATAGCTGAGCCAACTAGAATCGCCTTTGTCGATTGTGCATTGTTTATAAACAATTGTGATTATCGCTGGATGAGAAGCAAAGAAAATGCGTCTAGGCCCCAATCAGAGACGGGCGCTATCAGCGCGCTCTCTCTCCCTCTCTCCTGCTCTGGCTTTATCTTACTATGTATGTGTAAATTTAGACCAGAAAACATTGATATTCCCATGCGTGGACCATAAATTACACGACAATTACCCAGGAGCGGCAGCAGAAGAAACCACCAAAAAAATAAAACACACACACACACGCAGGCACTTCATCACTAGCTAGGAGCGGCATTCTGACACCCCCCCCCCTTCCCCCTCCCCGACCCCTCTGCATCTCTGGATCTTCTCGATATATTTACTTCTCTCTCACACCTCGCACTCACACGCGTAGTTTAAATTGCGCTCGATTCGTCGTGCCGTAAATTTTCCACACAAAAAGTTAAAATAAACATTTTCTTTGGTCTTTTCGGGAAATAGGTTCGCGCAGCGCAGTGTGTCAATGCGTCAGTTCGTCAGTTTGTCCGTCTGCCAGTCCGTGTATCGATTCAATTATGCACGATCTCAGAATCGGCGCATCATGCGGACAACTGATTAACACGTCGCATCCCAATGCGGCTCCCACAGTGTTGACGCTTCTCTTCAGCTGTTCTTCCCCTTCGCCCCTTCTTCCTCTCCCTTCTCGCTCATTATTTTTGTTCGTTTTTGGCAAAACCTGTGCCAGACACAAGCGCCCATTCACGATCGCACCATATGCCAGCGTCTCAAGCAAGATGTTGCCGGTGCTGATTGCCTGTCTGGAGTCGGGATGGGGAATGGGGAGTGGGGAGTGGCAAGGGGGCAGTTGTGGGTGCAACAGCTGCGACTTTGATTGCGCTTAGCGGAAGGCAGCGAAAGAAAAGAAAACAAAAAGCTGCGATTTCAGCTGAGTGTCATGACAGCATTGACCTCAGGCGAATTCTTCAATTTGGGCAACAGTTGCAGTTGCAATTGGCCAAGAGCCCACGCGGTGCCACCCCCAGCTGTGGCCATAAATTCACAATTAAGCTGGAGGAGTCGGGGCTACCTCAGTGGCAATCGGCGGGCAAAGCCAGCTAAATTATAGGAAACTGCGCCAAATGATATCCAAGCAATCATCTTAATGATGACCAGCAGACAAAGAAGCCGTGGCCCAAACGAACACCCAACAGGGCCAAGAACCGAAACCCAACCGCAACTGCCTGACGATATCTTATATGCATATGTTGGCTATACAAGTACAGCGGGTCACTTGGTCAATAAACTGCCAACAAACTGACCGTGGAGGACAGCTGGATGCCAGCTGAGGAATTGAGAAATATAGTTTTCCTGCCACAGTTACAGTAAGAAGATTGACTTTGCTTAAGAAAGAGTATAGGACGCGTTTCAGTCAACATGGAGGACACTCATACACTCATATCACGGCAAGATGAATTCTTCACTTAAACCATAATTGTTGTCTTATTTAGTTGAGGGCAATATTCGAAGAGCAAAAATGTTTTTTAGTACTCCACATTACTAAAACTACCCTGTTTCATTAAGAACGTCTATTCATTTATGCAACATTAATTATATCCAGGCAGATTCATGCGCATTTTGAGAGCACTCGAAAGACGAAGTACGCTTGAAATATTCGCTGGCAATTGGCTAAGGAACGCCAGTTTCCTTAAAGTAGCTGCAATTGAAGCATCCAAGATTTGTGGTGCCGAAAGTACTTCTCATAGACCGCTTAATGCCACTTTCTGTTACCAGGCTGTAAATAATTATAAATGGCAGTAGTGTAATTATAATGCGCCTTAAAGCCTCTCCGCACTGAAGAAATTGCAGTGTTCGCCGTCGCTTAACAGCGCCGTCGGCTGGCGGTTAACAGCGGCTTGGCATAACAGCGCGCAACACGTTCGAACATGTTCGTGTTGGAAGCGCTCGGTTCGGTTTCAGTTGCGCCTGAATCTGTGTCTGCACCCTCACCTGCTGCTCGCATTGCGTTTCGTTAGCTCGTGGCGTGCGTTTCGTGTCGGCGGACTTAGGCCGAAACCCAAATAAACCGTTTTCGACAGCGTCGTCTTCTCTCGTTCACTCGAAAACATTATCCAGAGACAGCGTGCGTTTTTTTCGAAATATGAACAACACATTTATGTTTTTTTGTCGACGAAAAAACAGAAAGGCAAAAATATGCAATTTACATGAATTTATTTTTTTGAGTGTTTTGCCAAAGTTTTGAAAACAAAACAAAAATTAAACAAAAAAAAAAAAAAGAAAAGAAAACTGCGGTGTGGATTACCAGTGTGATATCTCACAAAATTGCAGCAATCTGAAGAGTTATGAAGTGAATGCGTTGGCGCCGCAGCAGCCGCAGCCGCAAGGTGCAACACTGAAAAGTGTCGAAACAACAACAACAAATTATATAAAAATAAAAGTATAATCATAATAATTGTAAGCGCGGCGTGTCAGTGAAATTTCCCAGCTGTTGATGTACTTTTTTTTTGGCGTGACATTTGAGCTTGCAACAAGCAGCAGCCGCAGTAACAACAACAGCAACAGCAACAGCAACAGCAACAACAGCAAAAACAGGCAGCAGCTTTAAATGTGAGTACAGCAAAAACCATAAACCGCTTTTGGCCTAGCATTTGCCACTTTTACTTTATACCCTTGCCCCCGCTCCGCACACTCCACACGACAATCTCGCTACGAATTTATTTCATTTTTTTTTTCGACATTTTTTGTTTGCAAAATGTTGCTCAACATGTGCGTAAATATTGAAAGCAAACAAAAACAAAAAGAGAGACCTGTGCAACGCTGTGGCGCCTCTCGTCAATTTCATTTGCAACGAGTGCAAGTCCATTAAGGGTTTTCGATTTTGGTTTTAACCCGCTATAGTGTTGTCTTTGTGAGCGGGGGGGAACGCTCTTACCTCCACGCTAAAAAATATAACACGCGCCTGAGGGGTCCTCTTGGCGCCCTCTGACCTTTCCAGCTTAGCTGTTCTGTTTACCCAAAACAGTTGCCGCCAAATATTTTGTGTGTGTGTGTGTGTTTTTTTCCGCCAGTTAAGTCAGTTAGCCAGTTCGCGAGTGGGCTGTGCCCTCCAGTTGTGGCTGACATTTGGCGACTGAACCTCGTCGAGCGACGCCTTTGTGAGTTGACAAGTTAGCTGATATTCAGAGTCTGCACATAAAATGGCGCACGGGCGAGGCAGTGGCAGGGGGGGCAGAAAATTAAAAAAAAATAAAGAAAACGAGAACTCTCCGAGGAATTCGTCACTTTGAATTTTCGGAGCTTTGATTAAAAATTAATTCAAGATTTATTGACTTTTTTAAATAGTTAAATGTTTGAGCTACAGAGTTTGTTGCTTTAGCTTTTAACATAATTAAAATTTGATTTTTTTGTCTGGCAATTGCCGAGCCAGTAACAAAGTATTCTGCTAAGCCTTAGCTAGCCTGTACATTTTAAATTTTCTATTTAAGTGCATAATCTGGTTCCTTTCTCCCAAAGAAAAGGAATAGTTTCTGCATTCATAATTCCAGAAAATTCAAATTGAAACATCGTGTTTAATATATTATTAAATAGGTTTTATTTCAAAAAAATCAATCTCAAAATACCAAAAAAAAACCAATATATATGCGTATACACCTTATCTACAAGTATAAAACTTATCTTGGGATTTTAAAGAACGCAACTCTTTGGCTTTTCAATGCTACAAGCCATGCTCCGGCTAAACACCTGCCCCTAACCATGCCCCAAATTGTCTGATCGCTGATCGTTAAGTAACAACTTTCAGGTTTCTGATTCAATTCGATGATGACTTCTTGACTTTAGCTCCGCTGAGCTGTCACGCGTTCTGCGGCAGTCACAATTAGTAACTGCGTCTTGAATGCTCTTCAAAATGTCTCTGCTGCGGCTCCCCCCGCCCCCCCCACCCCCCTCTCACAGCGCTTGCAAATGATTTATGACTGCCGAAAGATGGATAGAAACAGAAAACATAATTTAAAAATAAAACGATTATCATTGCTGAAGACAAGAGTCTCAACAGATCGCGGCTCTTGCGCTAAATACCCAAAATGGAGCCGAAGAGGAGGAAGAAGACAGCTTTGGAGCGTGGCTCCGGGCAACGCTCGGAGCTGCACGGCGCCGTGGGATGTGCAGCCTGTCCTTGCCACACCTGGACATTAAAAGGCAGCAAGCAGAAGGCGCAGCTAGTTGCAACCTGCTCCTCATAATTTGGCCCAATTTGCTGGCGTTGCAAATTGCTAAAATGTCTGGCAACGACAGCCGGCGGAAGTGCAACATGCTCAAGTAACTGTTACTGGTTGCTGCTGTTTGTTGTTTGTTGCTGTTGTTGTTGTTGTTGTTGTTGTTGTTTGTTGTTTGCTGTTGCATGTCGCTGTTATTGTTCTTGTTGTTGTTGTAACTGTTTTCGTATTGATTGTGCAGCAGAAAAAACAAGTTGCCGTACTTGCGTCGCAAAGGCCTGACCGTGAGATACCCTGTAACCAAACAAGCACGAGAAGTTAGGGTGTTTTTTCATTTGGCAACTTAAATGGAAATAAAATAATAAAATAAATTAGTTTTGGTAACGCTGGCAAAGTGCTAAAAATGTAAAAGAAAGTCTTTTTTATTAATTTTAAGAGTACTCAGTACTCGCTAGTTAAAAAAAAAATAGATCTCCGTATTTATATTAAACACGACTATATCGAAGTATAAATCCATATACTTTATGCTGCCCATCCACACACCCAACCATTATACCCACCTTACAGCATTTTCAAAGGGTGCAGGGTGCACAAAAAAGGAGAGAAATCAAGCTGGCAAGCGGAACCCTTCGATGCACGGTGGCAACACTCGTTCGATCGTTTTGACGCGTCCTCGTCGGCATGTCGAAAGTTTGCGCCGTTGGTTGTTGTTGCTTTTCGGTTGGTGTTGTTGTTGCGCTTGTTTTTATGAGCCGTCCTGTCGCTTTGTTAGCTCTTTGCATGCCACAAATTATGTTGCCGCCGCCTGCCCCTGCCGCCATGCAACATGCGGCCTGTCAGTCCATCAGCATTTCTGACAACTGATGCGATCGAAGCTGCAGGTTGACGTTGCCCCGTCTCCATTTCCATTGCTCAGTGATTTCTCTCTTGCAGCTGCTGCGAATTTGCTGCTGCCGCATGTTGCTGCTGCGGCTGCAATAAGTTCTCATATCTTTAAGTAGGGACGTTGAGGTCCATTGTTAATTTGGTTAATTGGAGGCAATTGAAAGCCGCTTTGCAGTTCATTAAGTTCCAGCTCCGAATGGATAAAGAGAGCCAGCGGGGCTGAGGGGGCTGGGGGCGGGCAGCATCTTGCTTCATGTGGCAATATACGTTTTATGAGCGTGTTGGCTGCGTCGTCGCCAGACTAATTAAAATATTTGCACTCAAATGCTTAAGCAATAAATATTTGTCAAGCTATCATCATTAGACGACAACGTCGACGGCGACGACCCCCAATGGCAGGCACTTTGGAGCATGCCAAATGGAAATGGACATGAAGACAACAGCAACAACAACAGCAACAGCAGCAAATGAAAATGAAAGTACATATATAAATGAAAACGAACTCATGAAAATTAAAATGAGAATGAGAATCTATGAGCGGCACTTCTAAAGTGTCCCACTTTCATGGGGAAGGGGCGGGAAGGGGCGGGAAGGGGGCTCTCTGGGTATCTGCAGCCAGCTGAGAGCGCCCCAAGGCACTGGCCTGCATTTTGGATGAGCTTTAATGGCGCCGCCTTAATGCAACTGGAGCGTCCATCCGTACATTGCTGGCAACCCTCCCCAAATCCCAGCCTGCCCCCCCTCGGTCCCCCGTCGATGGCAGCAAACAGAACGCCAATTAATAGTCATTGATGGAAAAGTTGAACCAAAGCACATTCAAGTTGAAGTGTGGCCCGTTTTTGGTCTATCTCGAGGGTTGCCAGCTGCCCAACTACTTAGGCATGTGTGTGTGTGTGTAGTTCAGGGAGGGTTGGCAGCCAGCCCAAAAAAAAAAAGGAAAGTAACGCTGTCAAATTAGTCCAAATCCACATGGCAAATAGAAAGCCAAATGTGCATTTCAAATGGCCATAAAATTTGCCTATTGTTGGCAGCAGCTTTGCCAAAACCATAAGCGAATATTACGAGCGGCTGCCAAAAAAACAAAAAAGAACAGCTATTTGCGGAGTACAGACGTCTAAATACCCTTGGCACATGCAATGTGTGCGCTTTATTTCTACACAAAAATTGATCTTGGATATGGCGGCTATATGGCATTACCATACTAGTCCGATCTGAATGAAATTTTTTGTTCAAATGTTCAGTGTCCATTCACACATTTTGTTCGAAAGTTGTGATACCCTCGGCCACTGTTTGAACAAATGTGGAAGGATAATTGTAGGCCCGAATTAAAAGTGGCATATTTGCAATTGAAAAGCAATTGATAATTTTACCAATTGCAGTTCCTGCATGTTAAATAAGCTTATTAATTAGGAATAATTGCATTTTCTCCTGCCACTTTTTTGTGCTCGTTCGCGAGGCGAAAGGAGTATATTGCTGACAGCGATTCACATTATAAATCGGACAATTCTACATGCCATACTCCATATAATTGTCCGCTGTCCAAGCGTACAAGATATATAGAGTTTATTAATAGAGTATATTTTATTATTTAGCTTGTATTACATTTAAATTGTTTGTTCACTTCGCTTTTTACTTTGCTCTTCTACTGCAGCATAAAATGCACTTCGCATTGCCCTCCATTGTCACTTGGTTAACTGTTAGCCAAGCATCCGCTACTTGGGCACACAATGCAACAAATCTTGCGTAATTTTTGTTACCTATTTCCACGAAAAAGCGAGCGAGATAGTCGAGTTTTTATATGAAGCGGATACCGAGTATTTCCTGTGAGGTAGCTCAAGTGATCAATGTATTAGACGTGCATATATCCATTAATAAAAATTGCATCCACTGGCAACGCGCGGTGGCAGTTAAGTTAGAGTAGTTGCCATTACCAACACCTCCCATTGTCCCCCCCCCCCGCTCCCCTCGTTGTGCGCCCATTCCCTGTGATTTCTAAGCAGCGTCTGCGACAGAACTTATGAAAATGTTTTACAATATCCTTTTTATGTTATTACAAGTGTACGTCCTTGTCGCCAGCTTTGTCAAAATGTCTGGCAACGCTTCTATGTTTTTTTTTTGTTGTTGTTGCTTTTTTTTGTTGTTTTTTTTCGCCTCCACTTCCTGCTGCCTGCACACACAGACGCCAGGGCGGGTGGAGCACGGTTGACGCCTTCGCCCGTCGACAACTTCGCGCTGCGTTTGAATATGTCATTACTCGTCGCTGTTTGCCGCGGCCCCCTCCCGGCCCCCCAGCCAACAGCCAACAGCCAACAGCAGCAACAATAACAAGAGCAGCAGCAGCAGCAACTACAATGTTGACGCCTCGTCCTTCGGCTCAGCTGCCGCTCCCGCTGCCATTCCTGCTGCTGCTCGTCAGCAAGAATGTATGCTGATATGTCGTTGTTGTTGCTGTTGTCGTCGTTGTCGTCCAATGCGTGTGGTGGGTGGCTTGGCAAGCGGAAGTGACAGTTGAACATTCATTCATTCATTCAGTCAAGCCATGTGCCCGGTACCCAAACCCGCAGTTGCCAGTTGCCGGTTGCCGGTTGCCGGCTGCCAGTTACTGAATCCCTTCCCCTACCCCCCAACCCCCGCCCTCATTCACTCTAAGACGTCCGACGATGGCAAAAATCAAGCCAGCGACGAAGGCGAACATAAAGGAAAAGCTTGACGGGCCAAGTAAAGCAAAAATTCTATGGCAATTTGGCGGCATGTGTGTGTGTGTGTGTGTGTGTGTTGGTGTGTGTGCGAAATGTCTTCGTGGCGCTCCTTGCCGGAAACACAACGCTATGACTGAGCGGAAGTTTTTTGGAAGCGCATAAAATTATTATGGAGTCGTCTTCCATTTTTTTTCTTCGACTTTTTTCTCCATCGTCGTTGTCGTTGACGTTGCCGGCGCGTCAATTGCGTCAGGACCTTTGGCTAGCACTTCATAGTCCTGCCAAGCTTTTTATGGCCGGGCATGCCTGCCAACTCAACCGCCATGACAGCAACCCGCTCCCCCTCAAACCCCGATCCCCCCGATCCCCACAATCCCCCCAATCCCTGCAATCCCCGCAATGTGTGCATGAATTCACTTAAGTTCAAGCAGCGATTGGTTCAGCGCCAGCTTGAGGCTTGTGCTTTGGTGCTGGCATCAGTGCTTCAGTATTTCAATATTTCGGCTTTGCAATATTTCCATGTACTTTAGCTTGAACTCGAGCTCCGCTTCCAGTTGGCATTTCTTTGTATCTCTTGCCGTATTATTTTTATGCGCAAATTTAATATTTACATTTGGCCCAAGTGGATTTGAGCCTGGCCACTGTTTTATCAACTGGCTGACTGACTGACTTGGCAAGTTCAGTGGCCCGGTCTGACCGCAAATGGTTGTCTTATATGTGCTATCTAAATATCTAGATGGTTTGGCTGCACCAGCCACCAACTTTTTACCCTCCAACCAAATGGCATTTAGATAAGCCCAACTTTGAGAGCGTCGCGCGGCCGCAAGATATGCGAGAGGCACTGGCAAATATTTGCGGCCACTGCGGCGGCCTTTTGCCAAAGGAATATATTCCCACACAGGCAGATAATTGCTGTCCAAACGAAGAGGAAAATCAAGAACTGCCAACCGAATGCAATTTAGATAGCTCCCCGCTTCCAAACATTCCATAAGAAATTTATCAATGATGTTTGCGGCATAGCGATATCTCTGTCAGATTTCATATGAAATGACAATAACTGAACGGGCTATTAGTTCTGCGATAGATGCTTTCCTTTTTTATATAAATGTTATTTCTTTCTACCAAATTTCATTTAAGTAAGTCAAAGCTGAAAGTTGAGAAATTTGAGATTTTTTTTGTACTTTGAACTAATCCATATTATTATTTTTTTAAAATTAACATGCACTTAACTACTGCTAGTCAAATTTCAATGCACTTTAAACTTTCATGTTCTTTCAAAGCATTTAAACTTAGTTAAAGTTAATTTTAAGTTATCTAAATAAAATATTGAAAAGCAATTGTAAAACATTTTGTAAATTTATATCAGCTGCCACATTAATTTGCTGTGACTCATTGCTATGCTCTGCTGCCGCCCCCAACCGCCCCCTCTGTGCCCATCCCAGCGCCAGCTGTTCCTTATCTTGGCCGCCTGCTTTGAGCTGCTCCAGTTAAACCGAGTAGTTGTTGTAGTTGCACAACCCCCCCTCGAGTAGTCAAAAAATAAGAACGCAACCCTCTGACAACTTAGCATTGTGTATCTCCCACCCCAACCCCCCCGCCCACGCACTTGCCACCCCTCGGCCTCTGGCCGGATGACTCATGCGACTAGCCGCGGCTTTGTCTCATTTGCTATGCCTATTTTATTTTGTTTGTTATTGTTTTTTTCTCCTTTTTGATTCTGGTTTATTCCGCGTTTTTTTCGGGGCAGCTCGCCCGCCCTCCCCCCCTGCTGCGTAAATTAGCGCATTGGCCAGCTGACTGGGGACAGCTGACACCCCCGAGCTGAGCTCGATCGGAGGGTTGTCCGAGGGTAGCTACCCCAAAAAAAAAAAAAAAAATATAATAAAAAAAAAATGGAATGGAATAGAATAGAAAAGCCAGCGCAGCTTATAACACAGTTCCCTCAATCAGTTTCGGCTAGTTCTATTCTCATTTCTTTATTTATTTATTTTCGTATTTTTTGTTATAGAATTTTCTGTTGAATTTGTAAAACATTTCAAAGTACAACAAGGACAACAGGCAACCACTTAACGGTTGTTGCCACGTTCATCCATTTTGTAGCTGTCTGTTGTCTCGTGGCCAGGTCCTGGAGTGCGTTTTTTACTCCCACACACACACACACACACACACACACACACACACACACATACAGACAGATATACTTTTATTCAGGCAGACAGAGACTCGACTGATTCATTCAGCAAGGGGGTTTGGGTTCCATTTGGTTTGCTTCGGTTTCGTGCCACACGTTTTGTTGTACCTTCTCCTTGTATTTTTGTTTTTCTGTATTTTCATATTTGCTGTTGTTGTTGTTTTTCATTTTTTATTGCATCGCATGTTTTCTTATGAATACGTCGCATATATTTCACTTTTATGCCACCCGCACCCGCTGTGCCCCCCTCCCACCCCCCCCCCCACTCCGAACATTTCCGCATGCATTTTCGTTAGGCTCTGGCGCATGCAAAAGGATAATAGAGCCAGGCTCATGAATCATGGCCTGCTGTTTATCAAATGCAATCGGGGGCAAGAGGGACTGTCGTGCTGGGGAACTGGAGCTCTGTGGAGGAACAACCCTATCTGTGGTTACTTATAGGCTCAACCGCCCCTCCACGCCCCCCACACAAATATGTCAATTTTTCAATTTGTTACGTGTATGCAGGGCAAACAAGTCCAAATACCACTCGCAACTGCCTGACTAGGAGATACCCTTTTCTGACTCACAAATACCCGTACTTCCTCCAATATATCTTCGCTACAGTTTCTAATATATATACCTAAAAGTAAGTTCTTAAGTTTTTAACTCATTGTCAAACAGGTCCATTATTTTTACTATGACTTTTAATATGATATGATTTCATTTAGCGTAGCTTAGCATTAAATATACCCTATAATATAATATAGGAATTAAGCTGGAATTCTCGAGTAGAATTCGTTAAAACTTAGACAAAGACTTTTTGTGGCATATCCAAAAGAGATTCAAACTTCACACACAAACCTCACATACCCTGTACAATGGACGTCAGCTAACAATGCCGTAAAATACGTTGCAGAAATTGTTGCAAATATTTCCATCAGTTATCTCGGTCTCTTTGTCTGCCCGATGCCTTATGTAGTTGTATCTTTCAGCATTTGTCTCCAGCTTTGCGTAATTCAATTAAAAACTTGCATTAGCAGCATAAAACAAGAACTCCCTGAGCTGGAAGAAATATTTTATATATATGAACGTGTGTGTGTGAGCGTGTGTGTGTGTGTGTGTGAATGGGCATTGCAATTCCTACGAAATTTTCCAACTACTTCGAGTCGGTCGTCGGTCATTTTGGCAATGTTCTTGGCCAGCTGCGCTTTGCGGCAATCCGTAAGCCAGCTGGAATTCTGAGCTCTGGTCAAGCTTAGTGGACAGCACTTGCCATAGAATATGGCATCAAATTTGGCCTGAAATTAAATCCGATTTCAGCTTCAGGCAATTGACATTCTGCCCGAGGCAGGCAGCGTAGGTTTTGATGTACAGGGTATAGGCTATAGGGATAGCGACCTATCAATTTTCAATACATCAAAGCATAAAGTAGAGTGCAGCAATTATGGCCATCAGCAAGTTCTTATGGCCTTGTTCATAATTATGAGAGCTGCATAAACATGTCGATTTTATGCGAAAAATGCGTGCCCCACAGCCGAGACGAGCCCCGACCAGACCATTCAGCCAACAGGCTGTAATATGTCTAATAAACATTTTGTGAAACCCCCCCACACACACACACACTACCCTGTAAAAAGGCCAAAGGCCCCAGCGGCCAAATGCGGAAGCCGGCGCGACCTAACACGACTCGTGCGTGTTTATGGCCAAGCAGCAGCAGCAACAACGTCAATAAAAGCTATAACAACAACAATAGCGCACAATAACAACAATTAATGTGTACACAAGAAAACCTTAAATTAATAAGCCGACTTCTATATACACAATATGCCATATACCCTATACATATATATATGCATATACATATTTAACTAAAAATATGTGTGTATTTTTCTTGCAGCTTTGACAAATTCGCAGTCGAAGTGGAAGTCAAAGTCGGAGTCGGAGTCGGAACCAGAGGCAGAGACACAGCCTTGAGGGCAACGGTAAGTCTATTTGACAAATACTCCTCAGATACGCACAGCCGTAAACAAATACCAAATCCAATCCAAATACTTGATGAACTTGGCCAATAAAGTTTGCGGTTTAAGCTTTGGCAACAATACACTGCGATTGCATGGACAGCAATTTAATAACTCAAAATGATCTTCATAGAATAATCTATGTTAATATTAATCTCTAATAATCTATAACAAGAATCTACATAAATGCCCACTTTATTATACGAAAACAAAGGTATTTAGCTTTATGCATTTTAATAATGATAATTTATGCAGTTCGAGTTAAGGTTTGTTTTGTAAACCCGGGATTTTACCTCCACAAGTCCAGGTTTTGATTCGAATCTTGGCTTGTAATTTTATTTACAATTAATTATTGCAAGCAAAAATAAATTGGTTTTACAAATAAATAAATAGTAGCGAATATTTTAAATTTTCTCGAATTAAATTTGACGGTTTTATTTTATTTTATCGGTCTTTGTACACACAATTAATAAGTCAACAAAAATAATAATATTATTATTATTTAGCATTAAAATATATTTATTCAATTTAATGCGATATTCAATTTTACAATATTAAAAACTCTTGACGAAAACTTTCCAACTCGATCAGCTTGAATGTTTTTATCTCTTCAAAAATGCACTAATATGCGTTCGGCATCAATTATTTATAAGGCCTGCATTTGACAGTTCCAACTAGAGGAGACGTGAGTTGGGTTTGGTTTCGCTGGCCCGGGCTAAATGTGTTTTGTATACACAAGTAGAGGAGCTTATAAAAAAGACAACAGCAGCAGCAGCAGCAACAACAACCTGAACAACGCCAATGACAACGATGGGGCACTGCCCACGCCAAGCCCTTGGAGAGCTGCTGCTGCTGGTGCTTGGGCAATCGAGTTAAGAGCTGCAGGCGCAGCGGCTGACAACTCTGGCACTCGGGCACAGCTGGCAACTCTGCTTGCTGGCCAAAGAGCGCGCCTCGAGTTTGGCGTTCATAATAATTAGTTATAATCGGATTTAGTTGGACGACGATGGCGTTGTCGATGGCGTTGTCGATGGCGATGGCGATGGCGATGGCGATGGCGACAACATTGTCGAAGGTGTCGTATGGCTGCGCTGCGGTTGCACGGTCTTAGCTATTGCAAAGACGCCCACACGTGAACGGCAACTGGACCGACCGCAAACGAACTGAAAACCCATAAAGAAAAACTCGAACGCGACTGCAGTCAGTGAGTGGGTCGCCCAGTTGGTTGTTGTTGTTGTTGTTGTTGCTGGTTTGTCTATGCTCCACCGCCAGTTCATTATTATGCTCTTTTCTAACACGTTTTGATTCGATTCGTTAGCCCAAACTCTCAATGCACTAACTAAGCCAGCCAGGCAGCCAGCGCCTGACATCTCGACATCCACACAACGTGCTCAGGGGGGCCCCACAGCGAGGCACCGCAACCGAAACCCGAATTCATCCAACGGACCCCCTCCCACTCAACAGAAAATAATAAAAAGAGAAATATATACATATCAAATAAATAAATACAAAATAAAACCTGTATAGCTAAAGTCTTTTCTATATACTTGCATATATGCACGTATGTGTGTATATATCAAATTTATTGAATTGATTTGTATTTGTATTTCTTTTAGATCTTAAATAGTGTTTCACTCATTTTTTTTCGGAACGCTGAACGTTCACCTGTGCGCCCCGTCGGTTGCACTTGCCGCGCCCAAATGCTGCGTCATGCGGCTATTGGACATGGGGGCTCCAGCGGCGGCTTTGCCCCCGACTTTCGGTATATAACTCAATTAGCTGGCAACGGGTGGGGCAGCTGTGGCAGCTCCAGATGAGTCCAACAATGTCACATAGCTGTCAGCTGAGTGTTCCGAGTACAAGAACTTAGTCTAGCAGTATATAGAACAGTCTAACACTAATTGAGTATATACATATTCGGATCAAGCTTAACTAACAATATGACTCTTAGCATGTGAGGAAAGGATAGTGTGGAGAAGTTAGGATAGTTTCGACTGCTGTCAAATGTGCGACCCAACCAGAGATTTATGAGTACTTATATTGAAGTACATGTAACCGCTGGCAAGTGAAGTTAATGTGACTAAACGGGTATCATGGGTATCTAGTTGGTACATGGGTATTAGTAGCTCTTGCCCCGCTCAGTTGGCTACCGTTAGGCTGTTTGAAAAGTCAAAAAGCTGCAAAGAATCCAGTTTTGCTTACAACAGAGTCTTCACGTGTTGTTGTTGTTGTTGTTGTGAAATAAATTGGTACGGATCGATCTTGGCCAGCCCACACGGCCTTTCCACGCGTCAAAGTCTTTTGGCAAAAGTGTGGCTCCAACATTTTTGACTCGTTTTGTGTGTGGGCGAGCGAGCTGGGCCGGAATGGAGCAAACAAAACGATCGGCGGGGCATAAAATATGTTAATAAGTCCCAAAGCTGTAGAAATCTTAGGTCGGAGTCGGAGTTGGCCTGTTGTAATACAAAACCATAAACATGAATTTCTTCACAGATTTTGACAGCACTTCGGAGTTGGAGTTGAAGTTGGAGTTGGAGTTGGAGCTGAGCGGACAGCTGGCGTGATTTTCGAGCTTGCGTGTCATTTCGGGGCTGGTAGCGGAAAGCGGATTCGAGGGATCGATGCCGCGCACTCTCCCATTCTCACCTGCTGTCGCCTCTCTCTCTCCCTCTCTCTTTCGGGCTCTTTGTGTGCCTGTCTTAATTTCCTGCTGCGCCCCTTTGCTCGACTTCAGCTCCACATTTGTTGTTCCTGCTGCGGCTACTGTTGCTTACACACCCTTACAGAGGGTATTCAAGTTATCTCATTACATTCCGTTGCAGCTTATATATATCCTCTTTATTTAATCTCTCATAAAATGAGTTCTTTTCGTTAAAAAAACTTGTGGTTAGGCAAAAATGGCTTATAGAGTTTCGGTTTGTTTTAGCTTTAAAGTCACACTAATATTTGGAGTTACATATTTTAACAGAAAGATATGTCCGCAAGAGTATTTCGTCTTCGGCATTGCGAAGATGCTCGTTCTTTTCTTTTTGTGTTTTTTGTGTTTTTGGCTGCTCTCGTTGCGGCGGCAACATCTTCTTTTCTCAATTTGGCCTTCGCACGCTGCTTCTCCCTAGCCGCAGACCCACAGCACGAAATCAGTTAAGTTCAGGTGTTCAATTTACTGATTGAAATTCTGTTTCGATGTGGCCGGGCAACTTTCGTTGAGCGCCCAGTTTTGTTGTTGTTGTTGTTGTGTCAACTTTTTTTTTAATTTTGTGTTTTTTCTTCTTGGTTTTTTTCTGATTTTCTGCTTGTTAAGTTGCGCATCGAGTGGAGTCGTTTTTTTTTTTTTTTTTTTTTGTGGGAAGGGGGGCACATATGATTTCGTTTCATAATTTTATGCCAGAACGTTGTGTAGCATGTCAGGAATTATGTTAGAATTATGCTAATGATGAGCCCGTGTGCCCAGTCGAGATGCCGTAATTATGCCCGCTCCGGCACAAGTTTAGTGGCCAGGCCGAGTGCTCTGAACGCTCGGCGAACCAGCTAAGCGAAAGGCAAAAATAGCAGCAACAAATTTTGCAACAAAAAAGTGCTGCCAAGTGAACTGATTAAATGTCAAAACGATAAGCTGGCAAATGCTAAGAGCCTCCCGCTAGCCCCCAACTAGCCCCCAGTTGAACCACACACACACACACACATGTACGGAGCAGTCGGAGCTGTCCTTTTTATCTCGCATTTCCTGCGCACAGGACGAAACCGAACTTTTGCTGACTTTGTAGATAGTCCCAACAAACTTGAAAGGGCCGCCCACAAGCGCCCTATCCCAGCAGATGTATATATAAATGTGTGCGTGTGTGTGTGTGTGCGGCTGCTAGGGACTGCGAGCCATTAATAGGCGATTTAAGTTTATTTTTTGCCCGTTGGCCCCGGCCTTTTATTGACACTGGTCCGAGCTGGTGCCCTTTTAGCATTTTGCATGGCGCCTTCCAAGTGCCCCACACATTTGTATTGAATACACCCTCTTGCAGGGCCCACCCCCACCCCTTCCCATTCCCCCGGCTCCTTTCTTGTGCACCATCAGTTGTGTTGGCTTTTTTGTTGGTTTTGCTTTGAATTTGGCTTTGGCCCTTTGCGCCTAGGCGCTGCCTTTTAGTTGATTTGTTCAAGCAAACAAATTGACAAACAAGTGCAGCAAACACACACACGCACACGCACACGCACACCGACACACACATGGGGCTGGACACACAAATTGATTTTAATTGTTAAGCATTCCCTTTTTTAATTGTCCTAATCTCTGCCTAACTCTGGGCTGGCCAATATCCTTTACCTTTATCTGTTGCCATCTGTCCTTGTGCCCCCCCCCCTCCCCCTCCCGCACACCCCCGTTCCGCTGGCCACACTTCAATCTTTTTTGCCTGTCTTTTTGCAGTTGCCATTTTCATTTTGTCAGCAAATGTCCTTTAAGTAGCCCCTTTTTTGCGAAGGGTTAACCGGTCCCCAAAGGGCATTGCCGGCTCTTGAGTGTGTGCGTGTGTGTGTGTACGTGTGTGCGTGTGTGTCCCTCTGCGTGCAAGTTCAGTCCAAGGAGCAGCAGTCGGGTTCTGCTTAAGGTACAGTTGACACTTTAACTGCTGGTTAATGCGCCAGTTAGGATTGAACTTGATTTCTTCTGATGCTCTTTTTCTCTCTCGCTCTCTGTCTCTCTCTCTCGGCTTTTATCTTTCATGCCCATCTTGCAGCTTTATGACATATCTAAATTTGTCTCTTTCTTGGGCTCTCTCTTCGAAATTCTCTCTCTTTCTTTCTCTGTCAATCTCAATCTCTCTCTGGCTCTCAACCTCAAGACTCTTTCATGCAACTCTGCGACGCACAGAAGCTGCCTGCTACAAGCTGCTGGCTATGTCAAAAGCTAATTGTTTGGCAGAGTCTGTGCGCCGAACAGGGCGGGGCAAAAGAGAGATTGGGGCGAGCTGCTGGCGTTCGTGGGTTGCATCAGAACTTACCCCGAGTGCAGCTGCAATTCTTACCTTAAATCTTGGCCAAGACATTGGCGTAGAAAGTGGCCCAAGTCGGCCCGAGCTGGCTTGGCAAAAAGTTTGCCACGGCTTAATAGCGAGCGTTCAATGTACATTTTTCAAAGTTATTTGTACCAGGTGGGCCTCTTATTGATTTACGAGAGAGGCAGGTCGCCTGGTCTCTTGGTCGTTGTCGTCGTCGTCGTCGTCGTCATCGTCGACGTGCCCGGCTGCCAATGAGGCCAAAACTGTAAATGACAAAAGTCTGAAAGCGAAGGAAGCTCAACATCCGCTGCAGCTTGCATCTAATAACTGAAAGATGATAATAATGCAAGCGAGCGGGCCCGGACGGGACGGGGAGGGGCGGGCGACGCTCGGCTCCACAAACTGGTTCGACCGGAGCGCCGAGCACTAAATAATTAGCATGGGGCGATGGGCGCTGAGTCGAGCGAGCTCACATTCATCACAAAAATAACTTCATTGGAGCCGGGCTCTGGGACTCGGCTCTGGTATCGGGCGTTGCCGCAGCACCTGTTCCCCAGTTGCAGGCCCGACTATAAATATCGCAAAGATGTTTGGCATGCTGCGTAAAGGATGCTGCACGCATGCTGCAGCTGCAACATCTTGTGGCCAGTGGCCAGTGGCCAGTCCGTTGTTCAGCAGCAGCAGCAGCAGCAGCTGCTGCTGCCACTAAAGGAAGCCCAATGGCAGGGAAGTGACGCTGACAAAACAAGCTGGCCCCCGTCCGCTCCCCTTCTCATCGATGCTGTTGCTGCATCGATTGGTTGGCCAGAGCCAACTAGAGATTTATGTGTGATAAGCGTCGCCTGAAAATAATTACTGTATCTGCTGCCAGTTGGGGCAACTCTCGACTTGCAACCAGCGACTGGCAACTGGCAACTGGCAACTGGCAACCGGCAGCGAAAATTGAAAACTGGAGCGGAAAGCGTTTAGAGCGGAAATGTTTTTGTTTGTCGAGTGATTGGCATTTCGGTTTCAAGCGGAGACCCCATGGCTGGCAAATCAGTCAGCGCCAATATGTAGAGTGAGGGAGCGCGGTGGCAAAGAAGAGCGAGAGGGACAGCAAGTAGCTAAAAATTAAGTGAATCATTCGAGAGCTCATAATAAATGTTTAATTAAAAACAGCGAACGGCGTTGTCTTGAAATAATCTTTAATCTAAAATGCGGATATGAGAAATATAAATAAATGAAATCAGTGTCCTTAATTTTTTTTATTTATATTTGCCTTATGCTCATATTATATATGCCATAAATGATTTTAGCTTAAGGTTTATAAAATAAAATTGCAGTTTTTAAAGTTTTTATAACGTTGAGCAATCGAGTTCCATTTAAAGGTTTATATTCGTATCGATTAACTTGACAGCCTCAAGTCCACCTTTCTATTGAGGTCTTCCTTGAAACAAACAAAGAAAAAGAAATTATTAGAAGATGTACGTCATAAACACCTCAAATAGCTAACATGCCTCAGATCTGGTAATTATTTTGCAATTTCCCATGGAGCTTTCGTATCAAACAACAATAAACTGAAAACTTATGTAGCTGAAAGTGAAATCTCAAGCTGTCCGACAGTTGCCAGCATTAAGATAAAAAGTACGACAACAAATAAACAGGAAAAAAAAATGTTGTACCAAATGGTGTGGACTGGCGATAAACGAGCGTGTCTATAATCACTTTTAATTAGCGTCTTTCGGGCTCTCGGACAGCGGCGGCAGCAAATGGTTCCCAGTCATACGTATCGCCCGAAAACTCGGTGCATGGCTCTAATTTTGAGTCATTTCCAGGTCTTGGGGTACCCCCCCCCCCGTCCCCTCCCCTCCCCACGCCCCGTTCTTCTCACTCGCTCTTAAGTCAAACGGAAGCAAGCGCGGTAATCTTTTGCTTTGTGCGTTTTGGGCTGCTCTTTGGTTTTATGGATTTCTTCTGCGGCTGCCTCTTCTGCTTCTTCTTCTTCTTCTTCTTCGTCATCTTCAGTGCCATGGCGTCGTCGCTGTTTTTTTTTTTATGCCCTGCTATAATTTTCCCTGTCTGCGTGTGTGTGTGTGAGGAGCGCCAATTTCCGTATAAATGCAATAAAAACAAATAACAGCCACGAACTACAAGAAAACAAAATTAGTTGAAAAGCAATAGACGCCAAGTGGCGGAAGCGAACTACTTACTACAAAAAGAATACACACACACACACACACAATATAGATATGTTCGTATATATAGTACACAATATATATAAACTGAAAAAACGAACAAAAATGCGTGAGAAAATCCAAGACCAGGCCGCACCTGACGACAAGCAACTAACCGCTGACAGGTGAAAGGGGGCAGAGGGGGGGGAGTGGGGGTGAGGGTGGTGGCGGGGGTGCAGCTGTATGTGGCTGGACAGCTGGGAGTTAATCAGCGGTCCCAAAGTGCAGCGTTTAATGACAGCGCCGGGCGGTGCACACGCTCGCCAGCTGATTGGCTAGATTGTGCCTAGAGATATGTGTATATATGCATACTATATACATATACATATATTTGTATAGAGCACTGCTAATACAGCTATTTATTTTAGCTGCAATTTATTAAGCACATCCTGTGCGGCGGCGTTGCCTAAGAATCGAATCGATAAATTCACGTGTATGTCTGTGTGTGCTCGTGCACACATACGTATCTGCTTGATTGGGGTTAAACTCGTTATCTTTTTGGGTTTATTGAATGCTAGACACAAAGGCCGATCGATAACAAAATCAATAGTTTGAGCAAAGTTCATTAAATAGTTCATAATTTAAACAGCTGACGAATAAATTGGTTAAACTTAGGCGCGGTTCCCAAAACAGAGTTAAAAATTTATATGATTTTTTAAATATATTTCTAGCTAGCTATATATATAAACATTTACATACGTTAGAGGGGCTCAACATGCCAGGCATTGATACTAAGAAAGTTTCCGCGAAATCTGTTTGCAAACAGGGTATCTAGCGGCTGAGAGCTGTGCAAATTGTTTTTTTGCTGGCAACCCTTTTTTTATTGGAGGCCTCATTTCATATTTCGCTGGTCTTTTTTATATATTTATGAGGCGCGCACATTTTTTACATTTTACGAATTGCTGGGCTACATTTTTGCACATTCCTTGTTTATATGTTTCGGTTGTCGTAAAAGTAACCTTGGGCCCCCTGCCAGGCAGGCCAGTGTAAGCGCAGCGCAGCGCACTTGAGACTCCGCAGACTTTGGCTAATTTGAATGTTATGCGTTTGTTTGTTTTTTTTTTTTTTTTTTTTCTGGTGGGGCGGGTGGAGGGGGGCGCGGGCTCTTGTATTATTTTTTATTTATATTTTGTTGTTCTTTTTCGCGCACGTACGCGCCCGTCTGCACTTGCAGGCACAAGAACATAAATAAAACGAAATAAAAACACGCGCAAACATCAACAATAAACGATAAACAATAAACGCAATAATAATATTACTTGCCGAAGAGCCCCAAGCAATGGTTCCGTTCGACAACAGAACGCAAAATCGTTCATTCGAATTTTTGCTTCCCATTTCTTATACTCTATTTGGGTTCGCTGTGCGTTCAGTGTGAAGGCAGTGGTGAAAAAAGCATTGCATACTTTTAGCTGCAGTGCGGAATTCGCATGCACAGCCAACTTCACGCAGCCACTAATCGGCCTGCCCTCTCGCTCTCTCTCGTTGCAGCTGCGCGTAATGACAACGAAACGGAAAGAGCTAGCGCGATGCTCGGCATCGGCGTTGGCGTCGGCGTCGGCGTCGCTGCTGCTGTTGGCGCTGCTGCTGAGCGCGGACGCGGCCGGGGCGACGCCGTCGCTATATACGAGCTATCAGAACCAGCGGTTCGCCATGGAGCCGCAGGACCAGACGGCCGTGGTGGGCGCCCGCGTGACGCTGCCCTGTCGCGTGATCAACAAGCAGGGCACGCTGCAGTGGACCAAGGATGACTTTGGGCTGGGCACGTCTCGGGATCTGAGTGGCTTTGAGCGGTACGCGATGGTGGGCAGCGACGAGGAGGGCGACTACTCGCTGGACATCTATCCGGTGATGCTGGACGACGACGCCCGGTACCAGTGCCAAGTGAGTCCCGGGCCGGAGGGCCAGCCGGCCATACGGTCGACATTCGCCGGGCTGACCGTGCTGGTGCCGCCGGAGGCGCCCAAAATTACGCAGGGCGATGTCATCTACGCCACCGAGGATCGCAGGGTGGAGATTGAGTGTGTGTCAATAGGCGGCAAGCCCGCGGCCGAGGTAAGCAACTGCGCCCAGTCCGACACGGGCAACAGCCGGACGGAACAGTCCGGGCAGCAGCCAAACCGCAGCACGTTGAAAGCGCACTTTCACACGAGCTCAGACGAAACTAATCAAACAAACAATGGATGTCAGTCAGACCGCGCTGCCGAGGTTTGGCTCTGTTACTGTCCGTCCGGCTGACTGCCGGACTGCCTGCAACTGGCCCCACATTGAGCTGGCACTAACCCGCAAAATGTTCTCTCTCCACCCCCCTTCCCCACAGATTACATGGATTGATGGCCTGGGCAATGTACTAACGGATAACATTGAGTATACGGTCATACCGCTGCCCGATCTGCGTCGCTATACGGCCAAATCGCTGCTGCGCCTCACGCCCAAAAAGGAGCACCACAACACGAATTTCACGTGCCAGGCCCAGAACACGGCAGACCGCACCTATCGCTCAGCCAAAATACGTGTCGAGGTAAGCGTTGCCACCTGCCCCGCCCCCTCCCCCTCCCGCCTGAACGCCCATTCAATTGCCCCCCCCCCCTTGTTCACTGCAATTCCGGCATCGGGCTGGCCGGGCCCGGCCTTATCTACGGGCCTCGCACAATGCGCTGACGCGTCACAGTCAACGCTTGGGCGAACTATCAATATTACGGTGAGGCCGGAGCCCATGTTGGCCACCCAGTTCATCCGTTTTTTGAATGGGCTTCTGGGCTGGACACCGCCTGACAGTGATGGGCTAATTCCTACCGAAACGTAAGGCATGTGCCACAGGCCAACGGCAAATCCTCGGTGAATGCGAAGGCATGCAGGGACTCGCAGAGACCTCAGCCAGCTCTCAAAAGCCCTGGAGTGAAGGCCCGCCCCGACCTCCTCCTCCTCCCCGACTGTGGCCTGTCAATTGCCCGAACAGTTACAGTCCAATGTTCCGTTTGTTGACCCAATGCTGGGGCTTAATCAGCTGACAAATTCATAAAGCGCCCTTAAACTAATTATGCTAGGTGCTTAATGAACTGCTCTGACAGAATGGGCACAGCTGGAAGCGGTCCTTTACTAATATCCTTTGATGGTCGAAATTCAATCGGTTTCTTGAAATTGTGGCTTAGAAATCATTGTTGCGAGTGAGGTGAAAGCCAGCCAGAACGATGTAACCGACCTAATTTTGATTATTGTTATCGGAATGGCCGTAAAACAAAAATCTTGGCACTTCCTCGCACAACCCTAATATATGTGGGATCCCTGGAATCAGCGGCATCTTGAAGAGCGGTCTAGCCCGACTTAACCTAGTTATGCTGCTCGTCTAATTAACTGATTGCCATTGCTATCAACAGGTTAAGTACGCGCCCAAAGTCAAGGTGAATGTGATTGGATCTGGAAGCGGCAGCGCCCTCGGCGCACTCCCGGGCCCCGCCATGGGCGCCGTTCAGCGCATCGTGGAGCATGCACAGGTGCGACTCGAGTGCCGGGCCGATGCCAATCCCAGCGATGTCCGTTATCGCTGGTACATCAACGACGAGCCAATTATAGGCGGTCAAAAAACAGAGATGGTAAGTGCCCCCCCCCTCCCCCAAAACTCCCCCCATTTGCTATTGCGCAATAGAAAAACGTGGCGACTGGCCTGGCCACGTCCACATTCCAGCAGCGAGCCGCATAATTAGAGCAACTTTGCTGCCGCTGCGATAAAAATGTTGTATAATGCTTGCGGACCGGGCCGAGCCGAGCTATTTTGTCATGGCAATTACCGCTGGGGAGTTGGCCAGAACCAGTTGCGGCGGCCGGAAAGACATAATGTTCCCACAATTTGCCGTCATTCTCGGCCGGCCTCGGGCCGCATCGCAAACGCAAACTCAAACTCAAGCTCAATCTCAATCTCAATCTCCAACGCAATCTCCATCTGCAGGTCATACGCAACGTGACGCGCAAATTCCACGATGCCATTGTCAAGTGCGAGGTTCAGAATTCGGTCGGCAAGAGCGAGGACAGCGAGACGCTGGACATAAGCTGTAAGTGTGCACACCCAAACCCCCACCCCATTGATATCCCTCGGTGCTAACGCCGGCCCCATCCATCCCTTGAGCAGATGCGCCCAGCTTCAAGCAGCGGCCCCAGTCCATGGAGGCGGACCTGGGCAGCGTGGTGTCGCTCACCTGCGAGGTGGACAGCAATCCCCAGCCGGAGATTGTCTGGATACAGCATCCCAGCGACCGGGTCGTGGGCACCAGCTCCAACCTGACCTTCAGCGTGAGCAACGAGACGGCCGGACGGTACTACTGCAAGGCGAACGTGCCGGGCTACGCGGAGATCTCCGCGGACGCGTACGTCTATCTGAAGGGCTCGCCCAGCATTGGCTCGCAGCGGTCGCAGTACGGCCTGGTCGGGGATACGGCGCGCATCGAGTGCTTTGCCAGCAGCGTGCCGCGCGCCCGCCACGTCTCCTGGACGTTCAACGGGCAGGAGATTAGCTCCGAGTCCGGCCACGACTACTCCATACTGGTGGACGCGGTGCCGGGGGGCGTGAAGAGCACGCTCATCATACGCGACAGCCAGCCGTACCACTACGGCAAATACAACTGCACCGTGGTGAACGACTACGGCAACGACGTCGCCGAGATCCAGCTGCAGCCGAAGAGTAAGTACCAGCCGAGTCGGCCCCTCTCGCCCGCCCCAGCCTAACGCCAGCCCTCTCCCCGTCTGTTCTACCGTCTCGCCCCACACCAGAGAGCGTCTCCCTGCTGATGACCATTGTGGGCGGCATTTCGGCGGTGGCCATCCTGATGGTGCTCACCATCATCGTCATCCTCTACTTCAAGTGCAAGAAGCGCACCAAGCTGCCGCCCGCCGACGTCATCAGCGAGCACCAGATCACCAAGAACGGCGGCGTCAGCTGCAAAATGGAGCCCGGCGACCGCACATCCAACTACAGCGACCTCAAGGTGGACATCTCCGGTGGCTACGTGCCCTACGGCGACTACAGCACGCACTACAGCCCGCCGCCCCAGTATCTGACCTCCTGCTCGACCAAGTCCAGTGGCAGCTCCACGATCCTGCAGAACAACCACCAGAATCAGCTGCAGCTGCAGCAGCAGCAGCAGCAACACCACCAGCACCACCAGCACCAGCACCAGCACCACCAGCAGCAGCAGCAGCAGCAGCAACAGCAACAACAGACCGCGGTGCAGAGCGTGCCGATGACCTTTCTGACCAACAGCAGCGGCGGCAGTCTGACGGGCAGCATTATCGGAGCTCGCGAGATCCGGCAGGAGAACGGCTTGCCCAGCCTGCAGTCGACCACGGCGTCAGTGGTCAGCTCCTCGCCGAACGGCAGCTGCAGCAACCAGAGCACCGCCACCACCACCCACGTGGTGGTGCCCAGCTCGATGGCCCTCAGCGTCGATCCGCGCTACAGCGCCATCTATGGCAATCCCTATTTGCGCACCTCCAATTCCTCGCTGCTGCCGCCGCCGACGGCGGTCTAAGCAGCGACCGCCCCCTGGGGGCCGGACAGCCCCGTGCAGCCCAGTAGCCCAGCAGCCCAGCAGCCGCCCAAGCAACCACTCGCAAGACTGATCTCAAGGGCAGGGGGCGTGCGTGCGGCCCACGTTGGGCGCCACGGGGCCGTCGAAGGGTAAGTTTGGCCGACCCTTCAACGTTTTTAGCAACCAAAAATTCGCATCGTATAACTTAAGGTTAAAGAGCTCATGCCACGTCTGATTAGGCAGCACATAACTAGGCTAACTTTAGGTATATACATATATCTAAATATATACTAGTGGACTACTAGATCTATAACTAACTAACAGACATACTTAGTATTCTATTTTAATTTGACATATAATTACAGATACCCGTTTTTTTTTGCGCCGAAAGTCAGTTTGAGTAACTTTAGCGTGAGAAATTCAATTTGTTCGCTACTTTAAGCGGCCGCCCGACTAAAGGCCAGATTCACATAGACTATATAGTTGAATAAGCTAGAATGTTGCGCATTTACAAGTCGTTAGAGACTTGCTGCATGTTAAGAAACGCCTTACAAAGATTATTTATTACACAAAAACAGAAAAGAGAACGTTTTAAAAAACCAATTACTAGAAAAGCAAAATATTTAAAACTAATATATAAATATACATATACACTTCAATAAAATAAAGAGAGAAAAAAAACGATTTGCGTGCCTTTGTTGTGCAAAAAGATAAAACAAATTTAAAAAACATGCTTAGCTTACGCACCCATTAAAAAAGAGACATTTCTTACCTTTTTTTATTACCAACTCCATATCTTCTACTTACTACGCTCTACTCACATATCTAACTACTCATACCCCCACTTTCTATATCAATTAATCTCCTGCTTCTGTGACAGCTCAAACGTAGGCAACACTTTGTGCAGCGTGCAACAAGAGGCGCGCAACAAAAAAAAAAACAAATATATATATATATATATACATATAAAGTAAAACAAAATGTAGCTTGTGAAAGTTTACTTAATGTGCTTGCAAAACAAACATACACATACTCATGTGTAGTAGTATCTGTGTGCGTGTATTGCTTAAGAAAATTATGCCAAAGTACCTGATAGTATTTAAGATGTGCACTTTTTTTGTCTAGTATATTAGTAGTATTTTTAAGGGTTTTTTTTTTGTTCGAGTGTAAGCCAAGCAAATGTATTTGACAAAAATGTAGGAGCTAAATACTCAACTCATAAACAGTCGCCTTAACCTATGCCACGCCCACACTTAAAGCTCAGAAAATTGTAAAAATGAAACAGAAAGTTACATAATTAAATTTACTGGCAACAAGTTTTACATATATGCAAGAAATACTACAAAAACACAAAAAAAAAAAACGAGATATAGAAATGCGAGTAAAAACAAATTCATAAGTTCAATTGTGCTAAGTGTACTTCTAAGTGTATAACGGTAATTAATCTACATATATCCTAGCTGTAGAATGCCATTAACATACACATCTATATATACATATATATATATATATATAGTTTAGTATATATCTTCTTTTTTCTATTTGATAGCATAGACAGCCTGTAGCTTTGTTCGAGGTTTTTATATATACATATTGATATATGAATATATTTCATATAGAGGAAGCGCATAAATAAAAGGAAAAGGCAACACATCGTAATTTTTTTTCTTTTTTTTTTTTTTGTATTCTTGTTAGCAATTAAGAGCAGTTTAATTGCATTAAATTGCTACATTTTTAGCTGTCGATATTTTTATCAGTAATTAAGCGAAATGAACAAATGTTTTATGTATACAAAAGGCAAATTACAAAGCAAATAAACAGCGAATACAACAGAAATAAAAACCCAAAAACAACAACAAAAAAATATATTAAAAATTATATGAAAAAAAGACAAAAATAAATAAATAAAAACGTATTGCAAAAATTTGAGAGAGTTGTTTTTTATTTGCTCGACATTGTTTCAACTTCAAAGCGAAGCTGGGCTGGCTCATCATTAGCGGCAGGCGCAGTGGCGCAGCTGCTGCTGCCAAAAGTCAAATAAAGTGGCGCAACATTTTTAATTTGACCCAGCCGTGGGCGGTGGTGGTGGTGGTGGTGTTGGTGGTGCCTGGTGTCAGAGTTGCCAACTGCCCCGTCACAAAACTGTCAGCTGTGAAAGCTAAAAATCAAACAAACAGCAGTCAAATTAAAAAGCGCCGCACCACCAAGCCAGCCAGCCATGTGTGTGTGCAAATTTATGACGAGCACTGTGGGCTGTGGCACGAAACAAAAGGGGTTGCAAGTGGGCTGGGTGTGGGGCGAGTCAGTTGACAATGCAAACAAACGGCTCGCTGAGCTCGACTAAAAATGCTTAATGAGTGCGTAAGGGTCGCCCACCCACCCACGCACACACACACACACACACACACACACAAACACATGCTGGCGATCCGCAAGAAATTTTGCGGCAGCGCGCACGACGCGCATTAAACTAAATTAGTTGCCTTTGTCACAAACGACCCTCAAGCCGCCACCTTGCCCCCCTCCCCACCCCCCCCCCCTCAACCCTTCAGGCGCCCAGCGAGTGGGCGTGGCAAGTGGCCTGGGTGGGCTATAACTATAGCAGCAGTACGTGCACTTAGTCGTCGGAAGTTGCAATTGCGGTTTACTGTGTTAATTGGCTCGACATTGTTGTGGAAACTATCGTAAGTTGCAGGCGCACGCAGCGACTGCAGCCGCGGGGGGACGGGCGGGGGGCGGAGTAGATTAGTGTGTGGTGTGTGTGTGTGTGTGTGTGTGGATCAGCCCAGCGATATCCTCGCAGAGCCTACATTCTTGCAACTTGAACTCGCCTTGCAACCGAAGCCAGTGCATGAAAATCTATACCCTGTGGTCAGTCGGAGAAGGGGTGTATTCGACTTTTCTCTGGCTCTTATCCATCATCAACTATCAGCGCAGCTTTAAAGATTCCTTTTAACAAGAAGTTCTGCAATTTGAAAGCTATCTAATTTTGTTAGAGTGCAGGTACAGAGTATCTGGTGGTCGGTATGCATATTGCAATTGCATAGTTCCTTTTGTTGTGCCCTTGCAAAGAGTTTTCAAATGTCACGATATGGCTAACACAAAGAGGGAGGCGATTAGCCAAATTGCCCGCTCAACGGATTTGAGCCAAACTGGATTGAACCCGGAATCATATTATTTCTTACATCATGAACCGAACCTTGAACAGGGTATTTCAACTTCGGCAAGACGGAAATCGGCAACTTTTTGCTGCTTTTTTATTTGTGCTGGTTTGGCTCACGTTCTGCTAAAGTTCTGAGTTAATCACCCCCACGCCCCCACGCCCGCCCAGCGGGCGGCGGCTGCAGTGCGCATCTCCAGCCGGGAGCCGGCGACAACGACGTGCCCCTTGGCCGCAGCCTGACGCACGTCATCGGCAACGCGCTGCGCAGCAGACAAAAAACGGACACAAGTCGCACGAAGAGTTACGATTTCATTAACATGAGATATGGCGAGTGGTTTGCTCTGTCTGCTTGTCTCTGTGTGTGTGTGTGTGTGTGTGTGTGTGTGTGTGGGTGGCTGGGTGTGGGCTGATTGGGGTCGCCGGCGGGTCGCGCCGGGCTGTTTTATGGCTCAAGTGGCTGGCAGGCGTTGGGTTCTCGTTGCCGCAGTTGTCGCAGTGCGTTGTGTTGTTAATTGTTAACGCTACAGTGGGACAGGCAGCGGGCAGCGTGTGTAGGGGGGGGGGGGTGCCCCACTGCCCCCTCTATACACGCACACGTATATATTATAGGTCTGTGTGGGTTGCGACTTTGCCCATATGATTAGGAAATGTTTTGTTTTTCACCAGGCACTAAAAACCAAATGGCCAAAACGTAACGCAGACTAACACACACAAACACACCGCAGTGGAATGGACTGGGGTTGAAAGGGGGGGGGGGGGTGGGGGAAGGGGGAGGGGGTGGGCCATAACCGAAACTTTTGGTCTTAGGCTGATGTTGCTTAATGTCCTGGCGACCCGTTCTGTGTAATTGCTCGTGGCTGTGCGTGTGAGTGTGTGCGTGTGTGTGTGTGTGTGTGTGTCTCATATTCGAGGCAGGCGAGTTGAATTTCTTGAATTAATAAAATGTCTTCATTATTTAAATTGCACGCACGACCACAGGCGTAACCCACCCGAATGTGGTGCACAAACAAACCCACCAACATATGTACATGCTCGCACACACACTCGCACACACACTCGCACACACACACACACGGCTGGTCGTTTGTCGTTTTGTGTGTGCGGCCAAGTTAATTAGCAGCTGGGGAATTGTGAAATATATTAATATTGTACACTTTGGTAGTTGCCCCCACTGCAACCCAGCCCCGCCCCCCACACTGCACCGCGACCCCCCCTGAAAGCGCGACTCTGTCTCCCTTTGTGACCGCACTGGGACGCTGCCGACCGCAACCCTCGACCATGCCAGCTCGGCCCATCTTTCGTCCGAGGTGCAATTACAATCGATATACGTGCCTAGGACGGGTTCCGGGGTCGTGCTGCCAAACGGAAGAATTCCCAATGTTAAATGTTTATGCCTCCCGGATTTTTTTCATGACTGAATGAGAGTTGCAAGTATCTACGACTAGCTCACATTAATTTAATTTTTTAATTTTTTTTAAATTTAACTGAAAGTTAAGTAAAATCAATACATAAGAATTCCGAAACTGAACTCAAATAATAGATTATGACATTTTAAAATTTAAAATTTAAATTTAAACATAAGTATAATATTAGGTATTAGAGAGATAGAGAGAGATATATGTAATAATAAAGGTGTTCTCTTTTTGTTTTAGTCGTACTTAATATATGATATTGTACTTGAACAATATATATATAGTAATAACATCTGTTTTGGGCACTTTTCAAATGAAAGCTCCCGCACCGCCCAACTGTAGTTCGAGAGCTTGCCCGCAGATGGCGCTCGATAACACTGAGCGATAGGCAGCGGCTGAACGATCAATCAGAAAGCCCATCAGCTTATCAATTTAGGCAGATCACAAGGCAAAAATGAAAAATGAAAAATCAACAAATTTATTCTTTAATTGTAGAGCTAGGACAAGTAAATGCAAATGGCTTCTGCAGCGGATTCCGGCTTAGGTCAGGCCGCCGGTGACCTCGATGGCCGCGCCGTTCACGTAGGCGGACTTCTGGGAGGCGAGGAAGGCAATCACCTCGGCTATCTCGTCGGGCTGACCGAGGCGGCCCAGGGGGCAGCGCTGCACCACCTGCTGCTTGATCTTGTCGGGCACGACGGCCACCATGGGCGTGTCAATGTAGCCGGGCAGGATGCAGTTGACCCGGATGCCGAACTTGCCGAACTCCTTGGCGGCCACCTCCGTGAACGAGATGACGCCGGCCTTGGTGGCCGCGTAGTTCGCCTGGCCGACGTTGTTCAGTCGGGCCACGATGCTGGACAGGTTGACGATGCTGCCGCCGGGCAGCTGCTGCTCGATCATCGCCTTGGCGAACTGTTGCGTCACCAGGAACGTGCCCTTCA
Source organism: Drosophila sordidula (assembly GCA_035047465.1). Taxonomy (NCBI): domain Eukaryota; kingdom Metazoa; phylum Arthropoda; class Insecta; order Diptera; family Drosophilidae; genus Drosophila; species Drosophila sordidula. Next base: position 6,738,086 of record JAWNPQ010000136.1, on the reverse strand, counting down.
GGTTCACGCTGTAGACGTCGTCGTAGTCGCGCTCCGGCATCTTCAGCAGGTAGCCGTCGCGCGTGATGCCCGCCGAGTTGACCACGATGCTGGGCGCCAGCGAGAACTGGGCCAGCGCCGCGGACACCGCACTCTGGACACTCTGCGCCGAGGAGACGTCCACCTCCAGGGCGGCGGCCCGCTCGGCGCCCAGCTGGGCGGCCGTCTCCCGGGCCGCCTGCAGGTTGCGGTCCGCGGCGATGACCTTGGCGCCGTCACGCGCCAGAATGCGACAGGTGGCACGCCCGATGCCCGAGCCGGCGCCTGCAAAGCGAACGCAGTTCGGGTCAAAGTTCACGCAGCCCCCGCCCCCGTTACGCACCTGTCACGAACGCCACCTTTCCCGCCAGCAATCCGCTCGCCATCTTGCAGCTCTCTTCCAATATATATATATATAAAGGTGGGTGTGTGTGGGTGTGGACCTGCGGGGTCTGTCTAATCAGCGCCAGCGAGAAAGCAACGTCTGCCCGACCGTGGACAACACGCCACCTGCGGAGCTTTCGCCGCCAGTGTGACCAGCGCAGCAGGCGCAAATACCGATCTGCTGCGCTTAAAATACTAAAAACGCTTTTTTCAGCCGAATGCCACCTTCACTTTATTCTCTACAATTGCTTGAACAACTTCTCAAATTTAAATTGACTTTAATCGCATTAATACACTTCATTTAAGTTGGATTTTATTCGAGCTTTCGCTGCGTTAAATAGCGGAACTGCCGAAAAGTATGCAATACAAAAAGCATTTAACAATTTACAACCACAAATGAAATTGAATTAGCTAAAATAATCTTCTTTGGTTGTCGAATTCTCCGACCTAAAAAATGTTAATTCAAAAAAATGTTTTTTTTGTTTTTGTTATTAAATTGATTTAATAATAATTATAGTCAATTAATTAATTATTATGACTTTGTGATCTCTTGACAGATTGCATCTTAGAATCTAAAGCTCAGTTCAAATGGAGTGGAGTGCTCTGAATTTCCACACCGAATTTGTACAAAGTTAGTCAAACAGAGTATCGGGCAGCCGGTAGACACCCACTATCCATCAGATCACTCCAGCGGTATCAGATAATAGAGCTGCGAGCGTGCCCCAGCCTGCGGCGCCAGCGGCGCCAGCTGCGTCGCTCCGCTGCGCGCGAGTCCGAACTGGCGGAGCAGCTTCTTCAGGTAGCGCTTGGGGATGCGCACCAGCTGGCGGCGCACGAGGCGCTGCAGCTTGCTCCAGGGGCGGCTGCTGCCGCGGTGGTCCTCCTCGAGCGGGTCGGCCAGGTGCAGCTGCTGCAGGAGCTGCTGCAGCTGCTGCTCGCTCAGCTGGCTCAGATCCAGCTGCGCCGGCTCCTGCGCCAGGGCATCGCCGGTTAGCTCGTTGGCGCTCGTGCGCAGTCCCAGGCCGCAGCCGGCGGCGCTCGGCCGGGCGGCGCCAGCGGTGATCAGCGCGATCAGCGCGATCATCAACGTCCAGTGGGGAACACGACTCATCTCGGACTCGACTGGCCGACAGCAGCGTCGCACTGGCTTAAATAGCGCAGCGCCGGAGGCTGCTTTCTGATCGCCAACGCGATCGCCGCGAGCAGTTGAAGAGGCTCGAAGATCGAGCGAGTGCAAAATGTGGGTCGAGTACTTTGTGAAAGAGTTCATTTATTCTGTTTGGCCAAAAGAAGAGCGGCTTCAATTTAACATTAGCTACAATAAATTAGAAATTAGAAAAAAAAATTGCGTTCTCTTGATCGGTGTGCGGGGCCCGCCGGGCCTCGCTCGGCTGCCTTCCTGCTGGCGGGCGGATGGGCCCTGCGGCCTAGACGACGGGCAGGCGCGGGCGCTTGTTCTTGTTCTTGCCCTTCTTGTTCTTGTTCTTGCCGCCGCGGCGACGGTTGTTGAAGCGCTTGTTCTTCTTCTGGACGCGCTTCCTCACCACGCGACGCCTGTTGGGCCGGCTCTTGGCGTTGAGCATGACCTTCTGGCCGTTCTTGAAGTAGCGGCGATAGCGGGGCGGAATGCGGACGCTGATCTGGCCCTGGCCGCGGCGGGCGCCCTTGCGGCGCAGATTGATGCGGTTGTTCTGGGTGGCCTTGCTCTCGGTGGCGCCGCTGTCGGCCTGGTCGCCTTCGGTGAACACCTCGTACTCCTGGGCGCCCGCGGCGAGGGCCGCCTGCAGCGTCTGCTCGTCGAGCAGCTCGGCGTTGGCGGCCATCGCAACGGCCCCGGCGGGCTTCTCCTGCTCCTGCTCCAGCTCGGCGTCGTCGCCCTCCGCCTGCTCGTCATCCTGCTGGCCGAAGTACTGGCGACCCGTCGACGTCGTGGGCGTCGTTGGCGACGTGGGCGTGGTCGGCGACGTGGTGATGGTGCCCGTCGCCGAGGGCAGCGTGCCGCTCGAGGTGAACGTGACGGGGCTGGTCACACCGCCCGTGCCCGTGCCGGCGCCAGTTATGATGATGGGTATCACCGGCTGGTTGTTGCTGCTGAACATGTTCTTGAACATGAGGAACTTCTTCAGGAACAGACGTCCGCTGGAGGGATCTTTGCTGGCCGCGCTGCCCGCGCCGACGCCGGCGCCGGCGACGCCCACCTTCTCCTTGTCGCCGGTGGAGGCCTCGAGGGCCAGGGCAGCGCCGGCGTCGCTGGAGCGCGCCAGGGCGGGCTCGTTGAAGTAGGCGCCGCGCCGGGGCTTCAGCACGTACGAGGTCTTCTCGGCCTGGGCGGCGAGCACCAGCATGAGGCTGCCCAGGAGGAGCAAGGATGCGACTTGATGCTTCATCGTTGGCGTCGTTGTCGAACAGCAGAGAAACTACTCAGCGGCGGGATGAGAACTTTTCTAGTGCTGGCAGCTGGGTCCGAGTCCGGGTCGTGTGCTCGCACTGATTGGTAATCAATGTTTGATACATTATCGCCCAAATTGAATGCCTTTTATACCCGGATTGCGCGTCGATATCTCAATACCTATGCAAATCGCCGAATGGCCACTGTCGAAATTCCGCTGGCCGGGCTCTAACTGTAAATGGCCTAGGGAACGCGCTGTGTACTTTAGCCGTGTGTACACACATGCCTATCCAGAAATGCTCACAATTGAATTCAATTTCTCGACCCCTCGTCCGCCGGCCATAGCGCAAAAATGAAAAAAAGTAAACGCTTGCAGCTATTTGAGCATACCGTCCAAGCCGGGCCAATAGTTCTTCATCGTCATCGCTGTCCGAGTCGCGTTCTGCTTATCATCTCGGTCCCCCGCCCCCCTCCCCACCCCTGCAAGTCAAGCGTTTACGCATTGAGCGGCTGCTTTTGCCCGCTTTCTACGCGCGTTTCGCGCACTTGGCACGCAGCCTGCCCCGCCCCTGCGCGCCCCCAGTCGGCGCTGTCATCATCTAAATCCGAACTTCAACTCCGACCATTGAACGTGTGCGTGCTGTGGGAAAAGTGAAAACCAATTCAGCTGCGAGCGCTTTGCAACTGGGCTTCTAATGAGCGCCGTGCGGGTCGCAGGGGCGCGGACGTCTGGGCTATGGCCAAAAGCCTACCAGCTAGCAGTCCACTAAGCTGGAGTTAACTGCCTTCCCTAAAAAAAGGAGAGGGGCTAGCGACTAGCGGATACCCTGACCCCTGCCTTTGCAGACATTTCAACTCCCTAATCCAAAATGCGAAGTATCATATCAGTATAGCAGAAAACAAGCCTAAAGCGGTTCAGCTCGTCGTGCTGATCAAAACCAATATACCCTTCTTCCATATTCCTAATGGGTGCAGCCTTTTTTCCCTGGGATATGGAGTATGGCAGGATATAGAGACAGATAAGAAAGCACTGAAAGGAAGGGAGAGAAAGAGAGAGGGAGTGACGGGCTATACGGAGGTGTAGGTAGATAAATGAAAAGGAAAGAGCGAGAGAAACTTGCTTTGGTAACAAAGTTCTTAAGACTTTCACCAAGATTGGCAGCTTCCTCAGAACTGGGATCAGGGTTCAGCTTGAAGCTTGACAGGCAACCTAATGTGTTGTAGATTTCCGATCGACTTCCCGGCAATTCACGCGAACCTGAACGCTCCCAAGTTAGCGTGAGTGAAAGTGATGGCAGGATATAGAGACAGACAAGAAAGCACTGAGAGGAAGGGAGAGAAAGAGAGAGGGAGTGACGGGCTAGACGGAGGTGTAGGTAGATAAATCAAAAGGAAAGAGCGAGAGAAACTTGCTTAGGTAACAAAGTTCTTAAGACTTTCACCAAGATTGGCAGCTTCCTCAGAACTGGGATCAGGGTTCAGCTTGAAGCTTGACAGGCAACCTAATGTGTTGTAGATTTCCGATCGACTTCCCGGCAATTCACGCGAACCTGAACGCTCCCAAGTTAGCGTGAGTGAAAGTGATGGCAGGATATGGAGACAGATAAGAAAGCACGGAGAGGAAGGGAGAGAAAGAGAGAGGGAGTGACGGGCTAGGTGGAGGTGTAGGTAGATAAATCAAAAGGAAAGAGCGAGAGAAACTTGCTTAGGTAACGAAGTTCTTAAGACTTTCACCATGATGGGCAACTTCTTCAGAACTGGGATCAGGGATCATCTGAGTGGGATCGTGGGCTTGACGGCCAACCTAATGTGTTGTAGATTTCCTCTACAACCGGAGCCAAGTGAGAGAGAAGAAGACCTCGCAGGATGCTTTTGGGTTCGATTTATTTCAGAAGGGCGTGAAAGGCAGCTGGTTAGTGCTTAGTTGCGGCGACGGTTCCTGCGCTGGCGGCGGCGGTTGATGCGGTTGCGCATGTTGGCGCGACGGCGGTTGCGCTGGTTCCGGCGGTTCGAGCGGCGGCGGGCGTTCCGGTTGCGGCGGCGCTGCTGCTGGCGGGCGCGCTGGGCGCGGCGGCGGTTCTGGGTGTTCTGGCGGCGCAGGAACTGGATGCGCTGGCGCAGCAGCTTGTTCTGCTCCTGCTGGCGGCGCAGCTCGTGCTCCTGGAGGCGGGCGCTGTCCGACAGCTGGCCGTTGGCGTGGTCCGGGCGGCCGCTGGCGCGGCGCTTCAGGGCGCTGGCCTCGAAGGCGGTCAGGTCAGCGTCGTCGGCGTGCAGCTCCAGCTCGAAGTCATCCTCATCGACGTCCACGTCCTGGTCGTCGTCGAGCTGCTCGTCGTCCGCGCCGTAGCCGCGACCGGCCGCCGACGACGACGGCGGCGAAGAGCTCGTTGACGGCGAACTCACCGGCGTCGATGTGACCGAGCTGCTGCCGGTGGTGCTGCTGGGCGACGGCGATATTGTGGTTGTGGTCGTGGCTGGCGGACAGCCGCTCTTCAGCGAGAGCAGCTGCGACAGGCTTCTGCCCTCCGCGACGGGACGGCGCTTGAACAGGCGGTACCGCTGCTGGCCGCCGTCCTCCTCCTCGCTGCGTCCCACTGTGGAGTATTGAGGCAATCTCAGTCAGCGACCCACGGACTCGCGCCCTCTCACTCACCTGCGGCACGGGCCAAAGCCGCCGCCGATAGCAGCAGCAGTGCGTATCCCAGAAATCTCATGGCGTGTTCGTTGAGTAATCCCTGAATGAGTTGGTGTGCGTATCCTGGGGCTTTGCGTTGCTGCTTGCCTGGGACGATAGTGCTCTCTGACTGTGCTTCTGCCCACGGCCCGGCAGGGTTATATACCCGAGGCCGACTTCTGGTTGGCAACAACAACTGGCTCGGCGCCGTTGCTAATAATTCTCATTATCATTTTAGCGAATTCGCAAACTTTCGCATAAATTTTTGGCGACATTTCTATCACTCGCTCGCCCTGGCCCCGCCCCCCCTCCGCGCTCCACTCGCGAATGAACTAGATTGACCCAGCGCCAAAGTTCGCAGTGAGCTCAGAGCTCGCTGGTGTATTCACATACAGATGCTGCGGGGGCTACGGGCCCCGGGATCTACAGTTAGCCCGAGCTCAGGTTGACATCTCCAGCTTCACTTTTTTATTCTTGTTATTTATTGGTTTGTGCGAGTGTTGATCGCTAACTTATTGTTATTATTACTTTTGGGCGTGTGGGCGGACTAAGCAGAATAGCTTAAGAGCAATCCTTGCTTCCCTCCTTTCTTTGAGTGTTGACTACCTGGAAAGCCGCTGGCATTTGAGGAGAGTTTCAGAAAACAAACGCAATTTGAGTGGGTTGATCAATATATTATTTCAGAGGGAGCGTTCGCAAGGGGGATTCCTAGGCAGCGATGCGGATGACGCGCCTGTTCCGGCCGCCATTGCGGGCGCCGTTGCGGCCGCGGGTGCGGCCGCCGGCCTGGCGGAAGCGCTTGATCAGGCGCATGTTGCGGCGACGGTTGCGGCGACGGCGCTGCTGCTGCTGGCGCTGGCGCCGGCGCTGCTGCTGCTGGCGGCGCTTCTGGCGACGGCGCTGCTTGGCCTGCTGCTGGCGGCGGCGCTGCAGCTGCTGCTGGCGCCTGAACTGGCGGCGCTGGCGGCTCAGGGCCACGTCCTGGCTGCGCTTCCTGTTGCGCGCGACGTGGCCTGCGTAGGCGGCGACGTCGTTCACGTCGTTCTCGTCGCCGTCGTCGTCCTCCAAGCCGAAGCGCTCGCCCAGCCGGTAGTCCTGCTCCTGCTCCAGCTCCTGCTCGTCCTCGTAACGATCTTCGTCATCGTCGTCGTCCTCGGCGGCCACCCTGCTGGCCGGCGACGACGCCGTTGGGGGCGTGGTCGGGCTCGTGGTCGGCGTCGTGGTTGTGGTGCTCGTGCCAGTCGAGGTGGTCGGGCTGGGCGTTATGGTGGTGGTGGTGGTCGCCGACGGCGACGACGACCCGTTCGTGTTGCCCAGCACGGCGTTGAGCACCGCCGCCAGCTTGTCGGAGCTGACCCGCCCCTCGCCCGGCAGCTCGAACTCCTCCTGCTGGCGCCCGAACAGCTGGTACTCCTGCCCGCGCCTGCCGCGCTGCTGCTGCTGCTGCTGCTGCTGCGACTTGGCTGCAATTGGATCGAACCCGGCTGAGTACTGGCTGCCCCCGCAGGTGGCGCAAGAGGCCGCTACTTACCGCTGGCCGGCAGCGCTGCGGCTGCCAGGCAGGCCACGATCAGTAAACCCCTGAGCATGTGCATGTCCTTAGCTTCTTCTTTTGCCTCAGTTGCGAATCTCTCTTGGACGCGGACCGCTGCTTGACTGACTTACAACGGCCCGGCCTGGCATATTTATACGCCTACTAGGTTACAGCGCGGCCTGTAACATTTGGCTAATTAGTAGGCCTAAAGTCGCTTACATGGCCCAAAGAGCGACGCGCGCTTAGCGGCCCAGAGCGGAGCGAATTGGGCCTCCCGACGGGGCCGAGCTGAGCGCGAGCCATTTTGCATAATCCCATAAATAACGCTGGCGTTGACCCGACGCAGCTCCCAGTTAACCCCGCACACGCTCCATTTGCATAGTCTGTATCTGTATCTGTCGCCGTGTATTCGTATCTGTAGCTGCGAATCAAGCGCTGCGCATTAGCATATTCATATTGGCCACTGCCTTTGTTCTAGGCCAGCATCAGCTCGGGACGCTAAGCGGCAACATCGCCTAAGGGCGAAAGTGTAACCAGAGTCAATGAACCGAACTGAACCAATCGGACCCAGGCGATCACCCTCAAGATCAGTTGCAAAGTGCAGTTCTCAATGGAGATGGTCGAAGATCGCATCTGATCTTGAATGATATCTTGAATGGATATCTGCGGGATGAAATATGAATTCCATTTAAAAACAAATTATGCGCTTGGGATATTTCCCTAAAATTGATCTCTTAAAAACGAAAATAAAGCAAGATCTCAGTAAGCTGATCAAAATAATTTTTCTAAATTGAATTTCAATTCGTTCCCAATATATGAGGATCCATTACTGAGGTGGCCTTTAGATAGGTTTCTGATAGAGCAGCATTTTAGTTCAGTGTGAATGGCAAGGGCAAATCCAAAGGATATGATGAGAAGCTAGTTGGGAGTTGAAGTGGAGGAAGACGGCGGCTTTTGAGAAATTCAATTTATTTTGGGCGCTTTTGAGCGGGCATTGCGTTTACAAGGATTCGATCGGATCTGGGTGCGGGGCAGTTAGGCGACCACGATGCGTCTCACGCTGCGGCCACGGCCGCGGCCGCGGCGGCGGAGCAGCTGGCGCAGGCGACGGCGCTGGCTCTGGCGCTGGCGGCGACGCTGGCGCTGCGACTGGAGGCGGCGGCGGCGCTCGGCGTTGTTGCGGCGGCGGCGCTGGCGCTGCGTCTTCGACTTGTTCCTGTTGCGGCGGTTGCGCTTGGCGGCGCGACGGCGGTTCTGCTGCTGGATGCGCTGGATGCGCTGCGAGCTGCGCCGCTGCGAGACGCGCTGGCGCCGGACCAGCTCGCGCATGCGCTGGTTGTGCTCGCGCTGCAGCCGGTTCATCCGGCGCCGGTTGCGCTGCTCCAGCTGGAACTGGCGCCACTGCTGCTCCGTGGGCCGGCGCACGTACCCGGACACGGCGTCGCCAACGGCGGCGGCCGCGGGCTTGCCAGCGGCAACGGCGCCGCCGCCGCCGCCGCCGGCGGCCAGCATTAGGTAGTCGCCGTCGTCGTCGTCGTCCTCGTTGTCCACCTCGTTGTCGTCGTCGTCGTCGGCGGCGGCGGCGCTGCTGTCGTCCTCCTCGTCGTCATCCACGTCGTCGTTGTAGGCGCGCGCGTTCTCGTTGAAGGCGGGCTCCTCCTCCTCGGCGGCGTCGTCGCCCAAGACGCGGGCTCCCGTGGTCGCGGTGGTTGTCGGCGTCGTCGGCGACGTGGTGGTGGGCGTGATGGGCGTGGTGGGCGTGGTGGGCGTGGTGAGACTGCTGGTGGGGCTCGTGGACGTCGGCGTCAGCGTGACCGAGGTGGACGCCGCCGTGGTCGTTGTGGTGGTGCCCTTCAGCGTGCTCAGCTTGTTCATGATCGACGAGGTGAACCGCCCCTCGGGCAACACGTGCTCCCCACGGCCCACGGAACGCAGGCCCAGCCGGTAGCTGGCGCCGTGGCGCTCGCCTGCAAGTGAATCGATCTGTTAGTGGGCCCCTCGACACACTTCTCATTTTGGATGCTGGCACTTACCGAGGGCCGCCGGCGGGGCGAGGAGCGCGCATAGCGCCAGGGCCAGTATCAATTGTGGCAGGCAGTGCATGGTGGCGACTGGACGTGAGTGGGCTCCTTGGAGGATGGCTGGAGCGGAGGGCTGGCTGTCGACTGACTGGGGCTTGTTGGCTCGGAGCTGGCACTGGCCACTGACTGACCAGAGTGGGGCGCTCGCCGATTATATACCCATCAACATCGACAAGCGGCATCAGCAACAATCAGCCGGCTTCTGGCCGGGAGGATTGATGGATTACAACGGCACAGGCCCCGCCCCGCTCCGTCCCGCTCCGCCGCCCATTTCGGCATTTCCCTGCTACACGGTGTGATTAATTTCGCCACCGCCGCGGGCAGGTCAAAGTGAAGAGGCCAATGTATCCGCTGTTGCCGTTTTTGTTGGTCTTTAGTCTTATGCTAATGCTAATTTACAGCCCCCAGCCCCGCCCCCCGCTCCCCACCGGCGACTGCTCTGGGCCCTTTACACCGGCGATATGATTGATTATCGACGTATTAGTTCTTGAGTATTAACTGTGCCAAGCGACGAGCCGCCGAACAGTGCGCGGCATGAAGCGCGGCCCCAGGTGGCAATTTAAGTAGTTTTCTTCATTTCTACTACACTAGTTCTCCCGACGTCCACCAATCGCTGCAGCCTCTTTCGCCGTTCTCTCTTTCGCTTTTCCAGCCGCCAATCAACTGTCAGTTTATATCCCGAAAGTATCTTTACTTTCATTACTAATCTACTCCAATGTGGTTAATCAGTTACATTGACCCCTCGGAAGTCAACTTGATATAACTGATCAGATCAAACAATATGTAATATTAAAATAGCAATTAAGGGTTCAGCGATTGCCCGAAAGTAGCCACTAAATATGAGGAATTATTTAAATAAAAAATATGTAATATTTTATAAATCTTATAAGGTAGAAAGAGCTATTCGCTAAAAGATATAAAGTATTAATAACAAGTTAATACGGCATCCTAATCAAAAAAATCTTTGAATCGCAAAAACCGTTTGCTGCAAGAAGAAAGCATAGAAATAATGATAATGATAAGACTCCCAAGTTTTAGTTGACTTTTAAAAGATTATATATATATTTATTTATTATACAGTAAGCAATCAACTCCTATGCTGAAAAGTTGCATGTTTAATACTGAAGAAATGGACAAAAACAATTTGTTTAAATACTGACAACTAAATTAATATGTTGAACAGGTTTATTTACATTTTTGTATGGTAAATAGGTTATATTTTAGACTCCTATTCCGAGTTGAGAGGTCTTGACTGGAATATTGCGCATACGCCGCCGTTGCCGCCTGCTGGGCAAAGATTTGGGTCAAATCAACCTGAAATACTCTGCGATAACCACAACTTTTGTTGGGCTTAGCCAAAAACGAGCCGAAACCTGCTCAAAGAAAGAGTGAAAAAGAGGCAGAATAATCTGCAGAATAAAATTAGACAAGAATCAAAAACAACACAAAATTAAGCTAATGAATGAGCCTCGCTGAAAGCAAAGAAGTCAGATTTGAAAACACTAAAATACAGTTAAGATAGTCTAACAGGTAGAAAGAAATACGAAATACTCGAATACCAGGCCAACATTACTTGCAATTAATTATTTTTTAAATTTAAAAATTTTGTTTAAATTCAGCTTATCCTAGCTCTAAGTAGCAATAATATCAAATGATGTAATAAAAGGCATATCATTATTTTCATATCACATTATTTATTTTCGCATCGTAATCAATTGTCGCAGTTTTTCCTGGTCCTGTTTAGCTCTTAACTATAATACTAGAAAGTTGGGTCTCGTCCGCGCCGGCGGCTGAGCTCTCAGCCCCGGATCGCGCCACGGCGACGCTGGCCGCCGCCACGGCGGCGATTGGCGTTGGGGCGGACGACGCGGACGTTGCGGCGGCGACTGGGACGGCGGCGGGCGCCGCTGCGGCGGCGGACCGGGCGGCCGCCGCGACGGCGGCGCTGGACGTTGCGGCGTCCGCCGGTCTTGCGGCGGCGCACGATGACGCGGTTGGCGCGCTCCTCGCCGACGCTGCTGTCGCCGGCGGCGCGCTCCATGAGGGCGACGACGGCGCCGTCGGGAATGGCGTCGAGGGCGGCGCGGGGCACCAGCAGCGCCGCCTTGCCGGTCTTCTCGTCGACGACGCTCTGGCCCTCGATCTCAATGATGCCGTCGGGCACCATGATGGCGCCGGCCTGGTCGCGGGCCACCATCATCTGCGTCGGCCTCGCGTTCCTCAGCAGCTGCTGCCCGTTGACGGCGGCCGGCCTGCGGCCCAGTCCCGGCCTGGCCAGCACCACGGGCACCTGGGCTGCGTCCTCGTCGTCGTCGAGCTCCTCGCCGGCCTCGGCCTCGCCGTCGTCCTCCTCCCTGCCGTTCAGCAGCACCAGCTGGCCACTGCGCGCGAAGTTGAGTCCGCGCTGGGCTGGCCCGAGATCGGCGTCGTCGTCGTCATCGTCGTCCTCCTCGTCGTCGTCGTCGTCGTCGTCGTTGGCCAGCTCGTCGTCGTCGTGCTGCAGGCGCCTCAGCGGCATCTCGTCCTCATCGTCGTCTTCGGGCTCCTCCACAACCTGAAAGCCCTGCACCACGGCGCCCCCATTGGCGCGTCCGCGCGGCACGCTGAAGAACAGATACGGATGCTGGAGTTTTTGCTGCTGCTGCTGCTGCTGCTGCTGCAGTTGACGCTGCTGCAGGCGTGGCTCTGCAATTGAGAGTCAGTTAACGAAAGCAAAGCGGGAGTCGGGGAACACTCACCCGGCAGGGCCACGGCCAGGGCCAGCAGGCAGCTGAGCACGATTATTGCGCTGAGCTTGGACATGGCTGGGATGTGATCCTGTCTGGGAGTCGCTGGCTGGCTGGTCTCGTGCTGTGTCGCTTGCGGTGCTGCCTAGCGCTGTGCTGCGTGGTGTCCTACTTAATTGTAAGCAAAGTTCCAGAGAACTGTACAGATTCGCTGGACGCGGCTAGGTTTTTATGCAAAAAGTGCCCGAGAACTGAGCGGGACTGGGGGCTGGGGGCCGCGGGCCGGGGGCAACGGGCAACGGGAAACAAACAAACAAATGGCGAAAACAAAACAGATGAAACGAAACGAAACCACGCAACTCTGCCACCCGACTAAAGAATCATTCTAGACATCCGCTCGCGTAGAGCCGGTGCCATCAGCACCAAAAACGAACAAAAGAGAAGAAACGAATCAAGCAGACAGACAACAGATAACTCTAGAGATTGACATAATTACGCCCCTGGAATGGCCAGCCTCAGCCTCAGCCTCAGCTTCAGCCTCAGCTCCAGCTTCTGCTTTTGCCTCAGCGGCATCGATTACGAATTCATGGCAGAGTCGCCGGCAATCGGCATAGAAATTCAAGTGCCCAAATTGGTGGCAAGATGGCCAAAAGCTGACCAAAGTTCACTGACCGCAGCAGGAACAAAAGCCGCCTCGAACGAACAACAAACAAAAATAGCTGGCAGAGACGCGCTAATGACAACACAATCACAGATAACGTGAACCCGAGCACCCAGCACCCAGCACCTGCCACCTGGCACCTGGCACCTGGAACCTAGCACCCAGAACCCCTGTGCCGAGTCAGCCAGCTGCGCATGCCAACTGCTTGGCCCACGGCCCGGCCGCTCGGTCATATACTCAAGTGTGGCCCCAACCCCAAAGTGTTTCGCACGCTGCTCGTGACTTTTCAACTTGTCGGGCCGCAGTTGAACGTGGCCAGTGCGCGACTAGCAGTCACCCTGCAGCGGTGGTGAAGAGAGGCGCATAGATACCCTGTACTCACCTGTAATACCTAACCCTGTAATACATGCACTTTAAAATTAAATACACAATTATTTTATTTTTTATTCGCCAGTTTTATATGCCCACTTGGAGTTGTTTGAGGTGTACAGGGTATGAGAGGCGAGTGCAAAATATACAAGATTAATGGGCTTAAATTGGGCGTCGATTCGGTTGCGGTTGGGTGTGAAGACACCAACCACAATTGTTCGGGGCCCGCTGCGAAAGTATTCCACGTGAAGCACTTAAATAGCAAGAAGAAGACGACGACGAGATGACTTCATAAAATTTGTATTTCACGCAGAGCCCTAATCGAATCACACCAATTGACGATCCGAGCTCTGCGACTCTCAACTTCTGGCCAAAATGAGTACTTTCGAGTATATGACATGTACAATTGAGTACTCTGAGTACTCGAGGCTAGCGATGTTGATTATGGGACTTCTTCAGCACAGCTGGGCTGTGGCCGCAGTCTCAGTCCATCTGATCGTTAACGGCCCGATCGTAAATGGATATCATCTCGAGCAGCTGCTTGGGAATGAGCATCGCAACGTCCTGGACAAAGAAGCGGAACTCGTAGCTGGCGGCGCAGATCATCGCGATCAGCGTGCACCACTTGAACAGGACGATGCGACGCTCCTCCCAGTTGCGGTGGACGAAGCCCGTGTTGTAGCTGAACATGAGGGAGGTCATCATCAGGATGAAGCAGAAGAGGCCGCACACCCGATGCGCGAACATCAGGTGGATGCTCACCTGCTCGAACAGCAGCCACAGCCCGGTGAGCAGGCAGCCCCCCAAGAGCAGGCACCCGACCAGCCCGAAGCGGCTGTGCTTGCTGCGGAAGTGCCTGTTGTCGGCCGGGCGCCGCTGCTGGCGCCGGATCTGGGTGCCGACGCCAAAGAAGCCGACCGCAACGCCCACCATGCCGAAGGCGGTGTGCATCGGCAGGTTCCTGATCATCAGGGACTCGCTGATGCACAGCACCTGCGCCACGGTGCAGTAGAACGCGTGCTCCGCGGACCGCGCCAGCTTCAGGGCGAAGCACTTTCTCGATATGGTCGCCGTGATCCAGATCAGCAGCAAATTGGACACGACCATGCTCACGTCGAAGCAGATCTCGGTCGTCAGCGTGGGCCACTCGAACCCCTCCAGGTAGTTCCCCGTTGCGTTCGCCTCGACCTCGTCCTCGTCCTCATCGCCCGCCCTCGCGTCGCCCAGTGGCCACGCCCCAAAGTCCATCGCAGCTTGAATAATGTGTATATATGTACATATATTTGTGTGTACCTGATCTGGCTTGCTTGAATGTTTTTAAATCGGTGTCTGAACTGTGTCGTATCTGATTAGTATCTGATTAGTATCTGATTGGTAATATCAAAAGTTCATCCATCACCAAGTTGACAACAGCCAGACAGATGTCTAGTCTGCATGCCTAGCGGATATTCTATATATTCCATAGTATTCCGATTTATTTCTTGTAAAGCATTTCCTATATTTCGTGTTACGAGTTATGTACAGCATGCAAGAATTCAGCGGGAATAAAACAAAACAGGTAACGGAGGCAGCAATCACCTCAAAGCTGGCATCTGCCCCAAAGGTGCATTTATTGTGTGTATATATATATATTTTTGTCAGAGAAAATGTCATACTAAATACCTCGATAAAGGAGAATAAATCAATAAATTATAAAAGTTTTCATTTTCTGCTGGCAGAAATTAGTATTATATCAATTATTATATTTAAGAATAGTTTGTCTTCCAGGAATTAGCAGAGGAGCAGACAGGCAAGTGTATAATATAACTACTTCGATTCGTGGCCGGATCAGTAAACGAGCTTCGAAAGAGAACTCCTTAAATCCATATTCAACAAGAGGCCAAATGAAACAAGAACATTGTTAAGTATGTGCATATTTATTGTGTCGCCAAAAGACATTAAGAATTCGGAATTTGTGCATTGTTCGGAAAGGGGGCCACATATCATTTTAGCCGCATGTGACAGTAACGAAATCCGCATAACAACAGGCCCGAAAATATTTGAGAGAACTGCAAAAGAAATTTCTAAAACGGAATTAGCATAAAAATGTGCCGCAGCCCCCTCACAGACAGCGTTAAGGGAGGTTGTGGTTGAGGGGGGGGGGAGGGGGGCTGGGGGAATTGAGAAGCACAAGAAAAAGTTCAACGGTGTCAAATGTCAAAACTGCAAAACACATGCCGTGAATGGTAATCAGAATCGATGGGAATGGACAACCAGAAGACGTCCAATATCCAAGCGGGCCAGCGAGGGGGCGAACCGGAGGGGTCGCCATTTATGGGCAATGCTTAATAAATTGATGCCAGCCGGAGAGAAATCGGAATTGGATGTGGACCCGGAGTCAGAGTCGAAGTTGGATTTGGGCTTTGGCGACTTTGGTAAGTTGAAAGTTCAACGCACGAAACAACAATGGGCTGTTGTTGTTGCTGTTCTGTTTTTGCGCATGGCATGGAAATTAGCTGTGAAACCAGGTAACCAATTTGGCTTACTGGCGGCAACGGGCCAAGAGTTGAACTTTAAGCAGATGCAAAGTTGAAGAATTTTCGATTGAATTATGAATCTGTTGGCTGGGTTTACTGTTAGGGCTGCGATGGGCCTCCTATTCTTGAATTTCTAATTTCGGACAGCGAATATCGCATAACTTAGCCGATCGCCGGTGCGTGGCCGCTGCCACTTAACTGATCATTCACCCCAGTCGAGCACACGGCATCATTAGTCGAGAGGCTGTAACCCCCGGGGGCGCTCAGTTGTCATCGCATCTATCATCATCATCGTCTTTGGGGCCAGGCTATCATCGTCGGCCGCGGTTCGACAGCGCTCTCGACAACTGGCCGTGACGAATGATGTTGTCAACCGCGTCTTTGTCGCGCCAACCTGCCAGCCTTCGAGTGCTCGCATGTTGGCCTAATAATGTCCCATTGATTGCTCTAACAATTTGCCGCACTTAGCATGATTATGCAAATTTTGAGCAGTACCTCGGCCGAGCTGAAGCGCCCGGGGGCAAGTCCAACTCCGAGTCGAGGCGAGTCGAGTCGAGTCGAGTGGCAAGCGGCAGCTTCTCGTTCCATTTTACATTATCGTGCGCCAAGTGGGAGCCAGTGATTGAATGCTTCTCTGGTAGTTGCCCCCAGGTGCTGAAGCTGAAATAGATTGTTGTTATTGTTGTTCTATTTGTGTGCGAGTGTGTGTGTGTGTTTGTGGGTTGAGTGCCGACATCAAGAACGTTGCCGAAACCCAAGTGGAAAGTGATTATCCCGTAATAGAAAGCCCCTAGAACTGTGCAATAGGCTTTGCGATTTGGAAATACATGCGAGTAAATGGCGAACGTTGAACGCTCCGTAATCACCGCGAATCAGATCTCAATTATCTATGTGGCTATAAGGTTCTAATATAAGTATTTCCGACTCCAAATAGTGTAATAAGAAAACGTTCTAAATCTTCGTGAGATATTAAAAAAAAAACAAAATAATTTGAAAATTATTTTCTTCTGGTTCGTTTTTTCCGAATGCTTTTTGATCCAATCGAAAATCTCAAGCCTATATATTTTGCTAACAAATTTAACGTCAAGCTACCTCAAGCTACCTGCTATGTCACTGCAAGAGTTTTCAAACATTTATCGGCTGTCAGTTTGGCAACTTGCAACACTCAGCAAACTCTAAAGAACTACGCAACACTGCCTGATCGGTGAGAAGATAAGAAGTCGAAGCTTTTGCAAGCTACGCTGAAAGCACAGCTCGAATATCCTTCAGACACACAGCTGGCTGCTACGAAACTTGCTTGCAACGCAGCCGTCTGGGTTGACAGCTGGATAAAGTAGAGATCTGTTGGCTGGCTTTGAACGTCAGTCGGCAAAGGAACTTCTGGACTTGTTTTCATGCAAATGTCTGGAACTGTTTATCGAAAGCACCGTTAGATGCTGTTGAATAACTAGTTCCTTAAATTATGCGTGAACTCGTGAATATACATGACCCGGCTTTCTTTTGGCTATATTCGCTGGTCAAAGCCGCAGTGAAATCGGTCAAAGCGCAATCGCCTCATTAATATGCGAGACTTTCAGGCCGGGTCAACGCACGCCGATCAACGGCATTAATTATGAATAACAATCATGAGCACACAATAAAAAAAATGAGAAAAAAATGTGCGAAAACAAAACTGAAGATATTTATAATATTCAGTTCTCTAGTCGGTTTTCGTTCTGGAGTTCACGTTGGGTTCACAGCGATTAGCATTTTCGGTCAGTTGGGGATCGCTTGGCCGCAACTCTTGCCAACACACACACACACACACGCTCGCACACACACACACAACACACACAACAACAACAAAAAAAAAAAAAAATGTAAAAAATTTATTTTTTGCACTAGGTCTGATTGAAAATCATTTTTGGGGTTATTTTTCAGATATGGTTTCTTTGTTTTGATTTCTATTTCGGATTCGTTTCGCAGTTATCAGTTTGTGCTCTCGTTAAAAAACTAGACCCGGACAATGGGCGAATCCGGCGCGCTGTCGTCGGACTCCAGGGCACGGCCCACCTTGCGGAGCGCGAAGCGCCGGTTCTGGTGGACCAGGTCGAAGTAGGGCTGGAAGTCGCCGTAGGACACGAAGCGCGCATCCCCGTAGACGGGCTGCACGTGCCGAGAGAGGCCCGGCTCGTTGTCCTCGCCGACGATGATGAACTCCTGATCGGCCTGCGCGGCCTGGTCGTCGTCCATTTGGGGCTCGGCGCCGGCGGAGGCCGCCTGGGCCGGCTCCTTCTCCGGCTGCTCGCTCTGGTTCGATGGGGATGGGGACTGAGCTGGCGGCTGGGCCTGCTCGGCGGCCGCCACGGCGGGCGCCTTCTCCACGATTGTGGCGGGCCGAATGCGTGTGGGCAGCAGGTTGGCGCCGGCGCCCGCCTGAACCGGCTTGGCGGCAATCAGCACGGGCTTCGGCTTCGGCTTCGGCTTGGGGCCGGAGCTGGGGCTGGAGCCGGAGCTGGCGCCGGTGCGTGAGGGCGGAATCTGCGGCGGCTGGAAGATGTCCATGAGCGAGGCGTCGGCCAGCAGCGGCACCGCCGCAGCCGTCAGCGTCGGGCGCTTCTTCTTCTTCTGGCCGGGCACGGCGCTGATGGCGCTCTCGGGAATGTTGAAGATCAGCGGCTGGCCCTGAAGGCCCTCGGCCAGGGACACCACCGACTGGCGCTCGGGCGCCGCGAGCCCCAGCTGGCTCCACGGTATCGTGATGTACTGCGTGGGTCGCCCCTTGCGCCGCAGCGGCACCGTCAAGGGCGGCTGCGGATAGGCGCTGGCCGGGACCCGCTGCTGCTGCTTCTTCTTCTGCACCTTGGCGGGGGCGGGGCCCGGGGCTGGGGCTGGGACTGGGACTGGGTAGCTGGCGTAGCTGGGGCTCAGGTGGAGCAGCTCGGGCGCCACGTAGACGGTCTGCCCGTTGCGGTTCACCAGCAGCGTCGCCTGCTGCGGCCGACGCGAGCCCGCCCTGGAGGGGCTCTGGCCGGGCTGCGGCTTGCGCAGCTGGGTGGCCAGCTCGGCGGGCGTCTGGCCGAAGGTGAAGCGCCGGATCTGGTTGATCAGGCTCTGCTGGCCGTTCTGGATGAAGCCGGCCTGGTTCTGGGACCTGCGCGACGACTGCGTGTAGAGCACGGGCGCGTAGTTCTCCTCCTCCTCGTCGTCCTCGAGCTCCGCGTCCGCGTCGTCGTCGTCGTCCTCCGCCTCCTCCTCCTCCTCCTCGTCCTCCTTATTGGCCTGCTGCTGCTGCTGCTGCCCGGCCTGGCCACGCCTCACCTGCTGCGTCTGCTGGCGGCGCTGCGACTGCGACTGCGACGCCAACGCCGACTGCGACTGCTGCGGCTGCTGCTTGCGTCGCACCAGCTGCGTCTGGGCGGGTCGGCGGCGCTGCTTCTTCTTCTGCTGCTGCTGCTGCTGCTGCTGCTGCTGCTCCAGCTGCTCGTCGTCCTCCTCGTCGAGCTGCTCCAGCGACTGATCCTCCTCGTTGAGCGCCAGCTCGTCGGCGTCCTGCTCCTCGTCGTAGAACTCCTCGTCGTAGCGATTGCCATTGAAGTAATCCACGTCGTCGTACTCCTCTAGCGACTCCAGCGAGTCCAGGTGGTTGTTGAAGCGATTCGGGCGCTGGACGCGATTCCCATTCCCATTGCCATTGCCATTCCCATTCCCATTCCCGTTGGCGCGCCTTCTGTTCGGGCGCTGCTGGAGCCGGACGACTATGTCGGGGCGCTGGGTGGTGGTGCTGGTGGTGGTGCTGGCGCTGTCGCGCACCGGCGTGTCCACCAGGGCGGGCAGGCCGGGCAGCGCCGGCAGCTGCTGCCCGGCGGCGGCCAGGCGGTCGTTGAACCAGCCGGACACGGACCCGGCCAGCGTCGAGAAGGAGGAGCCCAGGCCCTGGCCGGGATTCATGCCGAACAGCCAGGTGCTCGGCGAGGTGGCGCCGGTCGAGGCGCCACCGGGCGTCGCCTGCTTGCCCTGCGCCTGCAGCTCGTCGAGCGCCGCCTGGCGCGGCTTGAACGCGATCAGCGGATGGATGATGAAGTCGGCGACGGTGTGCGGCTGGGCGGCCTTCTCCTCCGGCTGCTTGGCCTGCCCGGAGCCGGCGCTCGGCTCGCTGGGCGTGGCCGCGGGCGTGGCCGCGGGCGCGGGCACAGCCAGCGGCGGCTTCTCGGTGGGCAGCTGGGGCACCACTGGCGCATCCTCTGTGGCCACAGGGGCACGGGGCACAGGGCGCACGCGACACGGACACAGACACAACCACAACCACAACCACAACAAAAAAAGCGGAGCACATGAAAAAAAACGTAAGGGTATTAAAAGCACATTAGTTGGCCGCTTGGAGCCGGGTCGAGCGCTCTCGGGGAGTTCGGTTGCCTACCAATCAGCGCCATGTCCGCGACGGGCGACTCCGTCGACTGCTCGACGGCCAGCGGCGGCGACTCCTTCTCGGCGACCTTTGGCTTGACCTCCGCCCGGGCCACCGTTGCGGCCAGGACCAGAACCAGGCCCAGGCGCAGGCAGAGCGCCAGGAATTTGCTCATGGCTCGGGATTAACAGCTGTGCTGGAACTCACACACACTCGCACACGCTCCACACACACACACACACAGACACAAGCACAGTTATCGTTAATCGCAAATGGTTCTCGTTGTTTTGATCGTTGTTGTTGCTCTCCGTTGCTCGCTTTGCTTCGCCTCCGTTCGCTTCGCTGGTCCACAGACAGACGTTTCTTTTGGCCAACTGTTTGAGCGTGCGCGCCGACCTGAGCTTTTTATGTGCCCTCTACAATTTGGCCAACAGAGAGCGAGAGAGAACGGGAGAGAGAGAGCGGGAGAGAGCGCGAGACCGGCGGCGTTTCTTCTTCGGCTGCTCTTCAGCTGCCGCCGCCGCTGGGCGGTAAATTAATCTGGCGTGTGTTGACCCAGCGGGTGACCTCAGCCGAACCGGGGTTAGACTTACATTGAGCCGGAACTAGTTCAGCATCGGCCTGGACCGCTTCTCGGAATTGGCCGCCAGCAGGAGTTGCCCCCATGTTCAAATTCACGAGCCCAGGCTTAAAACCTAGCGAATAGGGTATACTCTTTTTTTTATATTATTATTTTGCCAAGTCTCTAGCATATTCTGATTTATTTTATATTTTTAAATTATTAAATATGTGTATGCAACGAATTTATAGGATATCTCTTGGTCTAGCACTCTCTCGCTTGGAATTTAATGTTTCTTGATTTGAATAATATATGCTAGTCTCAAATTAATTTAGAGTTCTGCACGCAGCTGCCGAACCAACAAAAGCGAAACGAACCAGTTCAGTTCCCGATTTTGTTCCCTATTATGATTGCGATGCCGAGACTACAAAGGTTTGAAGCTTAGGCGTCCACAGTTTGATTAATTGAATAACAGTTCGACCCGCAATGGGAAGAAGTTGAATAGTTCAGTGCGAACCAATTCTTTTGATGGCCGGGCAAATGCTGACACTGATCGCTGTTCCAGTTAAATAGAATTATTAGCAATGTGCCCAATATCAAAATACAAGAAAGAGCAAAACAACTAAAACTTTCCAATAACTTTCTAACACTCTTGACCCTGCCGTGACCCCGCGGCGACAGACTTTCTTCTAGGGCCGCAGGCAAGCACACTCTCACACACACACACACACACACCTGCCTAATGAGTATTTATGCGTTTTTTATGTATTTCCATTAGCATAAGGCTAGCACCTTTTCCGATTGCAGGTCCAGGTCCAGGCCCAAGCCGCGCTCCAATCCGGCCGGCCAGCTAATGAACGCCCAGCGTCTTCTTGCCGCGCCTTTGTTTTAATCTGCGGCATGTGCTCTCTTTGCTGTTTTCTTTTGCATAATTTAGTTATTAAGAATTGGTTTATGTCCCTCATAATAGGCCAAAAACACACATTTTTGCCAGCTGCGCCGTCAGCTAAGCCAGCCCCAAGATAAACTTGGAGCAACGGTAGCAAACGAAGCGCGTAAATTATAGACGTGGCTTTTTTTTTGTTGTAAATCTTCTGTTTAAAAGAGGCCTAAATAACAGAGAAAATAACAAAAAAATAACAAAAGATTCGCACATAAACACAAATAAATCGTTGGTCAGCTGGGACTCTGGAATTCTGGGGGGTTGTCTGGTAGCCGAAGCTGCCAGTGAAAGCAGGAAAATCAGAAATAAGGCAGCCAAAGATTGGGAACGCCAACAGAGCAGCACGCAGAGATCAGCTAAGATCAGTCGAAAATTAATGACTATTTTTACCTATCCAACGATGTGGAAAAAAAACACCAAGCCATTTGGTATCAACAGATTCTGCCAAATGAAAATTATAATAGTCAGACAATCAAAAGGCAATAATCGATCTTAGCCACGGTGGATTCTCGATATCTAAAAAGCTTCTCCTTTGTTCTATTTGAAAATATATGGCAGACCATAAATAACTACTTACATATAGGGCTGGCCTGGAGCCAATCTATCATAGACGCTCCACGAACGCTTCAGTTCGCTTTTGTTTTGCCTGATCGGCTAATTAATTTTTGCGAATTCTTACAAATCTTTACAAAAGACTTTAGCTGTTGCCTTTAAATTATCTTAGAATACATATTTATAACATGCATCATTCAGATCAGAATACCATTATGGCTGTCAAAATATTGCTAAATAGTTTTTTGTGCTCGAAACTTTGGTTGTTTACGCTGCAGATGTCAGAAACGCTAAAGATATTGCAAAACGCTATGTTAAAATGGCTAAGATGATGATGATGAAGAGATACTTTATGCAATTTGGCAAATGCTATTGACTTTTCTAAAGATAGATATAGTGCTAAGATTTTTACCACATTGAAATTTACAAAAATGTTGACTCTCGGATGTATAGCAACCATATTTAAAACTTCCACTTTGCCGAAATTAAACAAATTTTTATGAGGACGGGCATTTTGATCATGGTTTCTCCTCTCGATTGATTCTGCATTTAAAATATATTCATTATTGAAAACACCATTTTTTGGCTTTTTCGATAAAAATAACCTTTACTCCCCCCTTACTCATTTTCGAAAAAATTTTATTTTCTCAAAATTTAAAAATGGAAATTTACACTTTTATTGGATTGTGGTTGTGTGAATTAGTGTAAAAAACAACATTAAAACCGATTCTGAGGGGGTCAAATTTGTTGTCAAAAATAATGCTAAAATTAAAAAAAATGTTGACATGTAAATTTCTCGGATCCTAAGCTCCCACATTTCAAACGCCCATAACTTTGTCAAAACTGAACCGATTGATGTTTGATGATATTTTGTTCATAGTTTTTGCTCTAGATTGATTCTGCATTTCAAATATATTCATTATTGAAAATTAAATTTTTTCGATTTTTTGATATAATATATCCTTTACTCCCCCCTTACTCATTTTCGAAAAATTTTTTTTTTCAAAATTTAGAAATGCGTATTTACATTTTTAATCGATTGTGGTTGTCACAATTAGTATAAAAAACAACATTAAAATCGATTCTGAGGGGGTAAAATTTTTTGTCAAAAATCATGCCAAATTTAACAAAAATTTTGACATGTAAAGCTCTCGGATCCTTAGCTCCCATATTTCAAACGCCCATAACTTTGTCAAAACTGAACCGAATTTCATGTTTGATGGCATTTTGTTCATAGTTTTTCCTCTTAATTGCTTCTGCATTTCAAATATATTCATTATTGAAAATAAAATTTTTTGATTTTTTGATAAAAATATCCTTTACTCCCCCCTTACTCATTTTCGAAAAATTTTTTTTTTCAAAATTTAGAAATGCGTATTTACATTTTAAAATCGATTGTGGTTGTCACAATTAGTATAAAAAACAACATTAAAATCGATTCTGAGGGGGTAAAATTTTTTGTCAAAAATCATGCCAAATTTCACAAAAATTTTGACATGTAAAGCTCTCGGATCCTTAGCTCCTATATTTCAAACGCCCATAACTTTGTCAAAACTGAACCGAATTTCATGTTTGATGGCATTTTGTTCATAGTTTTTCCTTTTAATTGCTTCTGCATTTCAAATATATTCATTATTGAAAATAAAATTTTTCGATTTTTTGATAAAAATATCCTTTACTCCCCCCTTACTCATTTTCGAAAAATTTTTTTTTTCCAAATTTAGAAATGCGTATTTACATTTTTAATCGATTGTGGTTGTCACAATTAGTATAAAAAACAACATTAAAATCGATTCTGAGGGGGTTAAATTTTTTGTCAAAAATCATGCCAAATTTCACAAAAATTTTGACATGTAAAGCTCTCGGATCCTTAGCTCCCATATTTCAAACGCCCATAACTTTGTCAAAACTGAACCGAATTTCATGTTTGATGGCATTTTGTTCATAGTTTTTCCTTTTAATTGCTTCTGCATTTCAAATATATTCATTATTGAAAATAAAATTTTTTGATAAAAATATCCTTTACTCCCCCCTTACTCATTTTCGAAAAAATTTTTTTTTCAAAATTTAGAAATGCGTATTTTCATTTTTAATCGATTGTGGTGGTCACAATTAGTATAAAAAACAACATTAAAATCGATTCTGAGGGGGTAAAATTTTTTGTCAAAAATCATGCCAAATTTCACAAAAATTTTGACATGTAAAGTTCTCGGATCCTTAGCTCCCATATTTCAAACGCCCATAACTTTGTCAAAACTGAACCGAATTTCATGTTTGATGGCATTTTGTTCATGATTTGTCCACTAGATTAATTTTGCATTTGAAATATATTCATTACTGAAAATAAAAAATGGTCAAAGATCATGCAAAAATTGACAAATATTTTGACATGTAAAGCTCTCGGATCCATAGTTCAAATATTCCAAAGTCCCATATCTTGGTCACAAGTAAACCAATTTTTAGTTTGATGTCTTTTTGGCCATGTTTTTTTTCTTCTAGATTGAAATAATGCTGGGGTATTTGTTTTGGTTGTTATAATACTGTGGAAAAGTATTGCGGTGTCGGTTACACCCGATTGCAACGTTCTGCCTTGTTTAATTTTTTTGCATAAAAAATCGCTGTGAATTGTTAGGACTAACTGGCATGTAGGGCAAATGAGATACATATTTTGGAACTAATTTAATTTGAAATTATTTGGTAAATGAAATTGAAATATATTCGTAAGTATTTATCTTTAATATTAAGTACTTAATCCATGCCATATTATAATACTCATTTATAGCTTCTGGTTATTACTTTCCGATAGCAAAAACAATCTGTTATCATTCAATAAATAAGAGCATGAGCCCAAAACAAAGAGAACAAGTAAGAACGTTGCAGTCGGACCTAACCGATGGCGTAATATTCGTTCACATTATAAGTTAGCTAGAGTTATTGCTGTTTTGGAAAAATATAGAATTTGTATTTTTCGTATGGGCGAGGGTGGGCGTGGTCAACATTTGTCGCTGTGTGCTTAATTAGCTCTTAAATTGTGGGATATATAGATTCTCGTGGTTTGCGGGGGCGAGAGTGAGAGTGGGCGGTGGCAATGTGGGCGTGGCGGGGTCAAGGTCGCAAGGGGTTTGGTGACTCGAGCTTTAGTAGTGTATATATTCACCTTAGCGATTTGAGGAGCATCGTTCATCCGGACAGACGGACATTGCACAAAGCCAATAAACTCTTTTCACTTTGCGGACCGGTTTTAAAGAGTCCGCGTATCGGGGAACTCCCCCGGCTAGACACTTGACTTGAGATGCCAATATATCACAATTGGGCCATAAATTGTGTTGTGCCCAAGATTAGTCCGGCCAAAGGCTGACATGGGGCATATTTGGAGCCTGCACTTTTGTTTTTGGGGAATGGGGGTCTGGTCTCTGCCGGCGGACGGCGAACATTAACGAATGCGTGGCTCGAGCTCTGGCCGAGAATTTGGCTTGACTTCTTGACAAATCTCACTTTTGACCCAAAACAGAAGAGATGCCGGACAGTTGGTAAATTTCCAATGGCACGACCCAAAATGCAAATTTCCGGCTCAGATTTTTGCGGCTATTGGCAATGTGGTTCGCCCCAAGAGCCGACTGCGATTTGGCGTGTGCTGCTTCGGCTCTGACGCCGGCTGAGACGCTGGCCGAGACGTGGGCAGTGCAGTGGCCAGCGGCGGTCAACGACTCGCCTGGCCGACGGGCGGCCACTCGGCTGCATAGACGGTCCACAGTCCGGTTGGAGAATTAGTCCAGAAAGCGGCGGAGCCATCGTCGACGCAGATGCATAAATTAGCGAGGGGCATTTGCATAGTTTATTAAAATTTGGCATTCGCCATTTGGCCATTTGGCCATTTGGCCATTTGGCAGACAGCTGTTCATTCTTCTCTTTGGCCATTTTCATTTATCTGCTGGCACTAATTTTTCGCCTAATTTCTTTTGTGTGTGATTTTACGATGCCCGAGTGAAAGAACCGCGCGATCGAATCGCGGCCGTGGCCCCAAGCGGCCACCCTGTATAAAATGTGTTTGCTAGGGCAACGGGCCAACCATTTTATAGACGCTCTCGCCCAGCGACGCACACGGACCAGCGTTCAGATCTGCCTTCGAATCGGCTCCAGCGCTCAATATGGCACTCAAGCTCGTTACCCTTTTGGCCCTCGGCCTGGCTCTGGCCGCCCTCAGCGAAGGTGAGTAGCCGTGGCCAAATTCCCCGGACGCCCCGTACTAAACTGTGTGCCCTAGCTCGCCATGTGCCCGGACATCGCTATCAGCAGCAGCGCGGCCTGGTCGCCAAGCCGCACGGCGCCCAGACGCGCGTCTTTCCGGGCGCCGTGGCCATCAAGAAGCTGGTGCTGCTCAAGTTCAAGAAGATCGTGCCCATTTCGCTGATCCTGCTCAAGTCGAGCAACGACAACGAGGCCGAGCTGGTGCCCGTCTATCCCACCGACCAGATACCCGAGAACGTTCAGTTCATACCCACGCCCAACGGCATCTCCGGCCACAAGGACGTCCAGGCCATTGCCATTCCCAGCGAGCTGCACGATCAGCTCCAGATCAACGGCTTGTCCAACGTGGAGAACATCGAGGCCCTGCTCCAGGGCAGCTCCATCATCGGCGACGCCGCCCAGGCCGACGACGGCGCCGCTCCCGTGGGCAACACCATCGCCGTCGCCCAGCCGGAGGACGCGCCCCTGCAGCAGAACGACAACGATGACACCCAGCTGCTGGAGGGCGGCGGCCTGGCCGTCGCCGACGCCGGCGCCAACACCCGCCGGCTGTCCAGCAACGAGCTGGTGCGCTCCGGCGTCCGCAACTCGGCGCAGCTGCAGAAGACCAGCGTCGAGGAGATCCCGCTGCTGCTCTACTCGGCCACAGATGGCGCTGCACCCGGCCAGGAGGTCTTCGGCGAGCGCCGCTTCGTCGCCGCCACCCCGGCGCGTCGTCGCCACCACCAATTCTACAACTAAGGCGCAGCTTGCCTCCCCCTCCCCTCCCCCTGTGCCCTATCCACTCTCTGCCTCTCTCTTCCGCCCGGCTGTCGCTGCACGGCATGTGGCGTTTTTTTTTGTGCTATTTGCTTAGACTGAACTGAATATAAATTAACATTATGAGAAATGACAAAGGCGCGCGATGTGTTGGGCTCCCGGCTTCCGCCCGGCTGGGACTCCTTTGTGGAGCCGGCCTTGTTTTTCCAGCGCTTATCACAATCTGGCGACGGCGACGGCGACTCCGGCGCAGTGCCTGCAGTTATCAGCTTTGTTGTGCCGCTGACGTGACGTGTCCTGTGCCTGTGCCCGCCTCCCGCCTCCCGCCCCCTCGCTGCCCTGGCGTGTGTGGCCAGCCAGCGCCTCTGCCAGAGACCTGTGCCTGGGCGCAGGCTGTTATAAATTTCAGTGTCCTTACGTGCACAAAGCCGACAAAAACACACACTTACACACACACACACACAAGTCGCCGGCACAAAAAAGCACAACAAAGGAGCGAATACACATCGCAAGAACGGACAACAACAAAAGGCAACAAGATAGCGATCCAGGACCTCTTGCCACGAACTCTTGATACACTAACGAATGTATCGATAACAAGCGTTAATCGCAATTTATCGAAATATGCGGCCTTTCTGTGTTCTCCTCGCCTTTGGGCTCTAACAATAAGCCTTCTTTACAATTAAAGAGGGAACTTCTATATTTATTATTTTGAACAAACTTAATTTTAAAGAAATAAATAAAAGAGCTATTTAATTGGCAACAGGCTCGGCCCCAAATTCGAAAAATAGAAATTCCTTAAAATACTTTATATTAGTCTAGGCAAGGTTTTCCAAAGGACTCTTCTTTTACCTTACATATAATTAAGTTTAAAAAAAATGTAAAGAGAAAGCGGGCAACAATATTAGGAGACCTGTTTGGCTAAAAATCAGCTAGGCTCGACTTATGTTTAGGGAAGGACAACAACTTGATTTCGTTGCAGGCGCATGCACGATGTCGGTTCCAGCAGCAGGATCATGACCATATGTCTCTCTCCCCCCCCCTGGCCCACTGTTTGTCTTTTTTGCCGCATTTTTTGACAGCCCAAGAACCAAAACTGACACAAAGCACTCTTCGAGATTATGAAGCCAACAAAAGCAGTGACAGAAGGGAATATGGGAGGGGTGGGGGGGGGGGGGGGTTGGGCGGGAGTTTGGAGACAGAAACAATAAGATGCGGAACTATAATCTACGGCTGGGCAACTCGCAGCACCAGGCCCTTAACAGCTGGCGTTCCGGCTGTCGTCAGCCGTAGTAGGGCGGGGGCACGTAAATGGTTACCCGCTTGTTGTCGTTGTCGTTGTTGTAGTTGAAGCGGCCGCAGGGGGGCGGCCCGTAGTAGGTGTACGTGCACACGGTGCAGCAGTTGATGGGCGTGGCTATGACCATGACGGGCGTGTTCTTGCCGGGCAGCCCTGGCCCGGGCAGCGGGTAGGGCAAGGGGTAGCGGGGCGGCAGCGGCCGGGGTAGCAGCGGCGGCGGCGGCGGCGGCGGCGGTGGAGGCAGTGGTGCCGGACCCGGCACCAGGCAGCACGTCTGCGGCGGCGGCGGCGGCGGTCCGATGAAGTAGGTCTCGCAGCAGCGGTTCTGCTGGAAGGCCTCCAGGGTGCAGGGCGAGACGCAGGAGCCGAACAGACTGCTGAGCCAGTCGGAGATGACGCTGAAGGTGCGGCCCTGCCGCTGGCTGCCGTCGAACTCCCCGAAGGCATCCACCGAGGTGTTCACCGCCGGCTGCAGATCCTCCAGACGCGACGATCGGTTAATGTACAGATACTCGATGTTGTCCTCGATCGCGCTGGTGTTCCGGGGCCGTCCGAGGGGACGCCAGCGCTGCAGGCGAACCTGCTGCTGGGTGCGATATCGCACTGAAAGAGATTGGGCGAGGGAAGGCTTAATGGAGTAATGCAGAGAACTTGCGCTAAGTGCGGCGCCTGAAAGTATGCAGTGATGTGTGCTGGTCTGACCGAAGGCCAACATAATTACTATTAGACACCAGAAACGACTTAAACCTTTAGAAAAAATAATAAAAATAAAAAAATGTAAATAGTCATAGTCTTAAGTATAGTCATAATTTTAAAGGCGGTTCGCCAACCAACTGCGAAGGTTTTAGTTAAAAATGCGCTAGAGAGTCTTGGACAATATGCTGCAATAAAGAATCAAATTGAAAAAAAAAAAAATATGAATACTATCTGCTACATATTACTTAATTTGATTGTGGTTATGATCTCAGCAGCTGATATTACTGTTTGAATATAAGTTAATTGTTCCAGAAACTCAAGCAGCCCTACAAATTGTTGAAGCTTTAACTATTATTTATGTTTCTGGGTTGCGTTGATTGAATTGTATGTTTACCAAATCAAAATATTCCGAATAAATTTCGCAATATTGCAACATATTAATTGAGAAGCCTAAGTATTTATTAATAATGCCACATTTATCATATTAGGTATGAAGAGTGTGTGGAAATGATTTCGAATGCGGACTTGCAACTCAATTGAACTAGTTCCTAACTGAAACAAATCCAAATGAACTTGTGTTGTCTCGAAAGCTAAGAAGAAATTTAAGTAAATATACAGAATAATGTCGAGAGCTATTTTGAGTGTCGATCGAATTAATCGCTTTAAATTTCGTATAGCATACTTTGGTATAAAAAATATTACTGTAGGAACCTGGTAGAGAGATCCAATGGATGGCACCTTTTGAGTCTTCTCTTTCTTGGTTTGGCAGTTAGTCGTTTGGCTAGCACGTTAGGGTGACCACCAAGGCGTAGTAGGTAATTCGATGCAAGTAGTTGCATTACATCGCCCACTTTAGGGACTTTAAGGTCTCGTTCGATGTCTCTATTTCGAATGTACCATGGTGCGCCGCATATTCGCCTTAGGATTTTTGCCTGAGCAACTCTAATTTTATTTAGGTTTGTTTTTGCCGCAATGCCGTAAATTTGAAGTGCATATTTCCATATGGGGCTTAGGATCGATTTATAGATGGTGACTTTGCTGTACAATGACAGCTTGTTCCTCGGAGCCAGTAACCACCCCATCTTTCCGGCCTTTGCCATTACTGACTGCCGAACCATTGTTGTATGGGCTTTGAAATTTAGTTTCCTATCTAGTACGACACCTAAATATTTGTGAGAGCTCTTGTGCGTAAGGATGGAGCCCAGCATCGTAATGCCACTGCATGACAAGGTCCTTGTAGCAAAGGTTACATTTGCGCATTTGCTGCTGTTGACGCCTATGTTCCATTTTGCAGCCCAGTCTTCAAAACTGCTCACGTATTGTTGCAAGGCTTCCGTAGCTAGAGTAATGCTTGGGCTTCTGGTCAACACAGCAGTGTCATCCGCGTAGGTGGCTATCAGGACATCGTTCTCGTCTAATCCAGATATAACGCTTGACGTAGGCATATCGGCAGTAAATAAGGTGTATAGCGTAGGGCCAAGAACACTGCCTTGGGGGACGCCTGCGCAGATTGGGCGCTTCGAGGATTTTGCGCCATTGACAACAACTCTGAAGCTTCTGTCCTTAAGAAAGCTACTTACAAGCTGAAATAGCTGTGGCGTTAGTATGTTCTTCAGTTTAAAGAGGAGGCCATCATGCCATACCCTATCAAAAGCTTGCTGAATGTCCATGAACACAGCTACAGAATACATTTTTTGCTCCATTGCATCTAAGGCAAAATTAATCACCCGATGAAGTTGTTCCGGCGTGCCGTGGCCTTGTCTAAATCCAAACTGCCACTTTGGGATCCTTTGAATTACAGATTCAAGCTGCAGAATACGGTTGAGGATCACTCTTTCCGTCATTTTTCCTAGCGCTGAGAGTAAGCTAATTGGTCTGTATCCATCAACTTCCGTGTGTTGTTTCTCGGGTTTTGGTACCATGGTGATCAGTGCGGTTTTCCAGCTGGTTGGGAAATGACTCATCCTAAGTATGCTGTTGAGGAGCAGTACTATAAACAGCAGTGCTTTTTTGGGTAGGAGTTTTAAGGTTCTGTTATCCAGAAGATCGTCACCTGGGGATTTTTTGGCTTTCATCTTCTTGATTTGCTGCACTACCTCTTGCAGTGTGACTGGCATTTCTGGCAAGGACATTTGGAACGGCATATCAAGTCGTAGCTCAACATCCCTTCGCGTAAGCGCAGATGTAAGTCTAAAAGGCTTAAATCTTTCCTCTAAGCTGTCTGCGAAGATTTCAGCCTTCTGCTGGCTGGAGTAACACCAGGCGCCTGATGGGTCTTTAATTGGAGTTTTCGGAATGACAACTCTTTTAAAGCGGCTTGTTAGCTTCCAGAGGGTATAGTTGAAGGAAGCGTCTGGACCAGCATTCTCCAAAATGTCATCAATTTTTCTTTGCTTGATTTTTGCAAGAACCTTTTGCAAGCGGTTTGATAATCTTAAGTAGATTTCGTGTATACGAGTATCACCCGTTCTTGCATATTCTTTTCTCACTCTTCTTTTGAGTCTTAAGAGGGCATCGGCATTTTGGGGAAGAAAAGTTTGTCTGCGTTGACTTGGTGGGCTTTGATTTGCCGGAGTAGCATAAGATGCAGCCAATAAAATGTTTCTCATAAAGATTGAGATCGCATCTTCTATGTCATCTGGGCAGTTTATTTCCGTGTTAAGGTTGATTCTACTCTCCAGATTAGCTTTAAAAATTTCAACAGAAGAACCACGTGGGAGAATGCATTGCTTCTTAGCTTTAAGTTGTGGAGCATGGTGTAGTGTGGCTACAATTGGCAGATGATCTGAAGAGAGCTCATATTTAATTTGAACTGAAAGCAGATTTAGCGCAATCCCATTGACAATAAAAAAGTCCAGAGCAGAGGGTGTAAGCCGAGTGTTGTATGAGAAAAACGTTGGTTCGCCAGTGGCAAGGATTTCGCATGTGCTACTGGTGATGGCTTCTTGCAATCGCTTCCCTCGAGAGCATGATCTTATGTTACCCCACCAGGGGTGTTTTGCGTTAAAGTCGCCGCCTGCAATGAATCTGTTGCCCAAGCTTAGAAATAATTGTTCAAAATCAGTTTTACACCAAGGTTGGTTTGGAGGTAAATATACAGAAGAAATTTTGACGCATCCACCACTTGTCGGCACACTCACACTGGCAGCCTGTATACTCAATCTTGACAAAGGTTCATTCTGAGTATGAGCAATAGATGATCGTATAAAGACAGCAGATCCCCCTTTAGAGGTGTCACTAGGATGATTTGCGTAATATTGTTCATATCCTGGTAAGTATGCTCGCAGGCCAGGACGCATATGTGTCTCAGTTATCAACATAACATCGATTGCATTTGCACTAAGGAAAAGTCCAAGCTCTTCAATATTTTTGACTAGCCCTCGGGCATTCCATAATCCGATATTTAATTGCAGGTAA
Source organism: Drosophila sordidula (assembly GCA_035047465.1). Lineage (NCBI taxonomy): Eukaryota > Metazoa > Arthropoda > Insecta > Diptera > Drosophilidae > Drosophila > Drosophila sordidula. The sequence continues at coordinate 6,705,873 of JAWNPQ010000136.1, read as the reverse complement.
ATCATTTTGAAATAAATTTCTGCACCAGATCACGAAAAGCTTTGTTAGCCTCCATAGTATCTTGTATGAGCTTAAACATTTGATCCATTCTGCTATTTAGATCGTTTATAGCTTTTTCCAATATTTTAAATTTGCTACTGAAGTGCTGATCTTCAGCACCATCGAACAGCCGGGAGCTATCCAGCATTGTGTTCATATTATTTTTCACTCCACGTGATTTTATCATGTCTGCATAAGAAAACCCACTCCTGACAGTAGCATTTGAGATGACTTGTGCTTTGAGTGGATAGTTTGGATTTTTGTTACTAATTAGCAGTCCGTTTCCTGGTAGTCTTGCAGGTGGTTTAAGCTTTTTGCTCAGCTCAATTCTTACCGAACAACTTTTTTCGCTGGATAAGTGGTCACCGCCGCAGTTGGCACATATAGAATTGCCACTATGAGTAAGTTCACACAATTTTGATCCAGTATAGTGGTCGCCTGAGCATTTGCCACAAACTGGCTTTTTAAGGCAGTAGTTTCGCGTATGCCCAAAATCTTGGCATCTAAAGCATTGCACCAATTGTTTGCTTGGCTTTGCCTTCATCACAGTTACTCTGTGCCTTCCAATTTGAGTAATCTTAAGTGCGTCTACAACATTTGGTGTCTTCTTTAGGTTTACGTAAAACATGTTCTGTCTAGTTTTTATATTATTTACTTCTTCAACATCATCTTCATTGATTTCAATATTGCGCCAGTTGGGTTTTCTGGGGCAGTAGATGTTCAAGACTGTATAGCCTTTATCCGTAAATGCGTGCTCAATTTCTTGTTTTGGTACATTTTGATGAATATCTCGAACGACTAATCTGAACGGAGTATCCTCTCTCAACTGATGGTGCCAAAATTCACAGTTTTGTTTGGTCAGCATATCAACAACCGCTCGAAAAACTGTGGAGTCTTTTGTATATATACGCGAGACTCCAAACCTAGATGTGCGAATGTCGTACCCGTCAGCTGTAGTTACAGAATTGAGTGCCTCTTCGAGTTTGCCCATTTTGTTTACTTGCGGCACGCAGATGGCTGGAGGCTTCGGCTTTGTGCTTTTCTGCTGCTCATTTCCAGCTACACTTTGTTTGCTGACTTCTATTTGCTCAAATTGATCTTCGTTGTCCAATTCCATTACATAATCGGCTTCTTCAGATAGCGCTGCGTAGCGATTATTTTGAAGTGCTACCGAAGAGGTGGTAGCAGATGTATTGCATTGACCGCCCTTGCTTGGGTGATTTTTGTAAGTTACTGTGTGTGCCTTTTTCTGGATTGTTTTTGCCACTTTGTCAGCTTTTTTTGGTTTTTTACGAAGAGAAACCATCGGCATCTGAAACATACAATCATTAGCTTGAGGTAATTTTTTAACTAAGCTTGAGTTAGAAACTTCAGCAATGTTTGGTAAGGAGCATATGCTGCCGGTTGTGGTATTTGCCATTGAATAATTTGGTTGACAGCTTCTATTTGAAAAGGTTAATGTGCTCGTAGTAATAGTACTTGTAGTCGTTGCAATCAAGTTACTACTGTAGTTGAAGGCTCCAATTGATTTTTGCAGATCTTTGGCTAGACCGGCACGCAGCTCTGCAGGTGTACCAGCGATATTTTTCATCTTGTCAGTCGCAGACAGCTTACCAGTAAGCTGGGGATGATAAGACGAGTCTCTGTCCATTTTTGGGCAATTCACTAATTTGTTTATTTAAATTTTGCAATTGCCCAGCATCAAAGATTATTTGCTGGTAAGAGTTGTAATGCCCCTCGTTTGCGCTGCGCGCAGAGCGAGGGCAGTAGGCTTGCCCACTGACAAGCTTACTCTGTTTAAGTTGATTTTCTTATCTCGTGCTACCAACACCGTATGCGGTGTCTAAAAATAGATGTATGTGCAATATAAGCACACAGAATGCAGTTTGTGATTATTTCGAACTTTAAACAGCGCGACGAAATATTTTATTTTATTTTTTCGGTCCGGTACTGACAAGCAGTGTTGTGAAACTCCGACTTTGGTATAAAGGCCGTTAAGATTGGCAATCTGCGAAAAGTATGCTATGCGATCTTCAAATACAGGAAGCGTAGTCAGAAGAGGCCAAAGCGAAAACTTAATTTGGTCTTTAAAGTAAGTTTGTGAGCTTGAACCGATAAATAAATCGATTGAAATACAGTGTATTTGTGAGAGTGTCCCCCCATCCCCCCTCCCGTTCCCCTCGTGCGAAGTTGGTGCAGATACATTTAAAGTTAACAAATGCAGTTTATTCATGTGCTTAAAGTGATTTGTTGTCAAAAAAAAAAACTATATAAAATATTAGAGTGACCATACAAAGAGTTGAGCAGGTGGAGGTGTCGGTGGTGCAGCTAAAGTGGACTGAGAACTAACCGCCAAAGCCGAAGCCGCCGTTGAAGCCGCCAAACACGTTGCTGTTGGCATTGGCGTTGCCCCGGTTCCGCTTGCCGGCCCCGCCGGCGGCGTTCGCGTTGGCCCCGGCCCCGTTGCCGTTGCCGCCGGCGTTGGCGTTCGCGTTCGCGTTGGCCGACTGGCCGTTCTGGCTGGTGGCGGTGGCGCTGCTCGAGGCCGAGTTGGTCACGGAGCCGTTGGGGCCGCGCTCCGAGCTGATGTTGGCCGCCGTGTTGGCCGCCGCGTTGCCCTGGTTGTTGTCGCCCTGGAAGATCGACTGGCTGTTGGCGCCGGAGTTGACCGTCTCCTGGCCGCCCTCGCGCACTATCTCCGAGTTCGTGTTGGCCGTGTTGCTGGCGCTGCCGAACTGGTTGTTGTTGGTGGACGTCGAGCCGCTGTTCGAGCCGATCGTCTCCCGGTCGCCCGTCTGCGTGTGCTGCGTGTTCGCGTTCGAGCTGGAGGCCTGCTGCTGCCCGGGCCGGAAGTTGAGCGCCTGGCTCTGCGCCCCGTTGCTCGACTGCCCGTTGCCCGACTGCTGGTTCGTGTTCGCCGAGCTCACCTGGCCGCTGCTGCCGTCCGCGGCCAGGTTCGACCCGATGCTGCTGCTGCCCGCGTTCTGCGACCCGTCGGCGTTCTGGTTGGCAAAGTTGTTGCTGCCCGCCTGCTGGTTGAACCCGGGCCCGCCCTGGGCGCCCGCGTTGCCGCTGGAGTGCACCTGGCCGCGTTTCTTGCCGCCGTGCTGGGCGTGCGGCTCCGGCTGTTCGAAGCCGCCGAAGCCGCCAAAGCCGCCGGGACGCCCGAACTGCCGGCGCGGACGCTCGGCCTCCTCAAAGCCGCCGAAGCCGCCGTAGCCGCCAAAGCCGCCGAAGCCGCCGAAGCCGTTGTTGTAGCCGGGCTGCGGATAGCCGAAGGGCACGTACTGGGCGTGGCGCCTGGGCCGCGCCAGGCGACGACCGGGCCCGGCATAGTTGGCCTGGGGCGCGCGCCGCCGCCGGAAGCCGCCGCCGTAGCTGAGGCCGCGCGTGGCCGCGTTCTCGCCGAAGCCGCCCGCGTTGGCCGACGTCTGGCCGGCGCGCGTGCGCCCGAAGGCGTTCGAGTTGCTGAAGGTCTCCTTGACGTTGAGGCCGCCGTACTGCTGGGTGTTCGTCCGGCTGTTGCTGTTCGCGCCGACGCGGGCGCCCTTGCCCTGGGCGTTCACCTGGGCCTGGCCGAGCGTGTTGCTGTTCTGCACGTTGTTGTCGAGGTCGAGGCTGAGCAGGCCCAGGCCCAGGCGCACGTCGCCGTCGGCGCCGCGCTGCAGCCCGAGGCCCTGGCGCAGGTTGTCCGGCGAGAACGAGGCGCCCAGCCCCAGGTTGCCGATGCGGAACTGGTCCGCCAGCCCGCCGCTGACCGCCCCGTTCGCGTTGGTGCGCGTGCGCGTCAGCGTGTTGCCGATCTGGAGCCCGCCCAGGTCGAAGTCGCGCGTGCGCGCCTGGCTGTCGGACACGACGCGCTGTCCGTTCTGGCGGGTCACCGCCCGCGAGTTCGAGATGCCCTGCGTGTACTCCAGGTCCTTGCCGAGCTCCACCTGGCGCTCGTACGCGTTCGTGTTGGCCCTCGACACGGAGCCCTGGCGCGGCCGGGCGCCTCCGTAGAAGGCCGCCTGTCCGCCAAACGCCGGCTGTCCGAAGGGTGCGAACTGGGCCTCAGCTAGGGGGACAGACAGACAGAGACAGAGAGAGAGAGTGAGACCATAAGGTAAAGGCAAAACTTTTCGCCCATCTGGCGAAACTTTGTTATTTGTTGCGCGATATTTAAGGTAAACATATCACGAGCCCCATGCATTTATAATCCCTCCCCCCCCCCCCTCCCCTACAGCAACGGCAACTGGCTCCAAGAAGCCCCCTCAAACGTGTTCCTGAGCGATGCGTAGCTCGGCTCTGTTCCTTATTTGTCTTTGGCTCTGTTCACTTTGTTTTTCTGTATTTTTTTGCCTTTTCCTTTTGTTTTCTTGTTTTGCTTCGACTGTTTCTAATTTGAATATCATTTAATGTGCGCGTTGTTTTTTTCCATTATTATTATTTTTAAATTTCGTTCGCTCTTTGTTTTCTGAGCTGTGCGCAACTTTCGGCAAAGTTTTATGCTCGGCGCTCGGCTTTTTTACAAGCTCAACACACGTATAACAAACTGTTGAAAGTTCTTCAGAAAATATTCGTTGGAACCTGTACTAGTTGATGTAAAGTTAAAAATTGCATAGATATTACGCACAAAGTGTGAGAACACGAGCTTACATACTCTCAAGTCCTCATTGAAATATAAATATATAAAAAGGTAAATGTTCGCTCCTATTGAAAGATATCAGGAAGGCCTAAATTAAACTTTATCAAACTAAGTTAAACTTTCTTTAAAACTTAGACAGTTCGAGCAGGAACAAGAAAAGTAACATGCAATTTCCCCATGTCTCAAAATATCCTAGTAAAAAGAAAGTAGAAATAAATGAAAAAAAATATTTTTTAAAATTAACAGTGAACTGTGAACTTAAAAGTAACTAGAAATTTCATAAAATTTTGTACAAATAATTTTCAAGACTCTCTCAAAAGTAACAAGTGAGGAAATTAAATCTGGAATTTTGTTAATTATCTTCTCTACGCGATTTCTGTTTAGTTGGCAATTTCACTTAACGAATTGTCACAAGAAAAAAATATGTTTGCAAATAGAATTTCAGAATATAAATTTTAGTCAGATATTTCCATTTCAAAAAAAAAAAAAAATAAATGCACACAACTTAACACCTGCTTTTGTTTTTGTTCTTTTGTCGCGTCAATTCTTGCAGCTAATTGTTGCACATCACGCGGATAGATTGTTAACTTTTGTTAAAAACTGAATGTGGCACAGCTCGACTGGTATTTTAATTTACGGTACATTATTTAATCAAAAATTGCCGTTAACACACAATTTGGCGACGCGTTTTGAATCGGGGACCGTGTGTAAATGTTGTGCGCTGTGATCACACTTGACTTTGAGCGCAGCTTTTTAGGCTGCCCCATTGTGTGGCCGTTGTGCTCATTATCCTTTGCACGGGCTGCGCTTTTTGTGGTTGCCGTCGCTGTTGTTGTTCTCATTTTTTCATCTGTCAATATGCGGGGCACGTTGGTGCGAAATCCAGCGATAATTTTGCAATTATTGCTGTAATATCAAAGCCTAAAAGTACGCAGACGTGTATCGCATGTGTGTGTGTGTGTGTGTGTGTGTGTGTATGCTTTGGTGTCATTATCCTGTCTACCCGCTGTTCGTGCTGCTATTGTTGTTATTGTTATTGCTGCCGTTGCTGCTGTCATCATCATCATTGTTGTTGTTGTTGTTGTTGCTGTTGTTGTTGTTGTTGCTGCTATTGTTGTTAGCACTGCGCCGAGGCACAAAAATATTTACCTTGCGGTTGACAAACTGCCAGCCAGCACACAATTAATCCTGCAAATGCGTGGCGCATCCTCATCCTGGCTGCGTAACTGTGAATCTGTAGCTGTATCTGTGGCTGTGGCCGTATCTGTATCTGATATCCGTTGGCAGTATCTGTAGTATCTGTGTCTGCTTCGGTTCCTGGCGCTGGCTAATTTACCGTTGCGAAAACAGCGCACGCAATGAGCGCGTTTTTGGCCGCTGGCGACTTTTATCGTGCGCTGTTATTGTCGTGTATTCGACGTTTTTTCGCTTTTGCTATTGCTGTTCTTGTGTGTGTGTGTGTGTGTGTGTGTGTGTTGTTTTTTTTTAGGTTTTTTGCCCGCTTGTGTTTGCTTTTGGTCCCCCACACACGCGCGTGTGTTTTGCGTTAAGCGTTCACTGGCGTTCTAAGCCTCTCGCTGGTGTTGTAATCAAGCTTTAAACCAAACAATAATTAACGCGCTTTATTGATTAGCTGCCGACTGAGACTGCGGCGTCTGCGTCGGCGTTGCCGTCGCAGCCGACGTCGGCGCCAAGCCTAGAATAATTATTATATTTTTTTTGAAAAGAAATTGAATTTTGTACAGGTTTTTGTGCTTCATTTTTCGTGTGGTTTTTTTTTTTTTTTTAATATTATTTGGTTAGACTGGCCTGGCCCGGCTCCGCCTGTGAATCTACCTGTGTTCCTCCCCAGCCAATTCTCGTTTAACTTGTTTTCTAATGCCGCAGCATCGGCAACAACAACAACAACAACTACAATAAAACGGCAAACTACATCGGAGCTTCGTTTGCTTTTTGATGAGTTCATAAAAAATGAAAAAGACAGCGCCATTATCAATTTTTTGATGGCCATATAACTGCCCCCAGATGCCCAACTGCCAGCGGCGCGTGTGTGTGTGTGTTTGTCTCTTTGTTGGGTCCACTTTGGCACGGGGAACTTTTTGTCACATTCAAGTCAGCAGACAAGCGAGAGAAAGGCTTCTTTTCTTCAAGAAACACATTTAAATCACTTTACTGAATTGAAGTAGTTCTTCAAGCATATGAAGAAAGCAACGAAAAGTGACCCAGAAATCACAGTTTAGACGATGCTTTACATAGTTAAAGTTTTTTTTAACAAATACTTCTACATTCTGGTCCATTAAAATAATTAACTTTTTGGGATGTCATTTAATTAAATTTATTTAAATTAATATTGTAGTTTCATTGAATCCGCTATAAAGATGTTTGACTGTATTTGATTGATAAATTATATATTTCAGAGAAATAATGAGTGTAATAATGTTGTCATTACCAGACTTAAAGTAAATTAATTAAGTAAATTAACACTCCGAAGCCAGACTTACATTTTTATGAATGTTTCGAGTATGACAAGCTTGCTTTTTATTTTGTTTTCGCCAACAACATCTTTAATCAAACTGAATTGTAAAAAATGTTCTGGTTGTGTTAAGTCTATCTATCTTTTTTAATTTATTATGGTTTACTGTGGCAAATGTAACAGAAATGGCAAAACCACAATCAACCTAAATCTATTGTATCCGCCCTACTTGACATACCATAAACACTCAAAAGCTATTTTATTGACCTTAAATCTGGCATCACAACCAGGTAGTTGTCGGTTTGGAGGTGGGCATTTGTTTAGGTCATTCCAGGGCCAAGTGGGCTTTTGAGTTCCCCATTGGCGTCAATGTACGCGCTGTAGGTCAGTTGAAGCGTTAGTTGGGTTGAGTTTGGGTTTAAGCACACGATGATATTTATTATTCGCATTTTCGTTATTCGAATTAGTCATTAAATTGTCATAAAAACACACAAAAAAACTTGTCTCAGCTGTGGCGTCAATTTTGAATGCTGCCGGCTCTATTGACAAAAGCGTTTAGCATTCTAGAAACTGGTCTCAGAACAATGCCCAGCACTGTACGAACGACTGAGAGACGCATCTCTGTTGGGTCGAATGCCCGGGAACAAAAACAAGACATCAGAATACTCGTAGATATCAATCTAAAAATGTTGTTTACTTTAAAATAATATATATATTTTATACTTGAAATAATATAAAATATATAACATTCTAATTATTTCGCAAGGTATCCTTTGTAAATAAATATAAAAAAAAAACAAGAAAGAAGATGTGTGCTATTTTTCTATAGTAAAAACTTAGAGACTGTTCCTATAGGAACAAACAGGCTTTTCGACTCGTCTGTGATGATATTGATTGAGAATCTATATCGGTAGCTTAACATGTAGGGAGATGGAGAATCGACTAAGACAACTAAACTCAAAACTCTGATCAAGAACATATTACTGTATACGCTACAGGTGCTCACACGCTCACACGGAATTCGAAGGCCCCCGCCGGGTATAAATGAGAAAATAAATAAAAATCGCGTATATCAGATTGCTAATTATGGAACGTAATAGCAAGTTCATCAGTGGAGGGGAAGTTTTTTTTTTGTGTTTTTAATCTGACATTCGGCTTAGCAATTTCAATCCATGATTATTGTATTTTTGGAGAGAATTTTTGATTTGTCTGCGCAATTTGCAAATCAAAACTACAAAACTGGGAAACTACAATGTAAGAAAAGTCACTGAACGGCAACAGCAACAACAACAACAAATTGGGTCACACACAGCGCAGCTTTCGCCAGCCGCACAATACCGAGAGCGAAAGAGAGGGCGAGAGAGAGTGCGTGCTAAAGCGAGAGCGAGCTATATTGAACGATGGGTTAGCTCTGTTCGATATGTGCACAAAAAATTGTTTTTTATTGTTATTTCATTTCTGGCGTTTATCGGTCTGGCGGCATCTTTACGCTGACGAGCGCTTCGAGAATGCTGCTGCCATGACCCCAGACCCGAGACCCCAGCCCCTCAACCCCAACCCTCATTTCGATGCTAAGCTCTGCCACGCCTGAAATGCGCCCATTGCTGCCGCTGCTGCTGATGCTGCCTTGAACGCGTGAAATGGAGTAGAAAAATTGTTTTTCTATCAAAGGCGAAAAATCGCAGCAGCGTGCAACACCCCCCCACCCTCCCCCCCCCCCCACCCATTAGCTGGCAGCAACAATTTGGTTGTTTATGCTGCCATCGCGTTCGGTTCTCTATCAATTTAATGCCCGCAACGTTGCTGGACACGCGGCTTTAATTTTTTTCCAACTTTGTTTTATATATTTTTTATTGTTGTTTTTTTTTTCGGGACCAAGCACCGGACAGAAAGGGGAGGGAGGGCGATTTATTTTGGAGGCCACTTGAACGCCGCCTCGGCTTTTGGTTTCTGGTTCTGTTTCGGTTTCAGTTTCGGGTTTTTGTTGTCCGACGCTGTCTGGCGGCATTAGCGGGGCTCAGACTGTGATTTGCGCTGCTAATTGAAGTTCTATTCATCGAGCGGCGGACGGTGGCAGGGGCAGGGCCAGAGCCAACAGACGCCGCCAGCGGCTGTGCCTGTAGCAGGTGAATCCCGATCCGACTGGTTCGAAATTTCGAAAAATTCTCGAGGGTATTGCAAATTCGTTCAGATCGATTGGCTTTTCGAAAGAGCGTAAAGTTCTTGCTAAAGCTTATCGGGGTTGTTGGGGTTAGTTGAGCAGGAAACTAATATTTACGCTTTTAATTAACATTAAATCTAGTAGTTAGCTTTCTATAAAAAAAGTATATAAGCTTTTAATTGTTAGTTTATCCACATATTATTGAATTATTATATAAGGGTATCATGGGCTTCTATTTTCTATTAGGAATATTCGATCCCATCAAATGAATCAATTTTGATCAGCAATATTACAAATTTCGGAGACCTCCCCACTTTCCCTTTAACATAGTATGAGTGCACGTTACGGCACAGGGTATCTCCTAGTCGGACTAAAGCTGTCTTGCCTTTTAAGTTTTGTGCTAATGATGATGAATACGTGTTTATTCTTTCAACGGGTATTTAAGATTTTTTGAATGTATACAACAATAATTTTTTAAAGATATATTTACATTTTAACTGATTTATCTTCAAAGCCCTACAGCTTTTAAAATATTTTGAATGAATCTCATTATTTTGTATCTTAGCTTTTTATACGAATTTTTAGACTGTATTCAAAGAAACTTTTTTGACCGTTTGTTTATGTACTTATAGTACTTTTAATACCTAGAGTAGCCTTCGTTCAGTTCAACAGTTATCGCAATATATTTTTCTTTCATTTTGTTTTTTGCCCGAATGTATCTTTTGTGTGTGTGTGTGTGTTGGTGTATCTGCCAGATTGCGTCGGGCGCTGCTTTTGTTTTGTTTTGCTTGATTGTTTGTGATGAGCGCTTGATAATAAGTTATTTTGAAAAATTTTTTAAAGTTGTACATTTACAAATTCGTTTTGGGCGCCTCGCACGCACACACAAATACCGTGTGTCTGTGTGTGTGTGTTACATTGTGCACTCAGCCAGCCATATGTTTGCCTATCTACAAATACCTACGTTACACATTCGCAACTTCCCGTCCCTCCCTCTTACGTCTGCGTCTGGCCGCCCCCCGCTTCAATCCTTTGACTGGGCTCCTCGGTTAGTGTCTCCTTGTGTTTGTTTTGAGTTTGCTGCTGCCGCGTCTGCATTGCGTCTTTTGTTATTATTACATTTTCATAAATGCAAAAGCACACACACACACACGCACACACTTGGCTACACTCACACTCGCAGGACTCGTTGATAAATTTTGTAAAGTTTTGTCTGCCTCGTTGTCGGCATGCGGCTCGTTAGCTGCCTGTCTCTCCGGCTGACTTGGAGCCCCCACTCGTAGCGCCTTTCCCCACACACACACACACACACACACACATATATATATTTTTGCCTTTTTGTGGCTTCTCTAGCTGCTGTCTTCTGCCTGCACTCCCCTGTAATTGCAACTTAGGGCTCCCCCCTTCGTTTTAATACGCATGAAGAATTGCTTCAACTGCATGTTGAAATGAGATATTTCAATTTTGTATTGTAATTTTAGTAACTTGAATGTAATTTTTGAAGACATGGGGTGCTTGTCAGCCAGCCAGGCAGCCAGCCAGCCGGGCTATTATGTGTGCACCCACTTTACGCCGACAGACTGTTCCGACTGGGAGCCTGCCCCGCCCAGCGGCATCTTGACTTTTCTGCAATTGTCTGCAACGGCTGCTTCAGCGGGCAACGGTTCAATACTTTGCAACAATAGGCAACTCCGCCTTTTGCCGACACCCCCCCGACCACCCTGACCCCGCCGAGAAAGTCTGCAGTCCTTATTTGTTGCTTCGCTTTAGAAAATTATGCACACAGCCCGAAAAGCTGTGGAGCTGCCTTCGTGTCGTGTTTGTGCACGTAATAAAGTAGCAACTACCCCCGCTATCCCCCGCAGCCAGTGGGGTAGAGGGGGGGGGGGCACGTGTAACTGCATAGGCGGCACTTTTTAAGCGCTTCGCCTGCCTCGACTCAAGTTTTTGGCAGCGCTTAAGAACTTAACACACAATGCAATGCAATACAAATAGAGGGGGGCTGTGGCAAGCGGCAACTTCCGGCGCCCCAGCCACACCCCGTCGCACGCAAAACTTTTGCCACAGCGCCGCCCCCCAAATCTGTTGCAGTGACAAAAGCTGCCTCGTCCTGTGCTGCCGCCGAAATGAGCCAAATTATGACAAATTGTTGGCAAAAGTATTTAAAATGAGTTTATTTCTGGCTAAGAGACAAGTCCCCGCTCTCCCTCGCCCCATCTCTCCCTCACTCTCTCTCCCTCTCTTTCTCTCTTTTGCGACCGCAAGTTGCGGTGAACATTCGACACGTTTGTCTATTTTTGGCCGCTAGGTGGCGCCGCCAGTTAACTCGATGCAGCCAGGTACACAGCAGGGCCCACAAGACACACGACAATTAAAAGGTCGTTAGGCACGCGGTCGTCTGAATACATGAGTGAATGAGTGCGAGGCCGCGAATCGCGGCAATATTCGCTGGGGCATTTGTGCATTGTTCTCGCATCACATTCGGCTCCGAATAATTATGAATTAAAGCCGCAAGCGCACGCAAGTGAACGGCATGTGAATGTGCTCATTGGTTTAATTCGCTTAAGCACCTTCTTGTGGCTTGCAAGTAAGGTGAGTGAGTGCATTCACAATTCCACTTGTTGGTGGTCGCGCTGATGTCAGTGTTTTGGATATAATGATGAGTGCCTCAACTCAGGGGGCTGCAAACCCAACTAGCATCAAAAGAAGACAAATGGTTCAAATTAAATAAATGTTGCTCATGAATACAATCACAAATCATATGTTCAAGCATGCACTCAAACAACTATGCAGCCCTATTGAGGCAAAGTGAATGCGTTTCTCCGTCTCTCCGCATATAAATCAGCATGTGACAACTAGAATCACAGCAAGCAGTTGGCACACACTCACATTAACACTCACAACAACACTCACTCCGAGCCACACAATTATGACATCTCTCCCGCCCGCCTTGTCTGCTGCGTGCGTGGCATTGGGAAATTCGCTAGAGCTACGGGTCGTTGGGTCGTCGGGTTCTTTTGGGGCACGACCCTCGACAGGCGACCTAACTGTAAAACAAAAATGCTGAAACATAACAACAAAATGTAAATCCTTTCAATTGAAACGTAACAGGCAGCAGCAGTGCAAGCCAAAGGAGCAGCACCTAAGCCACAAGTCTAAGGAGGAAGCAGGAAGGCGTGGTGAATGGGGGGGGGGGGAGTGCCAGGGAGAGGTCTGAAGTCGTCGTCGTCGTCGTCGTCGCTTGGCTCGTCAGCAAATTCAGCTTGTTTGCGTTTCTAAGTTATGGTTACTGGTGCCAACTGGCTTAGCGAGTCAGCGACGATGGCGTCTGCTGGGGATTGGGGGATTGGGGGGAATGGGGGGTAATGTTGGGGATTGGAGAGTGGCAATGCAGATAGCCGAGCACTCACACAGTGCGTATGCTTCATATTTTCGTATTATGCGACAAAATTGTCCAACTGCCATCGCTGGCAGTGGCTTAAAGTGGAGCCGACCGTCGACTGCGGCAGCTGGAATGCCAGTCTTCTGCAGTGGCATAAAATACGCGCATAACACCGTCCAGCGCTCATTTGCAGCTCATCAACAGGTGCAGCAACGGCAGCAGCGGCAATCACAAACAGAACCGGGAACCAGCAGCAGGACGAGCGCCAACGTTGTTGACCAACATCAAGACGCCGCTGTCGCATAAAGCGAAATTGTTACGCAAATAAAAGCCAAAGACGATGACAACAAACGACGGCATCAACAGCAGCAACGGCAGCGATAAAGCGAATTGACAAAGACAACAAAATGAAAGTGAAAGAGGAATGGAACTTGCTCGGGGACAAGGCCGAATAAAGGAGCCTCTTTTTTTTAAGTAAGGATGGAGAGCGAGACAGGAGAAAGGCAAAAGGAGAGTGTTCATTAATTTATTAAATATATGCTAAATATGTAAAGAGACAGAAAAAAGAGAGAAAACAAAATACAGACATTTTAAATAAGATTAATATTAGATTTAACATTTAAATGTAATTTCTTTTATAGGAAAAACTTGATTTATAATTGCTAACCAGAGATTATGGGCTAAGTCTAAGTCTTCTAAGGTTTGGCTTGCTTGGTTGGAGGGCAAGTGAAAGTTCTCAAAGTATTTTATATATTTTGCATACTTTTTTTAATCAACTGGAACATGAACAAAAGCTGGCTCCGAAAAGTATGCAACGAAAAATTAAAGCCACGCTTAATCGTCGTTTTAGCTTCAAAAATGATCGGCCCAGTGACTGCAGAAGAGCTCAGGCAAAAATTAAGAAAAATCATGGCTCGTGGCTCGTGGCCAGCCGGACGGGCCCAGTGCACGTTGAGGGTATTCGCAGGCAACAAAGTTGCCTTAGCTGGAAGCCCAGCAGCGCGGCAAGCTGGCAGCTTGGTAGCCGGGCTGGCTGGGAGCCCGGGAGCCTTCAAGTGTTTGCCAGCGCCTAGGACCGCCGACTCGACACGTCGCTGCGTCCTCCTTTGTTTGTCTCAGTGACAGCGAGGACAACTGCAGCATAAAAACACAGCGTGAGATAGTTAATTTGTTTTCACTTCAGCAACAGTATCCCGGCTATCCAGCTGCCGGCTGCCCCGCCCCCGCCGCAGCCGGGGGGTAGCGCAGCCCGCAGCTTCACTCCGCACGTTTTGGCTCATTTATTTTCAGTTTGACGCCCTGACGCTGCTTATTTGCACACAGACAGCTCAAAAACAAAACGAAAGCACGCGAGATAAAGAGAGGGAGCGAGAGTGAGGCAGAGGGGGCGTGGCAGGCGGACAAAGATGTAGAGTAGCCGCTGTCAAACTTATCAAATGGCAGCGCGAAAAAGAATTGCTGCGAAAAGGGGCACGGAGAGAGTTGCAGAGGGATGGGGGGCGGGGGGGGGGGGGGCGGGGGAGTGGCAAAGCGAGACAGTTGACAATTGCAAAAAATTGTCACAAAGCGAAATTAAAAACGCAAAAACAAGCTGGCACAGAGATAGGGGAAATGGGGGAGCGGGTGGGTGGCCAGTGGCTAAAAAGGGGAGGGAACAGTGCAGAGTGCTGAATGTAGAGCAAGTGGCAAGAAGTTTTATGGCAATGACAACAACAACAACAACAACAACAGCAACAGCGCTTGCGCAAGGGCGGGTGGTGCCGGGTGGTGCGAGGTGGTGCGGCGTGTGCTCCGTTGTTGTGGGCTGTGGGCAACTGTCAGCGCAAATGTTTCAATTTGGCATCTTTGCCCACTTTTGTCAACTGCTGACGACGACAATTGCCGTTGTTGCCGCCGTGTCCCAGCAGCAGCAGCAGCAGCTAGTTGTTGGCCCTCCAGCCGCCAACAACTAACCGCCGACCAACTACCTCAACCACTCAATCCACGTGGGGCACATGCATATTTTAATTAAATTGTTTGCCTGAGCCGAGCCACTTGCTGTGGTTCCCTCTACACAAAAACAGCGGGTGGTGCACAAATGATCCCCAAATCAAGCTGCTGTTGTTGTCCTTAATGGTGGCTTTTTGTTGTCCGCCCAACGAAAGGTGAGAAAATTAAGAACGACCGCAGCTAGCTGACAACTTATAGCTAAATCATATTTTGATACCCTGCAGCCAAGTAATCTGCCTAACGGGAGTACATAATTGTGTGCTCTAAATGTAACATAAGTAACGTAAATCTTCTTGATCAGCATTCTTAGATATCTTCGTTATTATAATCTTTCACGAAGTGTAAAAAATATATTGCAATTCTTCGAATACAGACTCATGATAACCCGCGTCAGATAATGTGTTAACATTTTTATTGACACATTAAAATTGACAAAAATGTAGAATTGTGAATTATTAGTTTTAATTATTTGCGGTTATCACAATTAGTACAAAAAAACAACATAATAACCGTTTCTGAGGGGCTCAAACTTGTTATTAAAAATCATGCTAAAATTAACAAAAATGTTGACATGTTGAACGCCCGTAAGTTTCTGAAAACTCAACCGATTTTAAAGTTTGAAGGCATTTTTTTCATGGTTTATCGTCTAGATTGATTCTGCATTTAAAATATATGCATTAAAGAAAATAAATTTTTTTTGATTTTTTTTTTTTTTACAATCCTTTACTCCCCCCTTACTCATTTTCGAAAAAATTTTTTTTTCAAAATTTCGAAATGCAAATTTACATTTTTAATTGATTGTGCTTGTCACAATTAGTATAAAAAACAACATTAAAACCGATTCTGAGAGGGTCAAATTTTTTGTCAAAAATCATGCCAAAATTGAGAAAAATTTTGACATGTAAAACTCTGGGATCCATAGTTCCTATATTTCAAACCGTCATAACTTTGTCAAAACTGAACTAATTTTCAAGTTTGATGTCATTTTGGTCAAGGTTTGTCCTATATTAATAATATTAATAATGCATCCAAAAAACATGCATTATTGAAAATAAATATTTTTTGAATTTTTTGTAAAAAAATCCTTAAAAATGTTTTTTTTCAAAAATCATGCTAAAATTTACAATTATTTTGACATGTAAAACCCTGATGCTATCATATTGCAAACTCTTTCTTTGTCAAACTTTCTACAATTAATGCTAGGGTACGTGTTGTGATTGTTCTTACACTTTTCCTATATTGGAACATTTATAATTGAGTTTCTTTTTAAGAATCTTTATGAATGAATTGAGCAAGCGTTTCTTATGCTATTGGTTTTCCCTTCTGTTCTTATCTTTTGTGAAAACGTCTTGGAAACCTTTGCAGTCGTTTTCTTGGCCTTTTCCTCACTCCAAATTTCATATGCTGTGCATGACATCAAGGCGAACTCTTTCTCTCTTCCACAGCTATCAGCTCTCTCATAGTTATCTTTCGCATTACCCCTCCTCCAACTACCAGCTCGCAGCTCCCCGCTCCCCGCTCCCCGTTCCCCGCTCCCCGGACCACGTTGCCAGCTAATAATTCTGCCATTTTGAATTGGAACGCATTTTGTGTGCGTTTTTGTCGTGTTTGCCTTGGGCCTGTTTGTGTTTGCGCACTGGTCGCTGGTGTTGTAGAGATCAATGATAAAATATATTTTATTATGCTCGCTGCGACAACAACAGGGCAGACAACGAAACAACCAAACAACCCGACGGCCAGACGGGCAGACAGCCAGACAAGCAGACAAGCGGACAGGGCCCCGTCCCAGGTCTCGACTCTCGATTGTGGAGCTTGTCCGCCACTTGCTCGATATTAATTATGCAGCCCGAACACTGTGAATACACACCACTCAGACACCCAAGCACCCATTCGCCATTCGCTATTCACCATTCGCCATTTGGCTATTGTCATAATTTTGGCAAACGAACAATTAGGTCTGGCCCGGGGCCAGGGGCTATTGGGGCGGGGGGTTGGGGTATTTTCGAATTGCTGCAAAGTTGTGTCGATTAAATTTGTTGGCTTTTGTGATTATTTTGTGACCAGGACCCCGAAGCCCGTTGCCCGTTGCCCGTTGCCCACTTCCCATTGCTCCTCCCACTCCCCTTTGCCGCCTTTCGCTTTGGCATTTTTGATTTTGAAGCTTCTCTTAGTTGACTTTTGTTTTTGTGGCCTGCGATAATGATGAACTGCGTCTCTGGCGGACATCTGGCAACTGGCTACTGGTCAGTCAATCAGTGAGTGAGTCAGTCAGTCAGTCACGCAGTCACTCAGTCAGTTTATCAGCCAGTTGGGAACAACAAACAAACTCGAAGCTAAAGCCAAAAGTAAAAAGATAAATACTCAGCGAAACGAAATGATTTTCTAAGTAAGTGCAAATTGCGTTTTAATTAAAATGTAAAAATAAAGCAAGGCGAGTGCGAGGGGGAGATAGGGAGAGGGAGAGGGAGGGAGGGACATTGACAAAGATGATGGGTGTGCGGTGTGGAGCTGTTGTGAGCGAAATAATTAAAATTCGAAAAGTAACTTGGAAATGTGCTCGCCGCTGCTGCGGCAGCTGGCTCCCCCTCTCTAAAGCTAACACGCCCCCCTCCCCCGCTGCGGGGCTACGTGCCGTGGTCTTAACTCGATCTAAGCTCGCAAAACGCGTAAATGTCACATTTCCATTTACTCGTATTTTCCCGTATTTATGTTGCGTTCGACTGGCCACGCCCTCCGCCTTTGCTGACGGCCTTTTGACTTGCCGTATCAGCATTTCCTATGCTTTTTTTCCCTCTTTTTTCTTCCTATTTGCTTCTTTTTTTTTGGTTTTTTGTTTTTTTTTTGCTGTTGCGCCTTCTTGGGAAATGCTGTGAGAAATTATTTGACAAACAGTTTTCCGCACGCTTTTCACTCGTTCCGTTTTCATTCGGCCTGCAGCTCACCCAGCTCCTGTCGCCACCCTCAGCACCCCCCTTGCCAATCTGCCTGAAAATCTCGTTATTTTGTAGCAATTTTTAGTGTCGCCCATTGGTCGGGGCATAAAAATGCAAACTTTTTAATTGGGTTTTTGTGTGATCGCACGCGGTGCGCCGGGAGGGGGCCGGGTGGCTGGCTGTTGAGCTGGGGGTGCCAGGGATTGTCGCCCGAATTGACATCCAAGTCGACGAACAAGCCCGGGCGCCAGCCGGCTGCCGGACACGGGCGTTGGGCGCAAAGCTGCGTTGATGGCAGCAATTTGACGCGGACAGCAAATTTAAGCGGCTTAGCTTGACCAAAGCTGGCCCAGCATCATCATCAAAAAAAAAACAAAAAAAAAAACAAGAAGCAAGAAAGGAGGAAGAGGAAGACCAGCAGGGCACACCAACCGGCAAAGCCCTCGCTCTGAACAACAACAATCTGCCGCGGGCAACTTCAAAAATTTGTTACTCAGCTAAGATTTGACAAGGATCTGCGTAAATTTGGGCGTGACTATAACTACACATCAGCCGGGATTTCGGTCCACTCCAAACGCAAAGTCCAATTTCAGTTGAGGCTCAAAACTTCACCTGATCTCAACTCCCCTCCTCCCCCTCCTCTCCTGTCACGCTCAGCGAATTCGTAAACCCTTTGCGGCTGTCATAAATGTAATTGAACTATGTGCTGTGTGTGCGTGAGTTCATATATTGATTAAGCAATTAGCTTAAATTACACCAAGTACATACAGATACACCTAACCACACACTCCACTGAGTGTGTGTGTGTGTGTGTGTATAGTAACTCCACGCTGGCCCTACAATCTTTGTGTTTTGTGCGTTTAGCACTGCGTTGCGTACACAACGAAAACGCCACAACACGCACAACAAATACAACACACACACACACACACACACACAACATACACAATATCTAGTCGGAGAGATAGCGATATTCACAGCTATTGCCATATGCTATTTATGCCCAGACACAACACAAATACGGAGCCAGCAAACGGGGCCCCGAGAAGGCAAACTTGCCCCAACCAACTGCCTGCAACAGCGCCTGTTGGGGCACATGGACTTTGCCGTGCGGCGTGTCGGTGGGGCACTTGTTGCATGCAATCTTCGACTTTATCGATTTATAATTCATCTACTTAGATTGCGCCTTAAATGCAATTTTAATCTAATTTTATAGAAGCCAGTTTCAAAGAAATTAAAAGATTTGCATTTATTGCTAGCCTTTTGCATTTAAGCTGCAAATAACTGAATTATATAAATAAAGCAATTACTAAATTTGCAGTTGAAATCGTTTAACGAGTTTATTAATGCTGTTCGTTATATAACTTTGTTACGTTTGCTACTTATTCCTTTCTTGCAAGTTGCAAGAAATATAAAGGAATTAGTAAATGTAGCAGGATTTGTCTACAAACTGAATATGAGTATGCTATATAAAAATGTTGTTGATTGAAATACAATTAAAAGTTAAATAAAAGTCAAGTTAATAAGAAGTTCAGGATTGATTGATCTAAGCAAGATCGTGTGAACTTAAATTAAGTAGAGTATTTTTTTTAAATAAGTAGACATTTTTCTGTCTGTCTAGAAACTTGAAACTAACATATATTTATTTATTTATAAGGAATAAATATATTATTATTGGTATATGATATACATCCATAAGAAGGTTTTATAGTGCATTAGTCAGTGCACCGCATGATCCATGACAGGACGGAAATACCCGCTGCAAGGGTATTGTAACAGCAAACCAGCTACGATATGACCATGTCCGGAAAGTCTTTTACTGACTTGTTTGCATTATGCCGTTAAGCTTTAGCAGAGCTTTTAAAGACGCAACTCTGTCGCTCAGTTGTGGCCCTGACTGTGGCCCTGGCTCCGGCTCCGGCCCCGGCATCGCATGTGTTGCCATCGATTTGCCCGTTTAACATTTATCGCCCCAACTGCCGTCTCTCTAATGACTGGGCCAATATATATGGCCGGCAATTTTGCACTGCGTGTCACCTGCGCTACTCAGATAAATCGCACCGGGAGCAGAGCGAAGCACGAGGAATGCTCCACGCTGAGCGCGATAAGGAGCAGGAGTGGGGCCGGAATGGGGGGACGGGGGGGGGGGATGGCGGCTGCTAGAGAACTCCGCAAAACTTTCACCAACGGCGATTTGTCGGCTTATGTGCTGTGAATTGAAATGCAGCCAAGAATATTCCTGCCGGTGGCCCAAATACTCTCTCGCATGGCTAATGCAAAACAAATCGAAGCCAGGTGCCGGCCCCGAGAGGTGGCTCCGGGGGGCGGCTGGGTCGTATCGCCAGCTATAAAGCCACTCGCCCGGCGTCGCACATTGTCGCATGGGTTATTAGGCGGCGCTTGGCCAATACTCGTATTGTTAGCGCTGCTCCTGTGTTTTATCTGGGCCAAAGCAGCAGCAACAATAAAGAAATTGCCGGCGCGCTGAAGCGTAAGCGACATTGCTGCCCAAGTCGGGCACGGTGGGGCACGTTGTCTGTGTCCAGTTGCTGTCCGGCGCCGGCGCTGCCAACAACAACATTGTTGACCCCAGCTGCTCCGCTGGCTGTCCGCCTGTCCGACTTGTCGCTGTGATGATTAATGGCCACCAAACTGATAAATCAACTTTGTCGCTGTTGCTGTCACTGCACAAACACGCCGCAAAATGCTGCGCCCCTACATAGACACGCTCGGCCACACATACGCACACACACGCACACACGCGCGCACACACACACACACGCACACACACACAAGGCCTTTGCTGCGCTGGAAATTCGATTCGATTCGACTCGATTCGTTTCAATTCGTCGCGGCTCACTTGAGTTTTAGCTAATGTTCAATATGCCACGCCCACTCTCGCACAACATACACACACACACACACACACCCAATTGCGACATATGCAAACACGCCAATTTCCATGTCCTTCGTCCTCGATCCCCCACCTCCGCTTCCACTTCATTGTCTAGCGGAAATTATTTCCATCTGGCCAAAAACAACAAGAAACGCATTGCAACATTTTGCTGACAACGCACTTTAAATACTCTCTAATTGTGTAATTGTCGATACTAAAGAGATTTTGTCTCAAGTAGTATTTATATTCTTGATCAGGATAACATCGGATGACTATAAAAATCATTCTTTCTTTATTGTTTTTAATTATACAAATTCCCTTCATTTTTCAATTGTGGGACGGCCTATTTGCATACCCTGTTTCCAACTGAACAAGTATTTTTCCTTTTTAATAATTGATAAATTCCCTGCTGAACTCTCAGCTGCAATAAGATGGGTTAGCCTAGCCCGATTTCCATTCAGAGTGCCTTTTAATCGTGATTCGACTGGGCAGATGTCAGCGCAGGGTATCTGTCACTCGAGCAGTTTCGCTTTCACACCTATGGCGAGTGCATTAGGCTGGATGCAAAAAGTGCATCAGGCAGCCCGTTGATCCTTGCTCCAAGGATGCGCATCCCAGCGCGGCTTTAAAGTCACGTTCACTCGTGCCCCGTACGCATTAATGTGCTCATTCACGTTCACGTTCACGTTCCCGTTCACGTGCCCGTGCCGGGTCCGGCCCGGGCCTGGTTCATTGGCATTGCAATTTGGCTCATTAGACACATTTCGTTGGCAATTAAGTAAATAATTTGTAAGCCGCAAACGTTGCAATGGCCGCGGCGGTCCGTCTGCGGTGCGGCCCGTTCCAGCAGAGCCAGTCAACCTGGGTGCCCAATGGTCCCCCCCCCCCCTCCGATGACCCTTGCCCGTCTCCGACTGCTGAGCGCCGGCCTCCGTTTATTATGTCGCCGCTGCAGTTGCTGGTCGCCTGTGGTCGCTGCTGTGGTAATTTATGTTACTGCACCAAGTAAATGCAGCCAAAGCACAACAACTCACACACACACACACACACACGCGCGCGGACATGTTGGCCGCTGTTTGTGTTTGCGCTTTTGTTGCTTTGTTTGCCAATTGATTTGAAATCAGAACAACAACAAGAGCCCAAAAACCCGAACGACGCCGTCAAATGTGAAAAGCATTGCATTTTGGCCCTCCCCACAGCCCCGGGCTATTCACCTGTTCGGCACTCCTCTCCTTACCCGCCCGCTGACCACAGCACACGTTGTTCCCGCATTCGCCTAAAAGTATGCAACGCGCATATTTAAATTCGCACAAAACATTCGGGGCTTATCGTCAAAATATTTTGCTGGCCTCCGCTCTCCCCGCAAGCCTTTCAGCAACACAGAATATTGCAATTCATTAACACCTGAACATTAAATCTGATTTGAGTTCAATTCAACATCATTCCAAAGCACAAAAGGCCTTAAAAAAGCTTCCACATTAGGTTTACTTAAAAATTATTAAAATCTTCGCATGTAAACTAAATTTAGTTGGCAAATAATTTAAAGGCACCAAATTAGTTCAACTTTGAATTAAATTTGGTGCCAAACGACTAACTGCCAAACCAAGAAAGAGAAGACTCAAAAGGTGCCATCCATTGGTTCTCTCTACCAGGTTCCTACAGTAATATTTAAAATAACCTTCTCCTTGTAAATTCTGTAAATAATATACATTTGCCCATATATATAACATAAATCTTATATAAGTATCACCTGTGATCAATGTTTCTTTCCCCTAAAGGTAAAACTAGATTAAGTTGCCACTAAGTTCAACATAGCATAGTTCAACATATATGTCAGAATAATAGATTTTGTTTGTTTTGTTTTTTCAATTTGATTCTTTATTGCAGCTTATTGTCCTAACCTCTATAGCGCATTTTTAAATAAAGCCTTCTCAATTGGTTGGCGAACTGCCTTTATAACTATGACTATACTTAAGACTATGACTTATAACTATGACTATTTACATTTTTTTTTATTTTTTTCAAAGGTTTCTGGTGTCTAAGGGGTGCAATCTTTTAAGCCTTCGCCTGTTTGTATTTGTGGCTAAGCTTGTTGCAAGTTGAAAACACTCATTTAGTATTAAATGTTAAGTACAAAATAAATTTAATAAGCAATGTTAAGTTTTTTAAGAGAATACTTTGCTCAAGAATAAATAATTATAATTGTTGCTGTTATTGCATTGGGCGCAGGATAATGCGCGATTTTTGTTTCTTTAGTTTCGATTTCAGATTTACAGATATTTCGATTACTCGTTCGAGATTGAATTAGCCTCGTTGTTGTTGGTAAGCGTGGCTTCCCCTCCCGCCCCACTAGCACGTTGTCGGACGTGCACACAATGCGATTAAGTGTTCCAGTACCTGGCTGGCAGCTGTGCCCGGCCACGACTCGGCTGGAAGCGGGCCAACAATGGATTCGCAGCTGTCCCGGCCATCAGCGCCGGCTGTGCCCCGCCTGCTTCGGGACCGTTGCCAATGCCATCCGTCATCCAACTAATCTGCGCGCCCGAGAACGGCGCGGCCTCCGATAAGCGCCATGTTGTTGATGTGTCCGAGCAGATCCATGGCCATATGCGCATAAACGTGATGGCCGCCCCGGCCCCGTTGTCTGGCCGGACAATGGGCGACAGTCCTTTTGGGGGCTTGGCGATGGCGTCGTTATCATCGTTCGTTACTTGTTTATGCACGTCATTGTTTGCATGTAAATCCGAGCAGGCTGCGCTCCAACTGTTGCTGGAAGCGCATTTCCAAGCAACCGGTGACCAGCCCCCAACACCCCCCCCCCCCACAACTTGCGTGGCAATCACGTTGCCATCGGGGCTGCCTCTTAAAGTCTTAAAGTGCGTCTCGCTCCGGCTGCCAGTTTAATTGAATAATGGCGGGGAAGGGGCCGGGGTGCGACTTCAAAGAGCTGTTGCTGGGAACAAGAGTGTGTTGCCGTGTGGCATTTCTCAGTGAAATTAGAAAACGCCAACTTCGACACAGTGGGCCACAAGTCAAGCCAAAACATAAGGTAAAATATAAAGGGAAAACTACAGGCTATACTATAATATATAAAATGTAAAAGTGCGATGTTGCCTGGATTGATATTGCAGAGTTCAGTTTATACAGCTCAAAACAAACAATAATAGGATCTTCATTTACAAATTTGATCTTCGCAAAGGGGACTTTTTTTTAAATAAAAACCAATAACATTCGGCCCAGTGTGCAGCGTTGCGAGCGCGGCCGTCACCGCCGCTTCACATTTCAAAGCCGGCGGCAGCGGTTTCGGCAACGTGAGCGTGCCATGTGAATGTGGACCTGTTGCAGACGCGGCTGCTGTTGACTTGGGCAACAAATTCGAGTGGCGCAACAGCAGCGGCAACTGCTGCACTCGGCGTCGTCGCGGCGCTGTTGCCTGCGCCTTGGCTTATGCAACACATTTCGTATCGTTTGGCACGACTTTGCCGTCAACTCTTGGCCGCAAATTATGCCAAGAAACTTATTAAACTTATTAAAACGAAACCCCAGCATAAAGTTACCAAGGCAAACACAAAAACACACACACACACAAACACAGCCGCCCACCTCGCTGACATCCCCCCACCACCGCAGAATTTGCGTGCGGCAAAATGTTGAAATGCGACGACGACGAGAACTTCATAGCAGGTGGCAAGCAACCGGGCAAGGACACAAGATATCTCGTCACATATTTAATATTTACTTAAGCACAGCTATTTTTATTTATTTACCCGGATATGCGCACAACCCTGCAAATTGAATTCTCGAGCTTAGCCGAGTGCAATTGAGTCAATCTTGACTTCAAGCCGCCCTCTTGACCTACACTTCATGATCACTTAGCGGAATGTCTGCACAAATGTATTTAAAGTTCAGGTTGACTTTGAACATTTGCTGCAAAACCATTCAGAAAATATAACTCAAGCAGTTGCAAAATATACACATCCATTGTAATGCAAACAAGAACACTATTACCTAATAATGGCAACTTAAGCTAGTTATATATGGATAAAAACAAAATAGACAAAAAAAAAAGAAAAAGGTGGAATATTTCTGATAAGTTTTACCAATATTTTGCAGATATTTTTAGATTACAGGATTCGTCAAAAGCCGAGCTTCAGTGATAGGGCACGTAGTTCCCTCCATTGGATGGTTATGCACTTGAGGAGTTGTCAAATTCAGTCAATATTTAGAAGGGCAGTCTAGACCGCTATATTATTGCCGAAATGCAGAATTGATTTGCGTGGTTTGCTTTTCATCTTTTTTTTAGAGTCTGTCCAATAATTGCCGCACTTAAGAGAGTTGCTGAGATACAGCCAAAGCGCTCCGAGGTGCGAAGTGTTTTATTTTCCAGCCGCCACTTGCTTAACTAGAGGGTATTACGTGTCAATGCAGGCGAAAGTGCCGCTGTATAGGTGTGCGACTGGCGTTCTTTGTCTGTGCTTTTGCACTCGCGTTGGGTTTGTTCTAGCCTCCGCTGTCGTTGCCGCCGCCCGCCTTTGTCACATTACATCAAACCGCAAAGTAAATGAATCGATAGCCGTCACCGCGGTGCTCATTAATCAACTTCAGGCGGTCGGTCAGACAGTCAGACAGCCAGACAGCCAGGCAGTCAGACAGTCAGTCAGCAAGTCATCAAAGGCATCGTAAACAAATGAGTTCAGCTAGGCAGCATCCTGGCTGGACATTGATGGTGACAGGCGTCGGCGTCCTGCTTATAATTACCAGCCATGTTTGATTTTGGCTGCCATCAGGCTCCACCCGCCCCGCCCCGCTCCTGCTGATCCTGCGCCGCCCACTTAAGTGGAAGCCGCAAAGTTGGCGACAGCCGTGAGCCGGCTCGAGTGACAGCCCAGAGGCGGGCTCCGAATTCTGAGTGCTGGCTTTGAAGGCCGTCAGCTTTTGTAATTAATACGCTAAACGAGCCCAGAGATGAGAGTGTCAAAAGTGCAACCCCCCCCCCCCCAATCTGCCAACCTACCCCCTCCCACCGCCGACCGTGCGGAACGCAACGGCAAACTGCACAAAATTAATGACAGGCATAACATTTTTGTTGCTGTGCCTTTTGCTAGCTTGCGTGCGGCACGAACGCGTTGCAGCAAAGTGAATTTTGTGCAAAGAAAGGCAAGAAACTTTCATTCAACTATTGGCCGGCGCTGCCATACCTCGACGATTAGTGGCAGCTCCCGCTAAGCCGAACAAAGCCCACGTCTGTTCAAGTAATTGTCGCTAAATCGTCCCGATCTCGAGAGCTCAGCAGAAGCCGCGATTCGCTGGCTTCCACAGCAACTTTATCTCTGGCTACTTAGCTTATTAACCCAGCTCGCTGGCCGCCTTGGCCGTTAACTGCAACTTTCTCAACTGGCAGACGGCGCGAACTGCACCAATAAAATCTCGAAACACGGCAGGGCCATAAAACTCATTGTATTTATATTGTTGCTGGAGTCGTCGGTAATAATACCCGGTCTGACGTCGTGCTGGAGGGCATATCAAGCTCGTTGTTTACATAGATCACGGCCAGCTTACACGCTTTTAGCATAAACTTAAGTAAGGAAATATGGCAAGAGATATATTAGGTAGACTGGTAAAATATATATTTCTAGCCGGTCTATTGAAGTTCTAACAACCCGAAATCAGAGCCACTGAGTAACTCCGAGTCACGTTAACCCCCAAGCCCAGCTCTGTGCCCAGTTTACCTCGTTCTTGAGTGCAACAAATTTGCGCAGAAAACAAAATTAAAAAAAGGGAAATATAATACACGACAGGGTCGACTAAAAGTTATAGTTGAACGCCAAAGCGTTGCCTGGGCGAGGGGCGTCGAGTGTCGCCTGTGTGGCTAACGCCGTGGGAAGGGGAGGCAGCCCCAAGTTGTGGAAGTTTTGGGCGCCTGCAAGTTGCACTAAACATCCGGCAATCGTCGACGGCGACAGCGACGTTGACGTCGGCGGGTTTTTTGTGAAATTAACAAGTCAGAGAGTGGCTGTCAAAAGTGTTTATCTGTAAGATATCCTGTGAACAAGCTGCAAATGAATTATGCAACACAATTTTCCAAACTCACTCGTTGTCTCTTGATACCCTTGCTGAGCCGAGGACTACAGGGTATTCAACGGAAGATTGCCGAGCTGCCCGAACGCGAACCCCAAATCAAATGGTTCGAGGGTGGGTGACTGCGTTCCTCAATAATAGAAAAATATTCAACAGCATTTTACAGCGCTGCGGTGATGTAAGTACGGCAAAAAGTTATTACAGACCCGAAATGCTGGCACGCACGACCAACAACAACAACAACAACAGAAAACGCAACTGCAGCTGCAAGTTTGGCTATTTGCGCACATACATATGATAACTGACACGCCCCGGCCCCCGCACCCGCCCCCGCCCTCGCTGCACATTAGTCGCTTGTTAAAGTTCGCCTGCACTTTTCAGGCTGAGGCAGGACGAGCGCGAGGCGGGGAGAAAGTTCGTTAAGGTGGGCGCGTTGAGGTGGCAATGGAGTTGTGCATGTGGCATGGCCATAGCTTGCAACCGGGGAACTCCCCCGGCCCCGCCCCCTGCACCTGCAGACTACAAAGTTTTAAGCAACTGCCGTCGCTGGGATTTCCATGGCCAACTGCAAGTTGCTGTCCAGGCATTTATCTTTCAACTGCGAGCAAATGCAATGAAAACGAATAATGTTCGTGTTGCTGCCGCTGTTGTTGCTGCAAGTTTGGCAAGCCTTATGGCGCTCTTTGGCTTAGCGATGCCGCAACATTTATTGATTTAGATAGAATTTTTCGACCAGGCTTTTGGGGCTTGTTGCATGTGGTGTGCACAGGTGTGTGCGAGTGTACGTGTGTGTGTGTGTGTGTGGTAATTCAAATTTGAAACAATTTTGTCCATGATTGCATTTTGTTAATGATTTTACGTCAGTTCGTTTATCTTCAAGTTCGATTAACAAGGAAGTTGCTTAGGAATTCGACTTGTTTTTTGTCTTTGACGTGTTTTAATTTTTAATAGTGTTAGACAGCAAGAGGGCATCTTTTTTACTGTGTGAACAGAGATCAATAGACTTTAAGATTTCACTCATATTTTATACGTAAAAAAAAAAACTGATTCTCCATTTACAACGGCTGTAGGCTGCAACTGTTTACCAGGTCATCGTTTAGGTAATGTGTGATAGGCTGACATTTGAGAGTGCTGGGCTATGGTAACTGAAAATGGCTAATCGGAACGGCATTAAAGTCAAATTATTTACAGAAATTATGAACCTGTCCAGCTTTATTTTGAAATGGGAAAGAGCTATTCAATTGCTGCAAGCCGTATATGTAAGGTGGGTAAATGTGGTTTTCATAAGCAAAATAAATAGGATTTCCAGGATTTCCGGACATTATAGTTTGACTAACAAACAGAAACTGTCATTAAACTGTCAATGCCAGCGGCGATCCCAGTGGCCACTGGCCTCTGGGCATGCCCGGTGCCGTTCGTCGCCCGAAATGACCAACATTTTGCGCCCCAATAAAACTGTCAACATTATAAAGCGCCACTTAAGAAATGAACAAAAGCACCGGACCAAAAAAAAACAACAACAACAAAAACAAATGAACGGACCGCGGAAAGCGTTTCGGGTGGCGTGCGGGGTGGGCGGCGGAGAGCTGGAATAAACAAAAAAAAAAAAGAACAATAATCATAAAATTAAAGCCAACACAGCACACAAACAAACAAAAAAAAAATATATATAAACATAAAAACAAAAAAACAAAAAAAAAGGGGACAGGCGAAAATTAAATAAATAAATAAATAAGAGCAAAAAGAAGAAAACAAAAAAATATCGCGTAAGTCGCAGCAGAGGCAACAAAAATGTTTAGCATGACGCATGGACGTTGACATTGTTGTTGAAAACTGCCACTAAATGTCAGCAAATGAGGGTCACACCCACACACCCACACCCACACACCCACACACCCACACGCACACACACGATGTGACAAACTAAATATTGTAATAAAAATGGTCAAAAAAGTGAAAAACTTTTTTAATGAATTGACCGTAAAATGAACTTGTTGATGAGCCTTATGAGCTGACGACCCGTCCGGCTGCCCCGCCACCTTAGCCGGTGTGTGGAGCATCGAGTTAGCGTGGTCATTTGCAATAAAAAAGGATTATGAGCTGAAGGACAGCTGAAAAAACTGAACCGAACGCACACACACACGCATATGGCGAGCAGGAGAGGGGGGTGGAGGGGTAGAGGGCGGGGGGGGGGGGACAAATACATAGCATATAAATATTTATAAATGGGTGGGGCATGGTGGAGAGGGCGGGCAAGTGTCAGTGCTATTTAACAACTCGCCGCAAAGCACACGGAGAGACTGCGGGCCAGAATTTTAGATCCATGTGCGGGTTAACAACACAAAAAACAACAAAAATTAAAACAGCAAAAAAAAACAAAAAAACACACACACACAAAAAAGGTGCGTGTGTGTCCACCAAAAGTTGCCCTGGGCCCCAGCCCGGGCTCGCCTTATTTGGGGTTAGTTCGTGCCCTTGACATCGTGGCCGGCGGCAGCAGCTGAAAGAACAACAACAACAACGGCGTAAAGCACATGGAGCATATTTTGAACAGGACGCTAAGCACGATAGCTGCCAGGAGAGCTGTTCAAGGGACAACGACATATAGCAAGAACAACCATGAAATTTATTGAGCGGCTAAGGACTGAAGCAGGTGGCGGCAATACGCGCCAGGAGTTAAGGATGATCCAGGAACGGGGCATGCAAATTGGAAGCACAAGGCGGAAGTGTGTTAAATGCAATTGAGATAAATAACAAAACGGCATAGAATGCTTAGAGCGCCAAGAGACTACAGAAAGACCAATTTGGAAATAAATACACTTATGTGTTTATAGAGATAAACAATCAAGCTGTAATTAAATGAAATCTTTTTATCTGCTTGATTCGATTATTAAAATGCAATTCGGCTTCTGCATTGTCAACTATGTAGTTGTGACTGTCACAAGTCGAACTAGTATTGTTCTTTAATTGTAATTTATTTAAACAACACAAAAAAAGACAGTTGTAGCCTTGGAGGCATGGGCTATATGTCGAAAATTAACAAAAACGCAATTGTTGCGAGACGGACATTGCTTTATCGACTCAGCTGTTGATGAAACATAATCAAGGAAGGACACTCAATTTAATATACACTTGATTGGGCATTGTGCACTTAAAAATAACCCTTTGAGAAAATGTAGTTTTATTTAGCATTTTCATCAGATCATTTCTGGTATTAAATCTGGATTAACGAAATACAATTTAATTAGTTAGCATTATCAAAGACATGGCTGATTATCGATAGCTCTGTCTGTACTAGTCTTCACGGCGTTAGTCAACACTGCTTGCTGAATATAAAGAGTTTCCCATCGGTTAACAGGAATATTAAGATTGCAAAGTTAAACAACTATTGGTTGGTTGGATTTCTTTATTGTGGATGACGAGGCAATTCACCTCCATATCTAAGTGGGCAGATAAAGGGCGAATCAGTTCACAATTGTCGTTATCCCTTTATTTATTTATTTTTTTGTTTTTGCTTTCGATAACTTGATGCGTTTCAAAGAACCCAAAGTGTAGCATATATTACAGCGCATTGGCTACCCATGTATGAGTGTGTATATGTGTGTGGGTGTGGGTACACTCATCGTGACAAAGTTGAGACATTAACAGAGAGAATTTGTAGCATATATTTTCTCTGATTTGCCTGTCCTACACTTGCTGTTGTTGCTGCTGCCGCTGCTATTGTTGTCAATATTGCTGCTATGGTTTTTGTTGTTGTTGCTGTCGTTTGTATGATTTTGCGGCTCATTTGCTTTTATTAAAATTTGCACGTTTTTCACGCTTATCACACGACACAAGGCCAGAGCAGAGAATGCCGCTAAGGTTTTGATTGTGCGTAACCAGCGTCCTCCTTCCCCCCTCCCCCTGCTAACCCTGCCTCTCCCTCCTCGGTGTCTCAGTTCCTGCCGTCAAGCTGCAGCCCCTTATGGCAGTATGTAAATGGGTGTTTGTGTGTGTGAGTACGAGGTTTACTTTTATGCTAATTTCAGAACAGAAATGAATAAATGTCTTTCGTTTCTTTGGCTTTGCGCCGTTTCTGCCTGTGCTTTTATTATTGTTATGTAAATTTTTATAGTTTCCCCATCATTTAGTTGCCCTCACTCACTCACACACACTCACACACACACACACACAAAATCCTAAACGCTTTTTCAATTCGGTTTTTGGAAGACATCGGGGGGAAGTTTGAGTGGGGTGCGGGCCTATGCGGTCTGCGGCTGCTGTTTCCGTCCGTTCATCGCTTAGCTTTTGAAGTAGAAAATTTAATTTTCATACAGACACTCGCACACACAGACACAGGCACACGCACACGCACACTCGCACACTCGCACACACCCAATGGCAAATGCATACATTACAGAGCGCGCGCTCAAATGTAGGCAATGAAATTTCTGTTTTGCAATCCCTTTCGCTCCCCAGACTCCCCGACGCCGACGCCGATGCCGCTGCCGGCAGCGACAGCGACAGCGGCTGCCTTGTGCTGGCAACCTTTTGTCTGTCATTTGTTCTAAAAATTGTATGCAATAAATAAAAATTACACGTTCAACAATTTTTATCTCGCTTTTGTGATCTGTGCCGGCAACAATGGCATTCAGGCCGCCACATCCGCCAGCCGCTGCCCCCAGCCCCTCTCGCCCGGCTGCCATCTAATTGGATGTGTTGGGAGCGTTGTCGTCTTCGACTTTCGGCTTTTGGCCAGCCCCTCTCGCCACTGGGATCTGCCTTGGCTTTAGCTTCCTCTTTGTCTTGCCTTTTAAGCAACAAATTTTTCGATAGACGACGACGAACAAGTTCAATTAGAAAGAAGCAACCGAAAAACAGCCTCAAAAATAAAGAACGCAAAATGAAGAGAGCAAAAAAAAGATGACAACAAAAACAAGAAACGATAGGAAAATAAGAAAAGTAGCAGCAAAATGTCGCCGGCAACTCTTTGGTATGCGGCCTGGAGCTGAAGCCAAGGCTTAAGCTGGAGCCGTATACAAAAGCGGCCGCCCTGGCGGGCAATCAGAACTTATGTTTACCCCAATTAAGGTGAACACGAGACCGTTTTTGCGATCCAATGAGTTAGAAACAAGATAAAGGACTAAAAGCCATACAAACGGCAACAATAAACCGGTCCTGGTCCTGTCCCAGCCCTGTCGCTGTCCCTGCCCCTGCCGCCGAGCCGGGAACATAGTCTGGTCGTGCATGTTTATGTGTCGCTGGCACAAACAATGCCCACGACGGGTAGCCAGGAGCCGGGGCCACGACGGGGAACCAAACAAGTCCTCGCCTCAATTCCGAGCCATGATTAAAAATTGTGCAAGCGTTCTTCGAGGGGGGCTCGCCGGACCTGCCCAACGCTCCACGCGCTCCGCGCCCCACGCCCCGCGCCCCACGCCCAATCGCTGCCGAGTGGATGGCGATAAAGGCAAAGTCGCAAAATCCAAAACCAAAGTCGTTCATTTTTATTGTCATATCAATGCGTAGCATTGCAAAGCGCCTGGCTGGGCCAGGGATGAGCGCGTGACACGACACGAGCACGATTACAGCTGCTGCGATATAATTACTGGTCACAGTCTGCCTGCTTCTTCCAATTTGTGCCTGAGCGGGCCCTTCTCTCGCCCTGCCCAGGCCGGCACGCGCTCATCTCTGGGGCAACCCTTTGGCCCCCCTCTCACCCCTGGAAGAGCTCCCTTAGCGCACTTGTCTGTCTGCATGCCTCGTAATACTCATTAGCCATAACGACCTGCAGGCAGCTGCGTTGGCCACGCCTCCCCCCTCCCGCCAGCCACTTTGCCAGTCCCATCTGTGGCTATCTGGATATCCGTCGGCCCGTCGGCCCGTCGGCCAGGCACGCAGCGCACAGATCAAAGCCCGCGGGCAGCGGGGCAGGTGGGTCGCCTGTTTTGCTTTGTTTTGTTTTGATTCGATTTGATTTGATTTGATGTGGTGCAGCTTCGTGCCGGGATAGTTTGCTGGGAGCGGCCAACTGGGCGCAAGGAGCAGAGCAAGGAAAAGAAGGAGAGCCTATCGCTGTCTTTCCACTATTTACACAGCTCATTTTATCTAGTTCGATTGGCAATTTATCTGAAATGCTTGTTGCCACTGACAGACGCTGTCCGTTTACCTGGCGGAGCTGACCACCCACCACCCTTAACCCGCAGCCCTTAGCTTGGCCAGGCCCGGACGAGGACCGGCTTATAATTGGGCCGGGTAACAAACACGGTATCGGCTTTTGAATCTTAATTTCTTTGAACAAAATCAAAGACCCGTCGACGCAGCCAGCTAAAAGTTAACTAAGCAACACACAGCAATCCCCCCCACCTCCCCCCCTGCCGGAGGGGGGGCCGAATGGCAACAAATGGAAATGTTGTCAAGCTTGAAATCCTTTTTTAATGACAAAAGGTTTCACCTCTAAGCCGATTACAGCAACGGAGACATTCGGCTGCAACACTTCGCTCCGACATGGACGGAGGAGGCGACGACGACGACGCCGGCGACGAAGAAGAAGCAGCACACTTTTGGGCGCCACACCTGCTCCACAAGTCGAGACAACGCTCCGAGGGAGCGAGATAAAGCGCCAAAGTGAAAAAAGAGAAAGCCGACAGGGGCCGGGGGAAAGGCGGCAGGAATGCGCATTTCAAACTTTGCAGAATGCGGCGTTTACTTTTGTAATTAGTTTCTAACAGTGGAATAAGTTCAAATAAGCCCTTTCCATTTTTATTAGGTAGCTTCTCCCAACTTCGCCTCACAAGAGGAGCTTCTCAGTTGCAATCAGCCCAGCGAATTTATTAAAAGCCCCACAAGAAACTATCCACATTTATTTTATTATTTATTTATCTCAGCTCAAATAATCGAATTGTGGTCTGCTTAGAATACAACAAGTTAGAGCTCTCTTATCGGGCGAGCCCGACCAGAAGATACCCTGAACACAACCGAACAAAAGTTCTAAGCTAAGAGTAAGGTCGAGGTATCCAAAAAGAAGACCCTCCAAGTCTCAGGTTATACGCATATCATTTATTAGGGGAAAGTCGCTCGTCTAGTCTCTGGCAGGTGGGGAACAAAACAAATGCTTGCGGTAACAAGAGAAACGTGAATTTGGAACGAAACTCGGGGAGGGGCCGGCGATGGCGGCGATCCCTCCCCGGCAAGCCTTTCAAATGGACGAGGTTGGCTCGTTGCCGGCAATGTCGTCGGGCTCAATGTCGCTGAAGTCCTCTTCGACGGCGTGCGGCGGCTCGGTGGGGCTTTGGTTGAGGCGCTGGGCCAGGTTTTGGTGTTCCTGGTGCAGCAGCGAGAGGGGCGTGGCGCGGCGCAGCTGCTGCGGATGGTCGGCGAGGCTGCCCAGATCGAGATCGGTGTCCCGCATGGTGTGCATGCTGCCGCTGAGGGAGCTCAGCTCCGGCAGCCACGAGTCCGGATAGAAGTCCTCCTCCTGGGATGCGCTGCTGCCCAGGCTCTGGCCGCTCGTCGGCCACTGGGCGCCGCCCAGCCCGAAGCGGCCAGTGTCCGGCGGCGGGCTGCGGCTGCGCAGCGCATGGTTAGCGGACTCGCTGTCCGGGCCGTGGCCCAGCCCGATCGGCGGCAGGTCGAAGCCGGTGGTGCGCACCTGGGTGCTGCCGGCGCCGCCGCCAATGCGCAAGATGCCCGTGCCGTGCATGAGGGAGACGTGGTTCACCAGGTTGTTCATGCGCACGGTGTCCGCCGAGGGCACGGCGATGCAGAGCGGACAGATCACCGGCGTGGTGTCGCCGCGATGCTTGGCCTGCACATGCTTCACCAGCTCCTTGACGGCGTGCCCCATCTTGCCGCAGAAGGGGCACGTGAAGCTGTCGGCGCACAGGTCCGGGATCTCCTCGCCGGCAAAGAAGAGCTCACGTGCGGCACGGTCCAGCAGGCACTGGAACGGATGATTGCTGCTGTGCCGGCCCGTCTCCACCTTGTTCTCGAAGCACATCGCGCACAGATCGTAGTTGGCGCAGCGCAGACACTTGTAACGGTAGTGGACCAGGTGCGTCTTGGCGCACCCATCGCATTTCACATCCCAGTGCATAGCCATCCTGTGCGGGGCGAGGCGAAACGGAAAGAAGTTAGCTAATTAGGTGGCTGCCCCCCCCCCTCGGGATCCCCTTCCGGGCCCCCCTCGGCCGTGCACTTACTTTGCGTCTTAGCTGGAGCGTGCTTGATTTTTTTTTTGTGTTTGCTATTGTGATTTGAAATTGAGTTTCAATGATTTTTCGTTTATTATATCTTAATTATTTGGCCAGTGCCTGCCCTGATGACAGCTAACAGCTGAAGCACAGTTCACTTTGAGCCGTAATGCCAATTTATCGTCTGCTTCCCATGCGAACATGAGTCAATCAAACTGACGTCTATGGCAGCTTGCGTGCGTACACTCAGAGAAAAGCCCCGCTCGATATCGATTTCGATTTTCAATATTCTAAAAAAGCTCAAACTTTTATCTTAATTTCATTTATCGCGAGCGTAAACATTTTAAGCAAGAGCACAAAGCTTTCTATAATTGATAATTGTTTTTTCTATTTTAATTACTTGGCTTTCTCTCCGTGTGTATGTGTGCAACTGAAGGTGCTTTGGTATTTTAGGCTTGATTATTTATGAAATGCGAATCAGTTCGAAAACAGCTCAGCAAGTACTTGAGCTCTCTGCTCCACAATTTGGCATGCGAGCTGCTGTCCTGAGGTCAGATCTATTTTCAACATAAATAACGATCGAAACTATGCGTAAGAAATTACTTCTTATTTGTTCTATATAAAATCAATATTTAGATATAGTATGCTTGTATACAGATATCGGGGGGACAGTTTATTTGGCTATTTTTTCTTTTGATTCCAATTTTTAAGATGAAGTCAACAATATTTTTCGGTATACATCGAGTTCCAGTCGACAGTGCCCGACTGGGAGATACCCTAATACCCAGAAAATGCTTAACCTCGAAAAACAAAGAAAAGCGGCGGAAAAACTATGCTTTGATTTGACATATTACAGATTTCAGTGTAACCAGAGCCAAAAAGGAAGAAATTACTAAACCGTTTAAAAATTATTACTGACATGCACGTGTGTGTGTGTGTATTACATGTATGTCATTTTAGCCACCGGGCTAATATCAGCCAAGCACATTCCACATTCAACTATTCCAACTGCATTTCTCGGGCCCAATCGATAGGCGACAACAACAAGAGCAGCAGGGGCAAAAACGAAACCGTCACTGACTTGTTGACCGCCTTCGACAGCTCTCAGCCAAATTGACTCGGGTTGGCAGCGCCCTGACCCGGGGGCAGCGGGTCTTCCCCCCGCCCCTCTGCTCGGCATGTGTGCATAATACATCAAAATTCGTTTCGTTTGTTCGCGCTTTGTACATAAATTTCATGCAAATTGACTAATTAATTTTTGCGCAATGGATTCTTATCGCGCAATGCCATAGAAACACACGAGCAACACAATATTTGCATACTGCACGTGTGTGCGTGCGTGTGTGTGTGCGAGGGAGAGAGAGAGAGAGCAGGGGAGCCGAAACGGATTCAGGATGCGCCTAAGCGACTCGGCCACGCGGCGGAGGCACCCACGCACTTGGGGTGGGGCAGGTGGTTGCTTTAACTGTTGCTGTTGCAAGTTGCTGCAAGTTGCTGCAAGTTGCTGCTGCTGCGGCTGCTTAGAGCGGAGTGCACACGTTGCGCCACAAACAACAATTTTAATGACGGATATTAAGCATAACCACAACTATGGCGACCAAGGCGACTATAACCACTGCAGCTGCAGCTGGCAGCATAAAATTTACAATATTTCCGAGCCCTTTTTTGTCCCGCAGGATGAACAAACTGAGTGGGGGGGGGGGGGCCAGCCGGTTTAAGCCTGCCAAATATGCTGATTGCAGCAATAATGATGATTATGTTTGCCTGGCCTGCATGCACGACGCAAATTTGTTAGCCAAAGCGGAAGGAAGTCGAAGCATTGACAATGCCAGCGACACGAAACAAACAGCAACAACAACTACAACAGAAGCAGCAAAACTGTTGCAGTTGCAAGTGCAAGCGGCACGACAATGAGGAGCAACAAAAGCATTTAACGACTTGCAAACGCGACCAACCGTCTAAACGTCTAAACGTCCAAACGCTCAACTGCCTGACTGACTAACTGACATTTAAACAAATGCGATAGATAGAGCATAGAAGGGGGGCCTCCAATATCGGCTCCAACAAGCCGCAGCAGGCATGCCCTAACTGCAGCCGATGTCTGGCAATAAATCAAAAATAACTGAACAAAATTATAAATAAAGAAATTACAATTATTTGATACCTATAGATACATTTGTTTAATTATTCTCAGATTGTCTCTCGATGCACATGAAAATATGAGTAATATATATATCTACTCAGACGATGTTATATGTGTTAGCCAACACTGGTATCGATAAAGGCAAAAATTGACATTTGATAATAGCTTAATAGTTTGTTTTATTTCAAATTGTCTTGTTTCCATATTTGACAGCAAACACGACAGCAGGTCGGGGCCAGCCGAGCCCAAGATAGGGTATTCGACGACCCTTGGCTTTGGGCAAATTATTGCATTGCGTGCGGAAAGTTTTGAAGCACCTGCAGCCGAAACGCAGCCGGCACCGGATGAATCGCTGCGGCCATATTAGCAAAGTGAATAGGTTTTTATTTGTAACGGAAATGTGGAAATTATGGCCAGTTGTTTGCTGGAGCTATTGCGAGTATTGTTACTGTTATTGTTATTATTGTTGTGGCTGTTGCTCCTGTTGTTGCCGCCGGCCAAGTAATTTGCATAAGACGCAGGTGACAGCGTGCCCAGTCAGCACTGCAGCCGCAGCCGTGCCGGGGGCTCAGCCTTTTATTCCCTGCCTGGCCAAAAGCGGCTTCGGGCCAATTGGCTTCAACTGTCGCCCAGCGATAAGCTGAGCTGAATTGAATCCGAACCAAACTCAGGCACAAAACCGAAGCCCTGGCTTTATATCGTAAACTTACCCAAGTGCCAAGTGACAATCGCTGGGTTTGTTTTTTTAAGCCGGATAACAATTTTAATATTTTTTATTTGTTGCATAAGCTTCAACTAAAGCTAGTTACTTATTTATTTTATTTACGCATATTTTTAGAATTTGTGTATAATGCAATTTTATTTATCGATTCTTCAAGTTTGAAATCTTAATAGTTTTTTTGAAGCTCTTGCTTTTGAATTTTCAAGGTATTTGCTTTACAGTTTGTCAACAACAAAAATCTAGATAATATTTCTGAGCAACAAAATTAGACTGCCGAGGCGGTTTTTATGTTTAAAAATTTAAAAAACATGCATATAAATAAATTGTTATATTTTTTGACATTTTACGGTATTTAATTGTGCCTAAAATATAACATACAAATTGGTAAAAAAGAGTCTGCAAGGGTATTTAATCTTCGGCATGCAGAAAAGAAGAATTATTTAGAATTATAATTAGAAGCGAGTGGAACTAGCTCATCAGCACTCTGCTCAGTGCCGCTGCGTCCAGCGACCCCTGTCCCTGGTGAGCAGTGTTTGTGGCCCCAGCCGATCGCTGTTGTTGCCGGAAAGTATGCAATGCGAATTGTGCGCTGTGCCTGGTGGCATGTGGCAACGTGCGTTGAGCGCTGAGCGCTGTGTGTTGTGCGACGTGCGACGTGCAGCGTGCAGCGTGCGATGCAATTGGCAATCGACGGTTGACATTTGGCCTGCACTTTGAGCTGTTGATTTATGTATGTGGTGGCCAAGCGTCTTGCTCTTTTGGAATTTAATTTAATTTATATTTCATTTGCGAGATGAAGCGAACCGAGTGGAGCCAAATCGGGGCGAGGCACGGCGTGCTGTGGCGATGCCAGTCAAGTCGAGTCCCTGGCCAGGTTCACGTCCATTGAGAGCCTTGCTGCTGGCCGGGCAGCTTTTTATGCATGTAGCCATTAACTGGCTGCCCGGCTGCCCGGCTGCCCGGCTCCCCGACTGCCTTTCGGTTCCTTTGAGCTGCAGCGCAGTACATTAGTGTGACACGAACGTTCGCCAGCCAGCCAGCATCCGCCTGGCCAACATCCGCTCAACATCCAGCAGGAGCTCGAGGCGGCGACCGCACTCATCAAGATTGCAACGTCTGTTGGTTTGGTTTGACTCGGCTTGTTTGCCCTGCATTTGTCATGGGAAATCAGTTTAATGGAAATTATAACATTCGATTACTTTTCAAACTAAACTCAAAACATGCGGGCAGCTCCACTCAAGCGCCCCCGCCCCGTTCGACGGCCGTCAAATCGATCTGTTAAGGCGGGCTCTCAACTTTGGCCAAGATTGGGGCTAGCCAGCCGTGAAATAGCAGCTTCACCTTAGCCACAGTTTGGTCAAATGCCTATAAGTATGCTGCAAATAACTGGAAAATGTCACAACACACACTCAACCCCAGCGTGCCTGTGTGTGTGGGTGTGTGTTAGTTGGACTAACCAAACCGCAAACACAGGCAAACGTCGGTCGTGTTCAATTTTTTAGGTATTTCCTTTTCCTTTTTTTTTTCTGTGTTTTTGGCAGCCCTCGCCAGCTGCAGCGGTTGCAAGTGACAAAACAATGGACAGGTAAAATCGACATTTGCTGCTGGCTCTGCCAGCTGAAAATCTAAAACAGAACCGCATTGAAAACGGCCAGTGAAATTGCATTACCTAATCATTTCGCTTTGCTCCTCTTTCTCTTCACTTTTGTTCGTGTTTTAATACACTGCAAGTGGCATGCAAAGTGTGCAACAGACAGCCTCGGATTAACGTTTATTTATAGATGCCTAACTATTTATATATATAGTAAATTTCTTACTTGTATTGTGTATGTATTTACCCTTTATCAAAATATTTATTTGCAGTTTATATTTAGTACGCCCACATATTATCTGCTTTATTCAGGAATTATTTATTGCCTTTTCCCAGCCAGTGTAGAGAGTATCTACAAGTAAAGTACTCTCGACCAGGTAAGTTTTATTTATTTATTACTTTTCTTCAATTTATTCTCTGTCCTCTCTTTTTGTGCTGATTAAAATGGATAAGTGCACAGGGTTTGCCAGAGGAAGGCGGATATACATATATGCACAGACAATGCAAGTTTATAGTGTTCAACGAAATTGTTTTTGTCGGCAGCTCGCTAATTGCTATTTGTTATTAGTTTAATTTTTTTTTTTAATATCTTTCGATACCTAATTGTTTCCAAATTTAAATATCTTTGGTTTCTTTTCATAATAAAAATCAATATTAGATAGAAACTACATTTTTAATGGTCGATTTTATATTTAATTTTATATTTTCTTTAGTGTATACGCACTATAATTTATTGAAAAGTAAATGTATTTTTTATATGGTATAAGCCTTTCTATAGTAGTTTTTTTTTAATTAATTAATATCCATTATTAATTACTTTTTGTTTTCACAATTAACCTTTGCCATGTTTGAAAAATGGCGGCAATACGTGAACCTCGACCTTGAGCTAGTTTACTTTAAATCTTACTATTAACTTTAGTAAATTACATACTTTAAATTATATCTTGTGTAAGTTCTACTCCCCCCCCTCTCCCCCTCTCTGTCTCTCCCTTCATGCATGTCTTCAAGTTAAAGTAATTAAATTAGGATCAATATTTAATATAATTTAAGAAAAGTTCTACTAACGATCTCTAAAATAGAACATGATTGAAGACACAACTCTACTGAAAACCTTTGCACGAACACAAGAGATTTTTGTACAATTGCATTTTTTGTCGTATTTTGCTTGTTGTTAATTCTGTGCCAACGTGACGGCTACGTGATGTGCTGTGTGCAGGCACGGCTCGGGGGCTCTGGGCTGTTGGTACGGGAGAGTGTGTGTGAAGGTCACGTGGCGCACTTCGACACTCAGACTGGCAGGCAGTGCTGCAAATGCACTGGCAGCCGTCGATGTCGAGTTTAATGAAGTGCAACGGGCGTCGAGCAATTGAAATGCATTGCCTGCTTTTGGGCGTTCTACCTGACGTGGAAGACGACGCCGACGTCTCACAAATCACAGCCGAATTGCTATTGTTGTTGTTGCTGGCATCATGAAGTGCCGTTAAACATGCCACACGCATCAAAGCGAAAATGCGGCAAATACCAAAGTAAAAAAAGCAAGAAAAAATACAAAACAAACGCAAAATACGGACATGTGGCATAAAAAGAGCGAGCAGCAGTACGAGTGCCAAATAAACAAGCCAAAAAAACAAAAAAAAAGTAAGAGAAGATGTAGAAGCAGCACTCATACGCACACACACACACACACACACACGCAGTCACACACAGTTAAGCATCGAACAGTATCTGCCATGCCCCCACCAATTAACCGAACCCGACAATCCCCCCCGCCCGCACGCACTGCACCAAACTGTTCCCAGTTGCTGTTACGTGGCTGTTACGGTGCTGTTACGGCACTGTTACGGCGCTGTTACGTCGCTGCTAAGCCGCTGCGGGCCGACGTCGCTGCTTCTGCCGCTGCCGCAGCCACTGCCGCTGCCCGCGCCTGCGCCGAGCCGCATTGGCTCGGGATTCCTTTCGTTTTTAGCACAGGTGACACGAAGCCGGGCAACTTTTAGCACATGGCCAGGCGAAACCAGGACATTCAGCTGCTCGCCGCCGTCGGCTGTGGTCGAACGCAACGGATGACGCGGCGTATGCGCAATGGGCGCGTCATGCGCTCGCCAAATGTGCGAGATTCTGTTGAATACAATTATCCCGATGAAAATGCACTTGTCAGCAGTCATGGCGGCGCATCCCGCCAGCGCTAGATGCCACTTGAAAAAAAGCTGGCTGCCTGGCTGGCAACTTTGTCTTGGCCATCAAGCGATGTCAGCCAGCAGGCAGCAGCCAAGAGCGAAGCGGCAGCAGGCAGCAGCCGTCAGCACTTCGCTGTTTATGTTGAGTTGTGCTCATTAGTGCAGTGCTTATGATGATAATTCGGATTAAGCAACTGGCGGGCACGCAGGACTCGGGACGCGGACACGCTTTGCATTTCACTTAACATAAGTCCCTTGCATCGGGCTCAATCCCACACGCCAGACGAATCCCAATTCAAATCGGGCTCCCCAGTTGTGCAAATGCAGAATTAAACTGAATAATAAAACATGCATGCAAATGCGGCAGCGTGTGCCAATTATCAAAAAAAAATTAATCAATTTATTTTAGATTACTATACATATATTTGCAATAAAAAAAACCTGCCGTTAAGGTTTGTCCGTCAGTGGGCCGTGCTGCAAAAGTGGTACCCTATAAAAAACCAACAAACATATTGATAATAGTATTAATTCTAATTGCAAAATTATGACTATATATGTTCACGCAAAAAATAAGACGAAAAAAGCAATTAAAATAATTATTATTTTTATTTTTTACTAATTGCAACATCCTGCTTATTAATTGGAGCTATCTAAAACAGATGCCTACAACACTAGTAACCATATGTATATAGGTTTATTAAACTAGTTTACATTTGGGTTAAATGGTAATAAAAAATATTAATTGGTTCTTGCTTTTAGGCTTAATTGAGTGAAAAATATCTTCTCTTCATATATATTGCAACTATGAACTGATAGAGAGAAATGATATTTATCAGCTATTAACTATTGCTAAAAAGCTTTCTGATCACCCTGAATATTTTAGATATATTTTAACTACATACATTTATTATAGCCATTACTTATTTTCCATAACTGACCCCAACATATATTGGATCATCTGACAGCCGAACTGTAAACTGTAAACTGTAAACTGATTATCATTATATGCTAATTTAACCACACAACTGTTTGTTATTGTGAAGTAAAGTAATTCAGCTATTGTCAGCTCGAGATAGCTCCTGGCCCTGCTCAGTTTTGGATTTATGAGATACTCGGCTCATGCATGGGAATTCTTACAATTCATTTATCTAATTAACATAATTGAAATGCTCTCTCGCCAAATATTTACATTCATTCTGTGCTCGACGCTGAAAGCTGCTGTCCTCCAAATGTGGATCTGGCTTGTGCTTTGATAAGCCCAGCCCCAAGCCCCCACCGCCCCCACTCTGTAAACATACCTCTTGTTGCATTATTTGTGCTGTTTAAATGCAGGAAAAAAGTAATAAAAAAAAGGGATAAAAAGCGAGCAAAATTATAATAATAAATAAAAGCGAGTCGCAGCGAGTGGCAACTCGACGCAGCGGTTTCACACGCAATTAACATATTCTCTCTGTTTCATTAAAATTACTGCACTTGCTGAAGGGTTACGACTGGGCCGCCTGGCAACGCCCAGCTCAGCCCCGCCCCGCCCCGCCCCGGCCCTCCGCAGATCAGGATTGTGCTGTGCTTTTTCTGCTTGCCTTTCTACACGTGCACTTTTTAATTATTTGTTGTTTTTTCCTCGCTTTTTATTCAATTACTTGCATACACCCACACCGACACACACACGCACACGCACACGCACACGCACACAAAGAAACCAGAGCGCAAAAAAGAGCAAGTGTTTGAGCTGATACTGAGATAGGGCCCGGCAGTGGGCGGGCTTCGGGCGGTTTGGATGGGCTGCTGTGGTGCACTGTCTGCCAAATGTTAAAAATGTTGCAATTTACATTAATGCCACATCACTTTGCAGTGGTATTAAGCAATTAACAATTGTAATTGATAAACAATTAGTGGCAATATAAACGAGCCACAATCATACATACCTATCAGCTTGTTAACAAAAAATTTTAAATACTATAATAATTACCCGTTATGACACGCCGAAGCTCACATGCCCTGCAAACTACAATCGAAATAAAATGAAAATACAAACAAACAACAACGCAAACATATTTGTATTGCACTTAAATTTTTTTTAAATAAGCTGCCATCTTTACACCAAATTTATCCGAAATAAATTTATTGGCCGGCAGAAACGAGTTAATGCCCGGCAAACGTGGCCCGAAGCCGGGGCGTTAATTACACCGACACACACACACGCACAGCACACAAATATCAATGTAAATAGAGTCGAGTATACCCGCTCGTACTTGTGTATAACCAACTCATTAAACTGTAGCAAACGATCAGCTCGAAAGCGCGGCATATGCGACAGCTCGGAGAGCAGATAGCTTCCATTGGCTTAATTGTGGGAAAAATTAAAAACATATGCCACTTGCTATTTGTTAATGAAGTGCAGTCTGCTAAGCCAATTATATGAGCATTGAGCCGGGAAAGCTCTTTACCCAGTTTAGATGCCGAAGCTTAGGCTTAGGCAGAAATAATTATGAACTTAGCGTTGAGCAAATATGACTTTATT
Organism: Drosophila sordidula; assembly: GCA_035047465.1. NCBI lineage: Eukaryota > Metazoa > Arthropoda > Insecta > Diptera > Drosophilidae > Drosophila > Drosophila sordidula. Next base: position 6,661,971 of record JAWNPQ010000136.1, on the reverse strand, counting down.
CGCAATTAATCTGCGAAGAGCTTCCATGTGCTTTCAAAGCTGTGAAAAGCTCGTGAAAAACTCATATTTATTTGAGAGCAGATTTTTGTCTGTTCGCTTGCCGGTTGAACGATTTTCTTTTTTTGCTGCCCATGGACACTATCGATGCTCGCGTAGCGTATTTGAACAAAATCCCCGTAAATACACATAAAATTCAAATAAATTTTGTAGTTGGTACATTTTTGTCTATTGAAAAACCAGTCGAAACGACTTTGCGGGCTGGTCTATGAGTGCGAGCAACCGTCCATATAAATAAATGCAATGCTCGGCCGGGACGTTAGTGTCGATCGAACTGCCGTGGGCAAATTAACATTGGAGATGCGCAAGGAAACTGTGGCGATTTGCCTGATCTTGGCCAGCTGCTGCTGCTGGACGGGCGCAGCCTATCCGCAGAACACGGAGGAGGGCTCGACGACAACAACAAGTACATCGAGTACAACGAGTACAACAACAACATCAACAACAACAACAACTACGCCAAAGCCCGAAGAGGAGCAGTCGAGCAGCACCACGGCGAGCACAACGACTACGCCAAAGCCCAAGTCGGAGGAGTCCCCAACTGAGAGCTCCACGCCAACAACAACCACGCCGAGCACAACAACCACCACGCCCAAGCCAGACGCCTCGAGCACAACACCCAAGGACGAAGATGCCGAGGCGAAGGAGCTGCTGGAAAAGTGCGAGCAGCTGCGCAGGCGCCGCAAGCGGGACAGCTCCTCCTCGGAGGAGGACGACGACAGCCACGAGCAGAAGGCCGCGAAGAAGGAGCGCAAGAAGCTCAAGAAGATGTGCAAGGAGCTCAAGAAGCAGCAGGAGCGCAAACAGGCGCGCCAGGGCGCCGACAGCCTCAGAGAGCTGGCCGAGGCTCTGCGCAGCTACCAAATGAAGCAGAAGGAGCAAAGGAAACACTAAACAGTCTTTTCTTGTTTTGTTTTGTCTAAGCTTAAAATACAATAAACATAAACATAAACCTGGCAATGGAATCATTTTTCAGCAAGAGCGCGTGCAATAAAAGTCGCATAAAATAGGATCTGAAGTGACCTAGTTGGAGAAACACCTCTAGCCGCTAATTAGTACGTCAAACATCAACAAATTGGGAGCCGACACAACATGACACCAGCCCAAATCAAAATACCCCACCCACAAAACGATGACAAGAAAGTTGTCGATAAACTGAAATACAAATATTTGCTGGCGATGCTATATTTACGAGATGTGAATATCTTGCAATCTTGTCAGAAATTGATCCAAAATAAACACAAATCTAGATTAACATAAACAATCACCATTTGAGCTGTCGAAAAAGAACTGATTAATAGCGTTCCGGGTGGCAATTTCTATGTTTAGGGGCCAAGCTAAAAACATGAATCTATAAATATTTGAATTAATTTTACATCTGGTTAGTTACTCTGAATTTTTCATTTTATTTAAGCAATTATATTTTGAGTAATTTTTTGTTGTGATGAAAAACAGAAAATTGCAGCCAACAGTTATTTGCCTATTTCTCTCGGCGTGAATTTCCAAAGTCGCCGAAACACGTCGTTATTAATTTGAAGAGCTCTGAAAACAAGTTTGGCATTCGCTGTTTAACACAGATTTATCATGTATTTAACAAGATGTGGGTAAATAAATATTCAGGTATTTTTTTTAGTAAAATATAGCTTACAAAGTTTTAAATGAATTGAAAAATATTTACATAAACTCAAACTAATTGCTTTTGCCAATATTTAAATTGAGAATAAATATAGAATATCAAAGATGAAATTGGTAATTTAAAATCTATGTTTGTTTATTGCTCAAATGTGGTCGTAATTGTTTCAGAATGCCCTCACTTTGCCATTTCTCATGAACTTTAAATACATTTTGATTACATAGCTTATTCGAAATTATGTTTAATTGGATAATTTGTATGTACTTGAGCTGCGCCAAACCAAAGTCGAATAACAATTGTTTTGTTTTGTTCATGGACTCTCTGAGAACAGCGCACATACCTCAAAACTCTAGTATTTGAATAGCTATGTCGAGTTTAATTTGCGTCTTAGAAATGTTTTACAGCCCGCAAATAAATGATAGTAAATGAATATGTTAATAAATAGGTAATGATGATCACGAATGCTGGTGGTAGACAGGTAGAGGTAAGGTTTATGCTCAGGTCGGTTATTAAATCTCATCATGTTGGACTTGGTCAACGCAAACATTTCACGCTTATTAAATTCGAGAGTCGAGATTCGAGAATCGAGAATCGATTTTTCGTCGATCGCCCCAACAGCTAATTTGCATAAGCGAAATACAAAAAGAAGAAACAAACGGATGGTTGGCAAATAGGCAAAAATGTTAATGAAGCCAGAGTTCAGGCATTGAACTCGCCTCAGAACGTGCGGAAAAGAAAGCCCCGGGTTTTGGCCAAGAGTCGCAGAAAGTGGCCAAGATTGCGGCCGCGGCTTGTTGAGTTGCCGTAAATGGGTCGACCCGGCATTAGACGTGCTTTGAACTCTGTGGCCGAGGGCCCGAACTGTGGCTAATTATGCAGCCTCACAATTAGCCGAAGAGCCGTTAGCTAATGATTTATGCACCGATCGGCGGACGGGACAAGTTGATATAAGTGCCGGCCGGGCGCGATTCCCGATTCAGTTGGCGCACACAACGCAAGCAATGATGTGGGCAAAGCAATCTACCCGAACGCTGCTCGTCCTGGCCCTGGTCCTGGCCATGGCCGGTGGCCACTCACTGGTGAGCGGTAAATTTTTTTGATTCCCCTCGCACGAACACAGCCCGCTAAATCTGCCCAACTCTCTCCGTCTCTGTCTGGCCGCAGCACGCGACGAGCTGCGCCCGACGGCCGCGCCGCTGCTCAGCTCGACGGTGAAGCCCACCAGCACGCCCAAGACGGAGGCGAAGCCAACCAAGCCGCTGATGATCATCAACGCGCCGCCCATGAAGCAGAAGCACCTGGTGCCGGTCAGCGTGGCGACGGAGACGGCCCCGGTGGCGCCGCAGCCCCAGCAGCTCAAGTCGACGGCGCAGGTGCGGGACGCACAGCCGCTGCAGGTGACGGGCTTCATCACGAAGGCCGGCAACATCTACGAGATCGAGGACCAGCGCGGCATGGGCCGCATCGAGCCGCGCCAGGCCGACGAGGCCGAGGAGCCCCAAATCGTGTGCAACTACGGCAACGTGGTCATCTACAGCGACGTGCCCTGCGACCAGGTGACCAACGTCAAGGTCGGCGAGGTGCAGCCGCTCAACGCCGAGCAGCCGGCCACCGAGGCGGCGCCGGCCGACGCCCAGCCGACGCCCGCCGAGCCGCAATCGCCGGCCAGCGAGGGCGCCAACGCGCCGCGCGGCCAGCAGGACAGGCTGCCGCAGCGCCGCCGCCGCCGCCGGCCCACCGGCACCCAGCAGCAGCAGCAGCGACGCCGCGTCAACGCCAACGGCGCCGGAGTGCGTCGACGCATCCGCAGACGCAACGGCAACGGCAACGGGAACGGCAACCGCAATGGCAACCGTCGCGTCCAGCAGGTGCGGCGCCGTCCCAACCAGCGGCGTGGCAGCGGACAGCGCCGTCCGGCCAACAGGCAGCAGCAGCAGCAACAGCAGCAGCGCCGTCGCCAGCAGCAGCGCCGCCGGCAGCAGCAGCAGCAGCAGCAGCGCCGCCGCCGCCAGCAGCCGCAGCGCCGCCGGACGCAAACGCGCCGCATCCGCGAGGGCGACGAGGCCTAGGAGAGCGTGCCAGCGCTGGCCATTAGCCCCTAATGTGCTCCACTTCTGACTCCATCCGCCCCTGTGACAAGCGAATAAAATGTTAACCAAAAGCGCAAATGTCTCCAGCTGCAACTCCAATTGGAATTGCGGTGCCATCTCTGACCTCCTGACTCCGACTCCGACTCCGACTCCGACTCCGACTCTGGCTTTGTCTCTGTATTTGTGTTTGTGTCGAGCTGGCAAATTGAAAATGCACTTTGTGCTGCGTGCTGCGTGTGGGCGGTGGGCGGGGGGCGGGAGGCGGGAGCGGGGGTTGCTTCTCAACACGCAGCTCGAAACGGTAATTAAAATAACGCCGCCGTGCGTTGAATTCGACCCAGCAATACCCTATAAAAATCAATTCAAAAATCAGCCTAGAGAACATTTTCTTAGTTTACATAAGAGATTTAAATCTTGCATTTAGAAATTTCAAAACAAGACTTGAATTGAATATTGAAAAAATCGAAAAAACACTTCAATGAGGTCATATATAGTTCATTTGCATGGTATCAAATAAATCGGTTGTAATCTTCAAAGCATACTTTTTGGAGCAAAAGATAATTAAGAACCGTTCTGTCATGCTGTAGAATCAGCTGCATAATATTAGTGAATTTTATTCATTCATCATTTTTTATAATATAAAAATCCTTTTAGTTGAATTTAATTTATTATTCACAACTCAAAATTACAGCACGCCGAAGTGAAATAGATTTGCAATATACATTCTAAATATTTCGTTGACTCAATTTCATCGGAGAGACGTCCATGTATCCATTCAAAAACAATCTCGTTCCATATAGCCGTACATAAATGTCGTGTTCTATTCACAACTATATATCAATCATAGACGAAACTTTTTGCCTTTGCCAGACCGCAGATCAGACGGCCCCAGTTTGTCACATTAATTGTAACTAGATTTTCGAGTCGACGCGACTTTTCGCTCAGCATTTTCGCGGAGGCGGGAACTGTGCGGCGAGGGGGGCGTCGTGTTGCGTGCAGCCAGTTGCAAGTTGCAAGTTGCAAGTTGCGGGTTGCGGGCTGTGGGCTGCGGGCTGTGGGTTATGGCTTTTGGGCTGCGTTGTCAGCATCAGCGTCAGTTACAAGCAACAAGAAGCAGAAGAATTTCGCGCGCTTGGGCCCAGCGCACTTAACACATAAAACAAACACAAATACAAATACAATGTCGACAACAAGAGCAACAACTACAGTGAACCCCCCAGCGAGCGCCAGAAAGTCATTCAAAAGTCAACCAACTTTCTTCTTTTTTGAAAAACGTTAAAGAGCAGAAAAAGAAATACTCGCGCACACTCTCGCACACACACACACACACACACACACATGTTGGCAATGTCTGGGGGCTGCATAAAAACTTGCAGCAGCAGCAGCAGCAACAACAACAACAAAAGCAAGTCGCCTGCTGATTTTCCTTTGTTGTTTGCATGCACACGAATGCCCGCAACAACAAGCCCCCCTCCCCCTCCCCCCAGCCGGCCCCAACGCCTCCCAAAGATCTGTGGAGCTGTCCCCGGCACACTCCGCCCGATCCCGACCGACGTCTGCTGCACTTTTGTTTTCGCTCTGACTTCTCTCCAAGGTGCCATCAAAATGTGCACCACGTTGACGTTGACGCTGACGCTGACGCTGACGTCGCTGTCGCAGTCGTTGTTGTTGTTGTTGCTGTTGTTGTTATGCGTTGAGCCTGTAAGTTTATCACCTCATTGTTTTTGCACGCCGTGGCTGGAGCTCATTGTCAGCGCCTCTGTGAGATGCCCGTAGATGTTGTGTGTGTGTGGGTGTAGGTGTGTGTGTGGGTGTGCGGTTTTTATCGCTGCCAGCGCCAGTTGGCTCACCTGCAGCTGCACCCACTCAAATGTGGCAATGTCGGCATCCAGCCAAAGTTGGGACCATAAAATGCATAAACAAATTCAAATGCAGTTGCCATTTATGGCTGTCGGCTTTTTAGGGTTGCCAGGCCAGTCAAAGGTTGTATAACATGGAGAAATACCCTGTACCCAGGTCGAAATTAATCAGAGTCTTCTAAAATCGATAAATATCAACTTTCTGCATCTGTGGAATTTCTTAATAAATCTAGTTTGCATAGATATAGTATAGATATAGTATAGAAGGGGGGCGGAATTATGAAATACTATAACTGACTCCGGGTAACCAGTGACTGCACCAGTTCCACCAGGTGTATCAATAAAGTTTAACTGCGTTCGGGTTAAACAACGCAAATCGCTGTGAAGAGCTCAACTGGCCAATAAACCAATATTGAATAGAGCAGCCAACAATGGGGGCGCACGGGACTGGTGATGGGAAGGGGGGGGGGGGGCAGCAGGGGGAGGTGGCGATTGCTGCGTGCCTGGGCAGAGCGTGCATTTAACTTTGTCAAACACAAATCCTTTGGGCAAAGAGTTCGTCTGGCATACGCACACACATTAGAGAGTGCGCGGGAAGAGAGAAGCGAGGGAGAAGCGGGGGAGAAGCAGCAGACATAATCTCATAAAGATAAAACAGTTTAATGTCGCAGTGAACAAAGCGAGGCCCAGCAAAAGTGGAAGATGAAATTTGAGATGCAGATGGAGAACGGGAGAGAGAGAGGATGGTTGAGATGATATGGCGCTGTTCGAGGGACCCATTGACCCCCCGCCGATATGGCAGTCAAGATGGCGGACGAAAAAACACATAAACAGAGTCGCCCGACGGCGTTCGGCGAAATGCGAAAATCTGTCAATTATTTAAATCGCCTGGCAAAAATCTGAGCACCAGGTCGCTTAGCCCGCGGGCGAGCTAAGCCGGAGCGCCATCTTTTGGCGGCGGGTGGCGGTCGCCCTTGTCATAGTCCTTGGCGGCCAGGGTCCTTGGCTGGCCGAACTATGGCGCTGATGAAGCTGCTTTGTCTGTTGGTAATTAACATGAAAATAAGCGCATTAACATCATGGATGCTAGCGGTTTATGTTGCTGATGAGCGATGCCGGGAGGGGGGGGGGGGGGGGCCGGGTGACGGCCGGAAATGTGGGAGTGTGGGTAGTGGCTCATTCAATGCGAGGCTTTCTGGTTTAAGGGCTTGTCTTTGCCCGTGGCAACCTAAAAATGACTTCAACTTGGGCCCTAATTATGAAATCGAAATCGAAACCGAAAATTCGCCCAGCGAATTTGCCGCGAAAAACATAAAGTGCGCAAATTAAAATAATAAATTCGCTAAATTAAAGAAGGAAGTCATTAAAGACGCTGCCAGACGGACGGGCAGACGGACGGCCAGACAGTCGGTTGGGCAACGAAGATGAGCAGGCACATTGAGCACTGAGCACTGAGCACTGAGCACTGAGCACTGAGCCTTTTGTGTCCTGGCGACGACGTCATTAGCAGCATTTACACGTCGCACGTTGAAGCCAAAGGATAATAAGTAACGACGTCGTCCTGGCTGGCAAGAGTGTGAAAAGAAAAGCGGGACTAAGACAAAAAGTGACACAAATTAAACTGAAATTAGTTGGAACTCGGTTCGTCCGGACTCTGGCGACGACAGACGCCTCTTCAAGCCCATCGTCATTGTCTCCATTACCATCATCTTCATCGTCGTATTTGTGCCTGTGTCCAGCCCAAAGTGGCTGCTAATGAGCGCCACATGGTCAGGGTAAAGGCGACGGACCGACGGACCGACGGACTGACGGACTGACGGACTCACCGCTTCGGGCCGACACTTTAAGCGACTAACACGAGCTTCCGCATTTGATTGCGGTACTTATGATTTATCTGCCTGACTTTTAAATTGATTGCTCTCGATATGGTTCGTGAATCTGGTTTTCTACATCCATGAACCAGGCTTTGATTACATTTATTATTTGTAGGAAAGTATATCGCTTAAAATATCCCCTTCAATCAAATCTCGGAGATCGATCGATCTTAATATGCTAGAGCAAGGGACAATTAATGTTGTTTATTCATTAGGCCATATACTACAAATACACATTTGCTATATCCTATTTATGTATATTTAATTTTAGATGAAATCTAAACTTTATTTAAATTTATTTAAATTTATAAGCCTCCGAAACATCTTTCGCACGGTACCCTCTTCACGCTGAGCTAATCAATTTCGAATAGAAGCCACAAACTTGTCCTTTTCGCCTTGTGGAGCACCGGCCGGAGCCTGGCTTTAGTTTTGATTGACTGGCCCCGCACCACATGTGTCAGCTCTCCGCTCCGACATCCGGGATCTTTGTGTGGCACGACAAAATCGTATTCCAACCCCAGCCAGGAGCCTGTCGGACTGGGCGCCCAACGAAATCAAAATAAATCAAATCAAATAAAATATGGCAGAAATAGAAAATAAATGTATAAAATATTTTGTGCTAATTCTGTCACGGCCCCCTTCCACCCGCCGCAGACGACTGGCTGAGGCCAAGCCAAATCAACTTTGCCAGTTGTTTCAACTTGCCCGGGGTGTCGCGCAAGGGGGCGTGGCGGGGGGTGGGGGGCTGCGTCGAGAATACTTTGTGTTATCAGCAGTCAGTTAGTAGCGGAAACTTTTTAAACGTTTTCGAAACAAGTTGAAATTTAAATAAACCTTCCAATTTTTGACGACCCCGCCCGCCTGCGGCCGCCACCCCGCCTCGCCTTGCCACGCCCCGTCCCGCCCCGCCCCGCCCCGCTCGCGTGCATATGAATGCCAAGTTGAGACAACAAAATCGCCAGAGAAATGAAACTTTTTGCCAGAGAATTGTAATTTTTGCCTTCACTTTGCATTCGAGAGTTGATGCTACGATTCAAGACTCTAGACACAGGGCTCGGGACTCGGGACTCCAGACTCCAGACTCCAGACTCCGGACTCAGAACTCAGAGCTGAGAGCTCGCAACTCAAGACTGTAGACGGAGACTCGGGCTATCCACTTGCTTTTTGTGCCCATAAAATCGACTTAAATTTTTATTGCGACAAAAAACTGTTTGAGAAGTGAAAAGAAACGCGAGCGCAAAGTGCGCAAAGTGCAGGGGGCGGAGGCGGAGGCGGAGGCGTGGTCGCGGGCAGCGACTTGTAAGTGCAGTCGACGCCGTTGGTAAAATCGCATTATGGCATAGTATTTTTTTCTGTTCCCGGCCGAAAACACGTTTATGATGCACCTCCCCCAGCCCAGCTAGGGTATATTACAAACATTATTTATTTTTATTACAAGGGTATATTACAAGCATTATGGGATGGATAACTTCACTATTTGTGATTACAAATTTATTTTGCAAATTTAGCCCTCCGGTTTTAATATCAAATATGTTTTATATTAAAATTAAACGTACAAATTATTTCTACAACGAAATGAATGTTGAGTCTCGCATGTTTCTCAATTCTCAATTGTGAATCAATTGTGAATATTTTTGTTGCAGCACTGCCAGGAATTCGGAACAAGCAGTAACTGCCAGTTGTGTATGCCCCATGGCAGCGAATTTTGCGATCAAATTTTTCTTATTTCGGTTCACTCGTTGCCCAATTTCTGTTTTCGTACATATTTTGCCCAGCGCCGGAAAGTATGCTATGCTATAATATTTTCGCTCGCTTCGTAGTCTAAAAAGAGGAGCGGCAAGAAGAAGCAGCAGCAGCAACGGCAACGGCAACGGCAACGGCAAGTGGCAAGTTCAAAAAGTGCCAACGACGCCGACGATGAAGGCAACGAAATAATAAAAAGCAAACTTTTTACCAAGTTGACTTTGACACATTGGGCCAAGACAAACAGAGAGAGCGAGAGAGAGAGATAGAAAGAGGGAGGGGGGGGGGGGCAGTATTAAGAGAGTCTGGCCCCGTCAGACCAATCCGTTAGCTCTTGCATGAAAATGGCATAACAAAATTCTCGAATGGACTAGGAAGGGCTTTAGTCTGCCAACATCAGGGGTGGTCGGGGAGGGGCAAGGGTGCAACAAAATATTTATTTGTCTTGCCAAAATGGAAACGCAGTAAAACGCAAACAAATCGCCAACGAATTAGGCCAAACTGACAAACAGCTGCAAGCTGAAAGGAGATTAGCTGCGGGGGAGGTGGTTGGGGCTGGGGTTGGGGTTGGGGTTGGGGCCAAGGTATCACACGTGAATCTGCAAGCAGCTCATTAGCAGCGGATATAGATGCAAATACCGAAATATGTGCACTTTGCTGAGTGCACGGCGAACGATTGGCCGCCTAGAGCGCACCCCGGCCAAGGGCGCGGCGTAATTAGCGTCAAGTTCTCTTCTGGTGGCCATAATAAAGCAGCTTAAGATCGCACAAAAGTTGCGCGAAGCGAGATTAATGAGTTCGCCTGGCTATCGCGATGAAAGCCACGGCCCGGGCTGGCCAGCTGATAAGCGGGCGCGATAACCGCCGGATAAATGGCGCTCATTAGCCCGCTCGGCCGGGCGAACAGCTATATAAGCTGGCCACGGGCCCTGGACTGAGCACACACCACTCCAACCCATCCCAGCAGCAAGACGCAAAATGAGGCAGATGCAAGTGGGAAGCTCTTTGGCGCTGGCGCTGGCGCTGGCCTGTTGCCTGAACATGGCCGGCTGCCGGGCGGCCAACGTGGGCCGGCAGCGGCGCGTCCAGACGAGCGCGACGAGCACGGGAGCCGCGCAGACGGCGGTGTTCGGGGTGCCGCTGTGGCACACGACGTACAACTCGAACGACGAGTACATCGAGACGCCCTTCGGACGCCCCAGCGTGCAGCTGCAGCAGCTGCAGCTGCAGCAGCAGCAGGCCAAGCATCTGGCCAGCGGCATCTTGGCGGACGAGCAGCGCGCCAGCCCGGAGCTGGAGGTGGACTACGGGGACCTGCTGACCGCCGCTGAGCTGACGCCCGCGCAGCTGCAGCAGCTGCTGCTGTTCGGCGCCTCGGCGCCGGGGGCGCAGCAGCTGCACTTCCTCAGCGCCGGCGGCGCGCAGGACGAGTCGCGCTTCTTCCACTTCAAGCACAAGGATCGCAACGAGCCCACTAACGCTCCGCCCACTCAGGCTCCCACTCAGGCTCCCACTCAGGCCCCCACCCAAGCGCCCACCACAAACGCGACCGAAACCACAATTACGAGGATCGTCAACAACAACAATGTGACCAACGTGGTGACCTCGCCAGCTAGCACGACGGGCACCCGATTCGCGGCAGCCGACCTCTTCCGCGCTCCCCAGCTCATGCCGGTGCAGTACTTCGAGACGCGCCAGGGCCAGAACGGCGCACAGGGCCAGGACTTGGGCCTGGGCCTGCCCTACGACCTGATTGACCTGAACGCGGCGGACCTCTATGGCGGCGGCCTGGCGCTCGGCAGCGGTGCGGGTGCCCTCAGCAGACTCGGCGGCCTCAGCGGGCTCGGCGGCATCGGCGGCATCAGTCGGCTAGCGGGTCTGGGCGGGGGCGTGCCCCTGGTGCCCGTCACCCTGGGCAACAATGCGGTCGGCTATGTGCCGCTGAACATGCGCGTCTTCAGGCAGCTGGCGGCCATGCGGGACGGCGAGGCCAACGCCCCGGCCCGCGAGGCGCAGTCGGAGCCGCAGTCGGAGCCGCAGTCGGAGCCGCAATCGGAGCCGGAGCCGGAGCCGGAGCCAGAGTCGAGCGATGCGGGCGAGGAAACGGCCAGCGCGCCCGCCGCGAAGATCGCCACCGCCCGCTTCCCGCTCTTTGGCCAGCGCCTGAGGCAGCGGCCCGCCCTCGTCGCCAGCCCGATGAGGAACCCGCTGAGGGCCTTCGCCAAGAACGTTCGCCGCGTCCAGTACCTGTGAGCAGGTGCCCGGCGCGACGGCGACTGCTCTTCGACCTGAACTGACCTCGGCTCGCCTTTCCCCACCCGACCAACGCCCAACTGTGTAGACCGTAATTTTAATTTTAATACTCCATTTTTTTTTTTGTATTTCCATTAATGTAACTTATTTTTCAAACAAATACAAAAGCGCAAAATCTTTAAATTTCGGCATTATTTTTTTTACACTACTAAAAAATTTTAATTTGTGAGGTTTTAATTTTTGTTATTTTCTTTTAATTTGCAGTGAAGCACGAAAATTGTACTTTTAAAGTAATATTATTTTTACCTTTCAAGCAACTTTTTATTTGGACTGTGGTAACTAAAGGGCTAAGTATCTCAAATATTTTAATAATAATAAAAACAATTGTAATAGTCATATCATCATCATTGTGAGACAAATCCCGTTGGTTATAAAGCGATTGTTGCTTACATAAGAAGCCACATGCCAAATATGCCGTCTATATATCGACTCTGGATCATGCCAGTAAAACACAGCAGAAATAATCTCGAAATTCTCGTTGCAGCTGCACACAAATAGCTGCAATAGAGAGATTTGAAGTTAACATATTAACCTGAGATGTGAAAACCACAAGCTGTCCAACAACAACAACAACGAGAAGGACAACAACAACAACAACAGCTTGAGTATATATTAAGTGCTTATTAGCCAAGCAGTTGCATATTTGTCTTTGAGGCTTAATTTACGAATGTTTCCCAAATGTAAACGGAGCAGGCCAATTGAAATTATTAAGCATACGCCCAGTTGCGCCAGCTGGAATCTAAACTGAGCTTAATACAATAATGCATTTCGCTAAAATTTTAAGCACATCGATTTATTTTGCTTGCATAACAATTCAATCAGACCAGCAGCAGAAGAAGAACTCACAATTGGGATCAAATGGGGGCGAGCCGAAAAGTGCAGCTGAATATTGAAATATGCTTGCAGATAGAGATGGATATTCAGATAAATGCAATGTGTCAGCCAATGAGACAGCCAGTCAGTCAGACAATCAGACATTTAGTCTGGCAGTAATATGTCAACTATTTTCAAAAGAGACTAAATCAATTGGGGCGCTGCCTTGACGACGACGTCGACGAAGATGCAGACGGAGACGAGCGCAGAGACGAGGATGAAGATGGAGGGGCGCGGTTTCCAAAGACCTTTTAATTGATGGAAGCACTCAAACGTGCTGCTCAAATGTGTGTGCGTGTGTTTGTGTCAATAACACACCCACAACAACGGCAACAATAATTGGCAAGCCGAATGCGCCCAACGCATTCGACGGCAAAACTAATAACAACTGAATTTACATATACAGCAAGCACATCAACGAGCCAAGCCACAATAACAAAATTAAATAAATATAAGAAGCTCTTAAGTTAATAGAAAATGTTATAATTGGATTTATCACAGCAGCAACCTCAACAACAACTAGCTACGCAAGCGACGATAACTTCAAATGGCATCGGCTCCAAAGCAAATAATACATAATTTCTGTAAAGAGACAACGTGTTAAAGGCTTTTGCAAACAACTCCTTTTATGTTATATTTAGCATTGGCAGAGTTTTGCGTTCAAAAATTACAACTTCTTTGATGAACTATTCAGCATTCAGCCGTAAATTACTTTATATCTGTATTTTAAGTCCAAGCTTACACACCCTTTCACGGAATAAACAACGTGCTACAGAATCGAGCTTAAAGAAAATGGCCGTTAAATATTAAAATCAATTGAGAAATATATTTAGCCTGTTACAAAAGTTTTAAAATTTGAAAGCTTTTGCCTTTTAGTTAATTTGCCTTTATTGCCTTATTTTTTATATTTAATAATTTCTAAGGTCCACATATAAATTTACTTACTTTGTAATTGCATTTTTATTCAGACCATGAAGGAGTAATGTTATATATAGCACGTACAGTTTATTGTCATGATTAACCAAGCAATTTGTTATTTTAATTAATTAACTAAGTTAATCACATTCACATTCACATTCACATTCATTTCTGTCAGCTGGATGTCATCAATGTTCACATAACATTAACAAGCATATTTAAATATCTAACCCCAACTTTGCGTCTCTTGTTTTTTTTAAATTACTGAAAGGTACACAATATTTAAGGTCAAGTTAGCTTCGATGTTTAACAAGTTGTTGATGGTCAGATTAAATGTTATTTTAATATGCATGCTTTTATGCGACTTGTGCGCAATGTTTACGTTAAAATGTTATTACTAAAATTGTTATCTAAAATTAATGATTATTCTTTAAAAAATAATAAATATGTAGCTTTTAAATTTTTCCGTGAATACACCAAAGGCAAACTTCTACAACGCAATGTTCAGCTATTCAGTATATAGGTATTTCAAAATGGAATTTATGAAATGCACTTTAAGATGCTTTCTAAAATGTTGCCAGCCTTTTCTTGTGTTTTGTTAATCAGACCGCCTCGGGTTAAGGGCAATATAGGGTCTTGGTGACTATTGACACAACACTTTCGAAAATTAGAAGAAAACATTTTGACTTGGGCGCTGAAAGATGAAGTTGCACATGCGATACAGACGCACACAAGGGCATAGAGCAGACACATTGCTACAGCTACAGCTACAGATACAGCTATAGATACAGATACAGATACAGATACAGGCCAGCTCGGAGTACATTGTACTCGACTGTCAGGACTGCAGTTCGCTGTCTGTCCGTCTGTCAGCCTGCCTGTCAGCTTGTCCGTCCGCCTGTGTTCGGTGAGAATGAAGCGCTTAGTGCTCGGGTGTGTGTGAAACACTTTTCAAGATTAAACCGAAAAGATTTAAGTGAATTATGTTAAAGTTATTTGCCTGTGTGGCTCACGCACTGACACTATCTGCCGCATATGGATGCCGTATCCTTCGGCCGCAAAGTGGTCATGTAATATAAATATGTGCATAAAAAAATATGCCACACACAAAAGTGTGTGTGTGTGTGTGTGTGTGTGTGTGTACAACAGATAGAGGCTGGCTGTGAAAACATAAATTCGTTTATTTATTTATACAACACGCTCGGGCTGTTGCTTTAGCAAGCCATAAGTATTCTATCTCGCAGATACAATACGAGTGTGTGTGTGTGTGTGTGTGTGTGTGCATAGTTGTTTGGCCTGCAACTTGATTTGCCAGTTTTTCGTTCGTGCCGCCTACCGAGATTTATGTGCGCATGTTTATTGTCGAGTTTATTAGATTTGATTTACTGTGCCTACAACTTTCACTTGTGCCTCCGCTACTCACCCCACACGAGTGTGTGTGTGTGTGTGAATAACTCAGAGATACACTCTCTAGCACACACACTCTCGCTTGATTTACGTGCCTGCAGCTCCACAAAGCTTCTAATGACACCATGTCAAGGCATCCATCGTTGACGTCGCTTCATGCACGCAAGCCCGCAATTAGATTCCGGGTGAAACTTTTTAATTGCATCCCGCACGTTGGCCTCATCTATAAAAGCGCCGTTTGGCCGCAGAACGCGGCGAAAGAGCCCAAAGACGATGACGAGGCCAACAAGCGCTCGAGCCAGAGCTGGCGCAGGACTTGGACCCGGAGCCGGTTCATTAGCGCTAATCCTGGGCGGCCTCTATCTGCCATTGCTGCTGCTGCTGCTCCAGCAGCACGTCGAAGACGTTGCGGCGAAACGCACTGGTGCGGCCTGGGTCCCACGCTTACAGCGCCCAATATAACCGATTGTACCCCATTTCCACAGGCCACCGTCTGAGGCAGTCGATGGGCCGCAGCGCCGGCGGCGGCGACGCGGGCAGCGGCCGGGATCTGTTCAAGAAGTTCATGCTGTGGCGCGGCCTGTTCCCGCAGGAGCCGCCCAGGGAGAACATCATTGTGATTCCGCCGCAGAGTCCCACGCTGTCGACGTACACGACGCCGACAACGACGACAACGACCACAACGACGACCACCAACAATGGCACCAGAAGCCTACGCAACCTGCAGGATCGCCAGCAGCGCGTGCCCATTGCCAAGCCCCGATCCAGGGCCCAGCCGCGCAGGCAGAGCAACAAGAAGCGGCGCCACCGTCACGTCCACAAGCGCCGGCGTCAGCGACAGCGACAGCGCTAGCAGCTGACTGCGCTCGCGGCGGCGCCGAGATCAGAGGCAGAGCAGCAGCGAGAGCTGCCACAACGCCGTTGACACGGGGCATGGGAGGTCGCCAGACAGAATATTATTTGCAATATATATTTATATTATTTTTAAGATTCGTTCTTTTTCTTTTTCTTTTTTTTTGAGTGTGCAGATTTTTTTTTATAATATTTAAGTGTAAAGTTTATTTGATTTATTTCCTAGTGTGTTGCTAAAGTAAACCAGAAATTCCTGGCTAAACTCAATTTATGTGTGTTTTTTTCGATATTTGCTTGCACATACACACATGTTTATTCACTATATATACTTACCAAAATCAAATTATCGAATCAAATGCCTTTGCTTAATTGAAATCTGATATATTGCGCAATGTACTAGCTCATTTATATAAGGATTTGGCAACTCTTGAACTCAAATTGAATACTATTCGGGACTGTGTTTACTGTTTAATAGAGGCAAGAGCGCAACGAATTTAAAATCTGATTAGCATCTCCGGTGCGACACTCTCCAGGCGCTCTTAAATTTCGTTTTAATTCGTGGGCATAACTCATGGCTGATTTCGTGGGCCGGTGAACCCTAAAATGCTGTCATCCCGCACGTATAGCAAAATCCTTTAACTGTGTGTGAAAACAATTGATAAACCAGCCAAAGTTGTAACCGTAGCCGGTGTCAGAGCCGGAGTCGTTGGCTTTGGGCAAGTACAAGTCAACGACTTCGCTTACAGTTTATATAAATAAAATGCAGACAAAATATGCGAACATGATATCCTGGCCGTGGCAAGTTCAAGGATGTCTGGCTCTCGTGAACCCGTAACCGTAACCGTAAACGTGAACGAGAACGTGAACGTGAATGTGAATGTGAAAGCAAACGCAACGGCGACGCCCTAAGACGGCGTCCGGCCAAGTGGCCCAGGCACGCAAAAGGTTGCGTTTTCGGCGTTTCGGCCCGCTTATTCAATAAGGCCAAAAGAATTTGTGTAAATTGGCAAATTACGCATAAATGGCGAGACGCCAACAACAGTCGCTGGGGAATTGAACCCGCTCGCTGCTTACTTTTAGCCACCACTGTTCTTGTTGCTGCCGTATTTCTCTTTTTGGGCCTGTCATGGCCCAAAATTAATGTTGGCCAGAACAGATCGCCGTCGCGACGGAGCCATAAAGCGTGGCCGACCGCCAAACTGGTTTCATGCGATTGCCCCAGCGCGTGACCCCGACAGAGGTCAACAAGTCAGCCGTCGGCTCACAGCTGGAAATTGGGCAACGTAGGAAGAAGCAGCTAAAGAACTACATATTGGCCGTAGATCAACAATCAACAGGTGACTTATAGCATCGCTTATGTGGCTTGGTGTGAAGATCATGAGCTGAGATTGCGAAAATATTCCCAAAGTTCGCAATGCTGAAGACAAATGCTTGGCAGTTGCAGATCGGCGATCTACATGTGCCAAATGCCGATGGAAAAGGTATTTCGTGGAACTATCCCCACCAGCTAAAAACTTCTAAAGAGATACTTTCGTCTCTGCTCTTTTCATCTATGATGATTGACACGAGCAAATTTGCAAACTTGCAAACAATAATAATGATAATGAATAGATTGTAGAAGTCCAAAAGTTCTTGGGCTTATATGGCGAATATCATTATTATTATTATTATTATTATATATTACACTATTTACATTGACTAAAATAATTTTAAACGCATTTTTGTAAATTAATTTGATTTTAATCAACTTTTACATTTTTTTCGACAAGCTGCGTATAAAGATATAGGCATTCTTACCTCTTCAATCTAGCCACAATTAGAAATCATTATGATTAATGCAATGAGGTTGAGCTTGGATATTTAATTTAAGAATTACCCCCAAGTATATCCCATTCACAGTTGCCACTCTTCGATAACTTTTCCCTTTGTATTTGTTGCGTCGCTTCTGTGGGCCGCCCACAGCTTGATCTTTGGAGAGGGCGCCATTGATTTGCAGATTCACCTTGACTTTTCGTAAACGGCAGCCATCGGCATCTGCTCCGGCTTGGCTAGCTTAAATTTTATTGTCCACACACAGACACGCTGGGGTAGGGGCACAAAATCAATATGTCGAGCCCTGGCTTCCTGCACCGATTTGGGCCTGTTCGGCGCTTGTCGACTCCTGCGGTAGGGCTGGCAAAAGGATATTGAAAAAGGCGCCGCTTGCAACACAACGGCATCGAAAACTTTTTTCATTTTTAGTTTGTCAAGTTGCACAAAGGCGCTGACGACGGCGACGAGACGGAAAAGACGCACGAACCTGCCGATTCTAAGTTTGCGCAAAAGCTGCTTTGGTGCCAGACAGCGGGTGCAGCGGCAGCGGCAGCGGCAGCGGCAGCTCCGGGAAGAGGACAGCTCAGCATTTATAGGCTGGCACTGCCATTAGCCCAAACCGAACGAAGGCCAAAGTTGCTGGCGTCCGGGCGCCAGCCTTTGTGCAACTTTAGTTTTGGGGCCTTTGTTGCAACGTGTTGCCTGCTTTCAGGCGGCCACATTAATCGGCTCAGCACGGCAGCGCTCGAGCCTCGCTCAGCTCCGAACTCAATTTAAATAGCACGCCCAACAGGTCGTATGAGTAATAAATTTTAAATGCCAACTGGACGCATCGATGCAAGCTGTGGGCGTGGCAGCGTTTAGTCAGTATATAAAATACACACACAAGCACATGTCTCTCTCTCTGTGTGTGTGTGTGTGTGCATATGCTTATGCATAAGTATGCGCTGCATTATAAATTATGCACGAAGCAGTTCCTGGATTGGGCTGGAAGGCATTTTGTTGTCCTGGCAATACAAAAGCAATTGTATAATTGCGTTCTAATATGATGACTGCGCCACTTTCACAGCGCAACCAGGAGCCACACCGAAGCGTTAATGCTCTGTAAATTGTTTTATTTAAGTAGTCCTGAAAACCATGGGAAACTAATTCCGTTTAAAATTTGGTATTGAAAGGTAATCATCGATACTTACTCGTTGCATCGATACATCGATAACAAGAGAAGAACGCAGCGATGAGACTCATTCGATAATCATTCTAAATTATCGATAGTGTGAAAATGTCATACAGCAGTAAAAAAAAGAATCTTCTGCGCTATTATAATTTATAATTTTTTATTTAATGTTTATTGAATTATGTTTAAAAAACAAAACAAAAGCTTTGACGTATCTATTTTTCCCATGACTGAATATTTTGATATTTTGTTTATAAAATGTCAACAATATATTTTTGAAAACCTATTTTGTATCGAACCAGGTATGGGAATTGTGCAACAGTGGCGTCGAAAAGTGTATGCCCGCCAATTGTTTTGCATAAATTGCATGCGTTTTAATTAAATGCCAACGAAGTGAGACAAATGCTGCTGCTGCGACATACAGACTTCCAGTCTGTCCGTCGGACCGTCGACTTGGCCAAGTGCCTTTGTGTCTGGCCGTTAAGCCAGCAGCTCCACAGAGCAATTATTTATTATGCTCAGGCACTTTTGATTACGCATATCTCTGTGTGCTCCGTCTACATATTGCCGACTTGCTGCCAGGTGCATTGGCAAAAAGCAGCGGCAAAACTTGCAGCAGCAGCAACAGCAGCAACAACAGCTCTAACATCAAGTGTTTCGGCCATGTCTAAATTAATGCCTGCAATTAAAATGCTTAACACTCGTTGGTTTACAGCCCGATTGGACTCAAGCAGAGCGGGCTGGCGCCACCCCCCCCCCCTGCTCCACTCTGCAGTCAGCTGCTGGCTTTGCAGTTGGGCAACTGCTGTCAACAGCTTGCGGCCATTCTAAGTAGCTGTGGCTGCCAGCCTCGCCCACAAAATCATCTTCTTTGCTGCCCGCCCCCCCCCCCTCGCTGGCATTACATTGTCTGACTGTTCAAATGTTGGCCATTCCTTACGTTTACTCGTATTGTTCACATGCTCGCACGATGGGTCGTCCCTTGCCCCCGTTGGGTCCTTGCTTCGCCCAGTTGCAATTTTCTCGCATTTGCAACTGCTTCGGCCAGGCATCATTTTGATTATTTCCATTGTTGTGCATGTACTAAATACATCTTTAGCATACTGTTTAATTCTTCGATCCCGTCACTTTTCTTTAGCGTATTCTTGGGTATTTTCCACTGTCCACTTAATGATGATAATTACCAGGCTGATGATGCATTCGAGTTTGCTAGCTTAGCCAATCGAGCTGACTGATTTGGCAGTCGCCCAAGAATGTGAGAGCGGGCACCCTAGAGACAGCCCGAGGGAGAGGGTTGGGCAGTAAGTCCAGTGTCCATTAGTGCAAATCTCAAGTGAAATTCGCCAAGATAAACACTGGATATACATATATATATATATATATATGCATGAGTGTAGAGCATTTTATCCGAAGCGGGACGGGGCGTAAGCTTGACGGCTGGGCAAATGCATTCAACAGCGATGGTAATTCTTTATTATGAATTTAAGAAATGGGCACGCATCCTAGCGTTAAGCTGTCAGAAACTAAAGCTTTTCCATTTTCCCCCACTTCCGCTCTCTCGCTCTCTCTCTCTGTCTTTTGTTCCATATATCTCTGTATATGTATCTCCCTCGTCTCTTTTGTGTAAAATTGGCCACTACAAATTCGATTTACATTGTCAAAAACTCTGCAGCTTCTGCACTCGACCAGCACACACACACACACACACTTACACGACAAGCAGAGGCAGCTGGCAGCTTTGCCGCAGGCAGCAAAAAAGACATTGCCTACTTTTAGGCTGGCGCGTGATTCATGCGCAACGGCAGCAGCAGAGGCGCGGCAGATGCAGCGGCAGCAACAAAAGGCAGCTGCAATTTAATTACCGTTGGAAAGATACAGATACGCAGATGCCCAAGCATCCAATTTCCAACCAACAAACAGCCAAAATCACCCAATCCAACGAGCCCCACCCACAGCCCCAGCCCCAGCCCCTGCAGCAGGCAATGCCATAGTTTTGAAATATAACCGTGCCAGGCAACATGGTTGGGCAATCGAGTGTCGTGCACCGTTATTTGCTACCCTAGAAACAATTACAAGCGAGGGGTGTTTTATGCGGCCAACAACCGAAAGCACATCAGCTAATTTCTGATTTTTCAGAAGTAATAAAAATACATTCAACACTAATGTAATTTTTTCCGCCGGAGCTCTTGCCAAAAATTGTGATGCAGCTTATCTCAATGTCGAGCAACTGCAAACGCGCATTATTTTCGCCGTTATTCACGCGTTGTTGTTGTTGTCGTGATTATTGTGCAAATAAAAGGAGAATCGCATAAAATTTTTTTACTATGCCGGCGCCGTTACCCCGGCAACACATTGAGTGCCATGGCTTTAACAAAAGATGCAACCGCTGCAGCACACACACACACACACACACACACTGGCACAACCACACGCCCACCGCCCCAAACGCTGCTCACTTCCCACGCTTCGCTTAACTAATTAGAGTGTGTGAGCAAATGACGGGCGAGCTGCTGCCGCTGCTGTTGCTAGTGTTGCTGCTGTTGCTGATGTTGCTGCTGTTGCCGGTGTTGCTGCAGCTGCAGCTGCAGCCGATGGCCGGTGCCCGGTTGCTGTTCGTGGCGCTAATTCAGTGCGGCTTGCCGGCTGGGTGGCTCATTCAGTCGTGCGCTCGCAGCACGGCAGATTTACCGTTTCGAATTGTGTTTGAATTATGTATAATTAAATTTCAACATTATTCACGTTTCAAGGCAAAATCAGCAGCTGCGCGCGCGAACTGCGGGCAAAAGGATTGCACAGAGCTCCTCGTGCTGTCCACGCCTTTTTTCCTATCATACTCATATACTACACTTCACAATCCAATGCTCTCCTACAATTTTACGGTACAATAAACTCTCCTATATACCATATATATATATTCATGTTATGTTAACGTTGTAAGTTGTAAATGCCACAAGGAATTTATTAAATTGTACACGGGAATACAAAGTAAAACGTGTATATTGAGGTCACCAATTTGATCAGATTCCAAAGAACGCTTCTAATTTCAGCGCCGTTAGTACACCTTGAACAGAGTATGCCGTAGTCGGTTACGTTCTAACTATATTTTAAAACTAATATTGATCTAAGGAAACCCATTCAAAAATGTTTCTTCTATTTGGCCCACTGGCGACGTGGTAATTTGGAAAAATCTATATATTTTCCCCGTTTTTTAGGCTTTTATTTCAAACTGCCGCAATTTTATCAAAACTGAACCATGAAAAAATGGCATCAAACATGAAAATTTGATGCCATTTTTTCATGGTTTTTCCTATAGATTGATTCTGCATTTCAAATATATTCATTATTGAAAATAAATCTTTTTGGATTTTTTTTGGAAAAAAATCATATACTCCCCCTTACTCATTTCTGAAAATTTTTTTTTTCAAAATTTAGTAATGTAAACTTACATTTTTAATTGAATGTGGTTATCACAATTAGCATAAAAATACAACATTAAAACCGATCCTAATGGGGTCAAATTTTTTTGTCAAAAATCATGTCAAAAATGTTGACATGTAAAGCTCTCGAATCGATAGCTCGCATATTTCAAACACCCATAACTTTGTCAGAACTGAACCCATTTTCATGTTTTGGCTTGCTGGTCATGATTGGACGCTAGATGGATTCAGCATTTAAAACATAGGCATTGTATTTTGTACTTTCTTTTGTACCAAAAATCATGTACCCCCCTAGGGCGCTCTAGTTGGACAGGACTCATAAAAGTAAATACAACATACAATCCGAGTATGCGCTCATATGTTAAAATATGTTTACAGTTTCAATCTCGTTGTGTGCCCTCATTAAGCAAATATCAATTACAGCGCTTTCGCTTTCCCCTTTGCGTATTACCCCTTCTGTCCATCTATCTCTTTCATTTTTTATGATTTTTGTCTTTGTGTTGCTTTGTTTTGTTTTCGCTTGTTTTTTTATTTTTACATATCGCACAGCCCACAAGGCAGAACGGCAATTTATGGACGAAGGCGCGCCGCGGGCATATCAATTGTGCCGAGCCGCTTGGCAGCGCATAGTGCTTAATGCAAATTTGAAAAAAAAAATATAATTGTAATTAATATAACAAGAGCAACAAAGGCATGCAGCAGGATTAAAAGTTGCAACAACAAGTTTATGATATTTAAGAAATTAAACAACAAAAATACAATAAATACTCCTACATAATACTATAATGTTTGATAATATTGTTAATAATGGATAAAAAAACACTCATAAAAAATATTCATATATATATAAAAAATCATACTGTGTATAAAACTATAAGTATATAAGCATATTCAAATTTAAATAAAAAGTATCCAAATAACATAAATATCTAGATAAGTACAAACAGACGTTAATCTTCTTATATTTTTTTTGTTTTTGTTAAATTAAAGAAAATACTATTATCATAATTTTTAATAAAGTCTTGTTTATAACATATTATTAACATATATAAATATATTATGATATTTAGTTGTTACACAACAATGAATACAAATTTAAGAACAATTTTTAACATAATTTTAACAAACAAAAAATGTTCTGTTGCATTTAAGAGTCTTTTTTCGCGAATTTTTATAATTATCTTTCGCGATTTAAATTAATATAATTCAGTTCAATTGTGTAGAAAATAAATTAATAAATATAAATATTTTTACAATTGAATTAATTTAAAAATGTATTTAATTTATTGTAAATAGAAAAGCGAAATAAAAAAAAATTAGAAAAAAAAAACAATTATAAACTAACTATTTACATTGAAAAAAATGTATCAATCAAGAAAAAATCGAATTACATATTGCCTATCAAGTGCATTGGATGATTGGCGCTGTAGCGTACATGAAAAATGTTTCATTTGTTTTTTATTCGTTATTTGTTGAATTAATTAAAATTCAATAATAAAATTGTTAAATGCAAAGCTGAATTAATGCTGTGCATGGAGATGGCCAGCAAAATCAAGTGAAATGTTAAATGGCATAAATAAATAAAGGCGCACAAATGGTGCGCAATTGCCGCTTGTTTATAAATATAATTAATAAACATTTATTATGCGTATATAACAAGCCCGAGCTCCCCACCTATCAACCGTCTCCTGCACGACAACGCAAACAAGAAGCAAACAGGGAAAAGCCAATTATTGAATTCCATATTTTATTTTAATCCTTGTTAATAAATTCGTAGAGTACATAAAAATGCAGTTGAAGTACAAATTTAGTGAATACCAAATGAATTAAATAAACTCGTTAAAATCGTTGACTTCTTTTGGATTTCTATCAATTACAGATGAGTATAAATATAAAAAGCTATACAATTTGGATTTTTGAATTTTTTCAATTACAAATGTGTATAAGTATATGTGTAAATAGCTATAAAATAGAGCTGAACTCTGTAGTAAAAATTTTGTTTATGTATATATATATATATATATAAAAAAAAAAAAACCTTAAATAAAGACCTATACAATATAATTTTAAAGATTTACTAACATAAATTTACAAATTGACGTCAAAAAAAAAAATTAATAAAATATAAACCTCATTTAAATATTTCATAAGTGACTCGATTATACAAAAAGATAAGAGAACTTGAGTGAATAATGCAAATTGATGTAATAAAATACAACGTAAATATACATCATAAAAAGGTTGATTTTAAAATCTGCAAATATTGTTGACTCCTAAAACTAGATCAAGTTAGGGGTAATTATATCATATTGAACGAGCTCGGCAAACAGCTCGGCAACCTGGATGAACTCCTCCATTTGCTGCTGGAACGCAGGCCAGGTCAAGTTCTGCTGTGGATCCAAAATGCTCTGAATTATTGTCCACTCTGTCCACAGGGTCGACAGGTTGAAAACTGGTGGCAGTTGCAAGGGCGACTCCTGCTGTGGCAACGGCAGCGTCAACACATCGGGCATATGCATCGGAGTTGACACTAGGAGTGGCTCCGAAATGGCGTCAGACCCGGGACTGTTTATCAGTAGGACGACGGTCTGCAGCAGATCCCAAACTCTGACCAGTTCGTCAAATCGCTGTTCGTACAAGATCAGAATGTTCTGCACCAATGGCCAGTCGGTCCACAAGGCGCTCAAATCTATGTCCGGCAGTGGCATTGGTTCCTGCATTGGCTCCGGCACTGGCTCCAGCGGCGACGCCGGCGGCGTCAATGGATTTTGCATTGGCCCCAACAGATCGCGATAGGTGCCAACATCGATGTCACCGTCGTCGCTGTCGGCTTCCCCGTCAGCCAACTGGTTGGCAAAGTCCGGCAGATCATCTTCGAGATCACTGGGCAGGCTCATATCGAGCAGCTCTGGCTCGCTGAGAGTGCTCGAAATGCTCATTACGCTAATCTCCGAGACATCGTCCGCGAACTCCCCATTACTCTCGAGCCTAGGTAAACGAACACATGAGACACCCAACCGCACGGGCCCAAACAGGCGCTTACCCCTCCGGATTCAGCCACAAGTCGGCGTTCGCACACCCTTTGCAGACAACGTCCTGGGGCTCAGCATCGAGTGCGGCGTTGCAAATGCTGCGTGTTGTCGGTAAATTGTAAATTGTATTGACGATCGGCGCGGAGGGAAACCAGCCAGCTTACCCGCAGAATTTGGCTAAAGCTTGCCCTGGACTATCCATAACTCCGCTTCGATCTCTAATTATTCCGTTTGAAATGTAAATGATTCAGAATTGAGGAATTCCCTTTGATGTTTGGGGCGAAGTCTCCACAAATTTCAAACCGACTTTCGATTTTATCACACAACAGACAAATGTCATCAACGCACATTGCAAGCTTTAAAACGTGCCACCTGCGGCGCTTTTACAACACTGCAATGCACTTGCGATGTCTCTAGGGTTGTCAAACTGGCAGCGGCAACTTCAAGTCGCAGTAAACGAACTAGATAATTGCAGAAGGTTTAATAAGCTCTCGCAAGCTGGATCGCTTGCTCAACACTTAATGCACACTGCCAGTGTTGAACGGTGTTAAAGACGCGTATTGGTAATCGAATTGAAGGCTTCAATTGAAAATATCTTGATGTAATCGAAATCAAATACAAATTTAAAAACAATAATAATGTTGAGATGAGATTTGCTAGGGGTAGGAGGGGGTAGCATTTGTATTTGTGTTTGTTTATTTGTGTGCGCGGACTGGCAAACAAACTGTAATTGTAAATAAACATAAATTTCAAAATTATTACCAATAGGGCTCGCTTTATTTGCAACTTATTTGTGGCAGTTTTTTGCTCTCCACACACACACACAGAGAGTGAGAGAGAGGGAGGGAGTGTGGATGCCAGCATGTGATATAAATATTACTCGATATTCTGCGTGCACCTCCCCCACAATAAACGGGGGATTTCAGGTGCAATAGATACTCGCACAGCTTTCTGCTGGGAGCAATGAATAAAGTAAACCAGTTTTAATTGGTCGACTGTTACAGCTGAATTCGCGGATCTCGTAGAAGGTTCGCAACCAATTTAATTGAGTCTGCGTCCGAAAATATTGTGAAGCCCCCAACTTTGTGTTCAGCCGCTTTTCGAACGATTGTCTTCCTCTTGTCGCAGTGTATTTAAAATTCGTCAGCTTGAAATGTTTTTTGCCATCGCATTCTTGTTTTCACCCACTTATTTTTGTTTTTAATAATTTTTATTTCATTTTTTTTTTTTTTTTTTTTTTTTTTTTGGTATTTATGTGCTGTCAACATTTGGGCGTCACGCCCACGCCGTTCGTCCCTGCTGTGCCCGGAGTCCGCCCATTTTGTCTGTTGACTGTTTTTCAATTTTGTTGCTGCCGTCGGTGGTTTTTTGCCACTTTAGCGGATGTCATAAATTGGTTCGGCGAACAGCATTTCCCATGTGGAAAATTGAAATGTGCGTTCGGGTAATGCGCCCCAAACATGGCCACGCCCCGCACTTAACCAAGGCGAGCGATCTTAAGCGATAGACCCAAATACCACAGCCATATCGATAGAGCGCCCCATATGCCAGCGGGCCCCCAACTGTTGCCAACAGGAGCAGGCTGCTCGCCAATTGTCGCCAGAACGGCGAAAATTTGTTAACGGAAGCGGATGTTGCTATTGGCCAATGGCCAAGCGGCCACTTGTGGGGGCGGTGGTGTGTGTGTGTGTGTGTGTTGTGCAGGAAATCGTGCAGCAACGTTTTATTGCTGCAAAATGATCGATTTAAAGAGCTTAGCCCATATCTCGATTCTATGGAATTTCACTTGTGAATTGTTCGAATTGCAATTGAAAATGCAATATGCATAAATGTTTAATGGCAGTAGCGAAACAACAACAACAACAGCAGCAGCAGCAGCAGCAGCAGCAAAAACAACAACAACAGCAAATTACAAATTTAATTAATTTTACAATGCAGCACTTCTTGGATTGGGCCAGTTCACAGCCCACACCCCGCATCGACCAAATTGACATAATGACCAAATAATTTTCCAGTTCGCTGCGCCTTTATGGGCATGTGAACAAAACTGAACTGAGCGTGGCGGGGGCGGGGGCGGGGTTACATCGAACTGGCTGACAGAAAGACAAATTTCAATTTTGCAAACGTTTGACAGGCGACGCCGTCGAGTCGCATTTAATGCAAATGTTCATTTTCAATTTGTAAATTTATTATAAATGTCAACATTAATTTAGCGCAAAAATCTATGCAACATTCGGTGGCAGATGGGCGGGCTGCGAACGACGGCCGGCTGCAAGCGCTGCGGCGCCATTCGCATTAGTCTGACACATGACACGTGACCGGGCGCCATCGACTGAGCAATTAATCAACCGAATGATGCAACAGTGGCCATGCCCGGCACAAAGGTAATTTGGCACTTAAAAAGGGTAAACGAGACTCAAGCCCGAAACCGAACTCGAACCCAAATTCAGATTCGCAAGCGAACCTTTGTCAAGGCACTTTGAAGGACGCCGCCTAATGTGACGAGTCTTTGTCCCCTCGAATTGGGCTCCCTGGGCTGACTGCGACGCAGCTCCATTTATCATGTGATTGACTAGATAATTGACTGCTCGTATAGTTCCAAAGGCACTAAGTTGGCCTATTTTCGTTTAATAGCCTGCGTTTTCACACACCATCATTCATGTCAGCTCGCATGACTTTCAGCCGTGTCGGCAATTTCCTTAAAAGCCGCTGATCTTGCACAAATTCGCCTCGCTGCGGTGGGGTAAGTTATAATGAAATCTGCAGTGGATGTTCTTTAATAAATTATTATGGGAATACTATATATAAAATGCCTTCAATTCTAAATCCATATTTTTTGATTAAAATACTTACTTGCTGAAAATCCCACCATAATAAAATAATGTATATATTATGGATTTCTTGTTGTTATCGCAGAACACCTATAAATATAGATAGGTGCTCGATCGTGTCTTCGGCTTGTGCCCAGCAGCCCAGCTCCACGCCCCGGGGGCGCACATACGTCACTCTCCATTCCGAGCTTCCCGTTCTGTTTGTTGTGGACGCGCGTCATAAATTGCCCGAAGAAGGGCGGGAAAGAGGGAAAATGGAAGAGCCGAAAATATTGCAGCTAGAGCATTAGACAAAGCGCGACACTATATAAAAATATTATTGATTGGCATGAGGGAGCCCCGGCGAGGGGCAGGGGCGGGGGCGAGGGCGGGGTCCCACTGCAAGTGGAGACGACTATTAGTAAACAGCGGGCGATGGACAAACGCATGCTATAAAGCCATAAACGCCAAGCCATAAATTATGCCGGCCACACGCAGGGGCTGCCCGAGGTGCGAGGGGGGCGCCGGGGGCGGGGGGAAGCGGTTCGCTTGTGTGACATGTGTGAAAATGCACTTTGCTGTCCACTTGACTGTTTGGCCGTTGGCTGCTGACAGTCGGTGACGGGTGCGGCGGCGCCGGAGCCCAGGGGCGTGGGCGGACTCCCAAACAACAACCACCACCACCCCCCCCCCCCCATCCGGCGTTGCCCTTTGCAATGAAATTTATTTATTTTCGCGTTTGTCGCCCGTTTGTCCATTTGGCGGTCTGTCAGCGAATCCTGGACGGGTCGCAATCGCAGAGGAAGAACTTAAATTATGTAGATGGCAGCCCTGCTGCATAGCGATGAGCTCGACAAAACATTACCGAGCTGCCAGCAGCTGGCAGATATTCGCATCGGCTAAACGTCATCCTCAACGTTTTATTTACCCCATTGCACGGGATCAAAAGTCGGTCATACATAAAAATAACTCTAGCTACAAAGTACTCGAAGAAGTAGTCGAAGCTGTAAAGTTGAACATCCTCAAAAAGCAGAAGTAAGGACTGGGAGATACCCTACCCATGTGTGTATTTGTTATTCTGATCTTGATTGTTTCTACTCTATTTCTATTTCAATTTAGAATCTCTAAATTAACATTACTAAGGTATATACTTACTTAGATATAGCTTATGAGGTCGGAGATGCTTTTTCAGATACATGCACGATCATCACGATACATCACGACTATAGTAATTGATGTAAGTCGGAAAGGAATAGCGATTAAACCTTTTTTGTGACAAGCGGGTTTCAGGCTTGGCTTCTACTGTGCCCATAAACATCTCAATTTTGGCTATTTTCTTATGTTTCGCATGTCTTTTAATATCACTTGACTATATATTATTATATTATATATTTACAATTATGTATATTTCATTATTTTATTTCGTTAACTTCTCCCACACTTTGTAGTTGTGCATTTGAAGCCATTATCAGAAGCTTCTCTGATTATGAGTGGGATCTGCTGTCTGTTGTTGTTGGTCGTGCAGCATGGGGCATGCAGCATCTTACACCCTCTTGCTCTCTCCACTTCCGGGCCATTTGGCCGGGCACCTTGCAACTTCAACTTCTTTCTGGCTGGCACGCGTGGGCGGCGCTCGGACCTGATGTGATAGAGTGCCGCGACACTGAGTAATCTATTTTGAGTCCGGGTGTGTGACACACACACACACACACAGAGAGAGAGACACACACGCACCGTCTAATAGTGGCATATAAACTCGCACGTTTTGCGCCACGTTTCTGGCTTCGTGTTCGGGTTGTCTGTTTGTCTGGCGCGGGGAGTGCGTTTGCTTTTGGGCTTCGCTTTTGTTTTTGGCGTTTTTACAACACGGCCAGCATAACAATGTCGCCCAACAACGAGAACAGGCAACGAAAAATTGCAAGTGGACACATGAATTATGTGCAGCACTCGAGTTAAACAACCGCCGGGCGCGTTAGCCAGCTCCCAGCTCCCAGCTCTAGGTTTTTAGCTTTCAGCTTCCAGTTCAGCAGCGGCGGCGGCAAACAAAGAGCGACGACGGCTTCCAACTAAATGCACGACTACTCAGAGTTCTTTTCGACTGATGTTGTTGTTGTTGTAACGACGCTTTTTTATACACTCACATGCTCGTTTTTGTTGGCTGCCCATTGGGGACGCGTTAGTGGTCCGTGGCCGGGTGCCCGGCGCAGCCAAACGCCGGATGCGGGCTGGCGACGACTGAAGGACTGCGCGCACTGTGTGCACTGTGGACAAGTGTGGGTGGCCGGCGTTGACTTTGCTTGGCTTTGGCTTGTTTTGGAGGTCACACAACATGCGAGTCTTCCACACACGGCGAGGGCGGGTGGAGGGCGGGGGGAAGAGTGGGGCCCATTTGGGAGTTGGCTTTGCGGGTATTAAATTATACATCATTTTGCAACAAATGATGGTCGTTACGTTCGCAACCGACACACACACACACACACACACACAGGCACCCACGGGCACATCCCCGCGGTATGTCTCATGTGGCAGACGCATAGAACCAGCAATTGTTTCTACTCTGCCAGAGGACCTCATTGTTTCGCCATTAACTTGGTGGCTTGTCTTCTGCAGCGAGTTTTGAGCGCATCGCTAATGAAAGAACAAGATTTTAGCCGAGAGTTTTGCCATTGCCTTCGGTTTAATTACCTTGTGTGTTTCCCCCTTCGTCTCTGGCCAGGCCAAATGTTGTTTCGTGTGTCGACATAATTGAATAATCCACTTAAATATATGATATCTATAATATTTGCTATTGTCTGCATATATAAACAAATTCATTTCATTTCATATTTTTGCTTGTTTCCTTTCTGGCCATCGAATCCGAGTTCTTTCCCCGGCTGTTGGTTTTATTTTTTAGAGCACATGCTCTAAATGATTTAAGCTTCACTGCAGTCCGGGCAGCCATATAATCGATCTTAATTACGCGCGTGTGTGTGTGTGTGTGTGTGTGTGCCACACTTCCTGCCGCCATTTAAGGCCCCCTGCGAAGGACTGAATTTCATGGCGCTGCTCACTCATCGATTGCTTTGGATTGCAATCATTTAAGCGCCACACACACACACACACACACACACACGCCGTTTTAATTATGAGCAAAACTGGCAAAATGGCAAGAAAATTAATAACAATTTGTTACGATTACGAGCAACGACATCGCCCCTGATTAATTTATGCGACTGCAACTTTTGCCATCGCCATCGGCAACAGCGCTTCCGTTTCGTATCGTTCCGATCCATTCCGTTGCCATCTTGTTTCCTCCGCTTGTCATTGCTTGATTTATGGCCGCTTAATCGGCGACACCTCGTTGCATTGTCATCAGAGGCCCGTGCTGGCTTCCTGCCCCACCCACACCCACACACACACACACACACACACACGGATAGACCTCCCGGCGTATGTGTTGTTTTTACAAATTTAATTAAAATGGCCGCCAAGTCTGACGACTCCATTCACGTTTGACATAACTAATTTGCCTTATTGTGCATTCATACTTATTACTATTATTCACCCCAGACTTAGCTGTTGAATGAACGCACTCACACTGCCGGTGCACATTTGAAAAGGGCATAATCTTACAAGTTCATTTGAATACGAGTTCTTCTACTATTTGCTGTAAACAAGTCTCCCCGCTTTTCATCCGTAGTCAGTTATTTACCTATTGAGGAGTTGGAGTATTCACACGAGTGAGTCGAGCCAGTTTATAAATTGAGTGTGGAATGTTTCCAGCTTCAATAATCTCTTAACATTTACATTACCAGCTAGAATTTAAGCCTTGAATATACCATTTTGGCTTGGAAACTCAACTGATTTTCCATTAAGGCCGGAAACTCATCTGCACTTCGGGGCAAGTAGTTCGAATACTCGTCGAATAAGCCGGCTGCACTTTTATGCATTTTCTCCAATTACGCGTCACAGTTCGCATTATTCTGAACCGTTGCGAACCGGTTCACTTATCTTGTTGCCGGCGCTGTTGTTGTTTGCGGCGGCTTATTGCAATTTGCATCGTTCAATGTTTCATTGCGGGCAGCTGCGAGGGGGTTCGGGCCGGGCGGGCGTTGTCGTTGTCATTACAGTGTTGTTGTTGTTGTTGTTGTTACTGGCTGCCGTGTGGCCCGAAAATAGCCGCATGCAATTGATTACAGCAACGATGCGGCTGCGTGGCCGACCGCAAGTGGCCGTTGTCCATGGAAATGAAATCGAAATAATGCGCCAGGTGTTTGGCCGCTTTAACAGGCAGCCGTCCCGGCAGCCGGGATTCAGCCGGGAGCTGCCGCTGAAGGCCTCTTAATAGCCTGCCACCCAGAAAAGCGGCGACCAGAAAATGCCAATTGTATCCTTGTCAGCCAGGACGACGATTAAGCCTAAAATGCAGCTGCCCAGCCATCCAGCAGATACGCAGCATACGGCCGTGCGGCTGGCTCGTCCTTTCGCTGTCATCCCCTCCAGTTGGCTGGCCTGCCCGGACGGGGCTCGGCTTGGCTTTCATTTTGGCCACACAAGACGCATTGTCTGCCGTCTGAGCTGCGTCTATCGCAGAGCCAATGTAATTGGCTCGGGGAATAGGAGCAGGAATTGGTAATCGTGTCGCGCGGCTTTTAATCGAATTTCAAATAGAACGCAACCAAACCAATTAGACGGAAAAATGTGAGTGTGTGTGTGGGAGTGGACTAAATCGGAACGAAAGGAAAATTAAGGCTGGCAGTACAAGAGCGTCTTATCGCAGCCAGCGCAGCGCAGAACAACAAATATAAGCGGCAGCTTATAAATGCGCTTGCAAACAACGAATGTGGCATACACTTTAAGCACAGGAAGCTTGCGAAAAGCAGACCGAACTGGGCACAATATATAACAAACCAAAAGTAACTTGTTATAAAATAATTATTGTACCTTTGGTTTGAATTTTGAGTCAAGTCACAAACAAATTTTGCTTAGGCTTAAAACTTTTAAATTACTAGGAAGCAGGAGTTGGCCAAGTATTCAATTTGGTATGATGATAATTTGATTAAGCTCAAAGCGAGTTTGCGATCAGGCTGTCGTTGGTTGCATATAACTTCGTTCGATAACTAATATTCCTACAATGTATATGGAATTATAGAGAATCTCCAGATATTCAATTTCAAGACTTTTTACCGAAAAGCTTACATCCAAATTGTTTGCATTGGCATGCGGCCCAGCCAGCTGTAGAGTATTCAAATTAATGCCGCTCAAATGCTGAACCAGCAAAAAGCAGGCGATAAAAAATTCGAGCTTTAAATGGCAGCGGCTGAAGGTGTAAGGTGCAGACGTGGATACGTATTAAACGGACGACAAGGGCAGCCAAAGAGCACAACAACAACAACAACAACGACAACAAGCAAGAGACCAAGTTGGCAGCAGCTCGAGCCAATTGCCAAAAACTGTAGGCAAATGCTGTTGCTGTGTTGGTAGGAAGGGAGGGGGGAGGGGGGAGGGGAGTCGTGCAGCGGCATCGCTATGGCGAATATGTGTCATGAGCCATTTAAGCTCATTACGGGCATCAATTTGGGACGCAAAAATTATGCTCCAACCTTAAGTGGTTGCCACTTGCAACGCGAATTGAAGCTAGAGTGTTGCTATGTGTGTGCGCGTGGGTGTGTGTGTGTGTGTGCGTGTGCGTGTGCGTGTGTGCTCGGGGTGGCCCGAAGTGGAAGTTTCGCCGGGGCAGAGCAAATCTGCTTGTGAGCGCAGAAAAGTGGCAAATTGTTAATTTTAAGCCACTTGCGAGACGGCAAATTGCTGCGAGGCAAAAGTTGTTGCTGCTAAGCACTTTTTCATTTGGCTTAAATGCAATCTCGCTTTTGGCCCGCTGCAGCTGGCAGGTGTCGCTGCCGGTCAACGGGCCAGCCGGCCCGGCCGGGATCAACAATGCAAAAACCAATTGTAATTTATGGCCAGTCTTCATTTGCCTGCCACTGCCGGCAGCAGCCGGCTCACAATTGGATTCAATATTGAAGCAGCATACTTGTACTTTGTAGCAGATACAGCAGAGAACACTCACACAGGCTAGCTGTTATATGGCCCATGGCTATATATTGTGGTCATGTAAGAAAAGCCAGCAGCGGCAGCTGAAGAAGAAATCCATAAAGCGCAGCAGCCATAACAAAAACGCGAAATGAATTTCACTTGAAATGTGAAAACATAAAAATTGTTTATGACTTCCGCTACGTTAACTGTGCGTGTGTGTGTGTGTGTGTGTGTCTGCATGTGTATATTAGTGTGTGTTAGCTCCGCTGAGTCAAGCTGAGCTCAGCTGAGAAAAGACTGCTTTCATTGCCTTAAGATTCTCCAGCTGTCTTTCTCAGCTTCCATCTTCATTTTACATTTTTCGTTTTCAAATATTTTGTGTTGTGTACTTTGTTTGTATAAATTTATATTTATATTTAATTTAAATTATATACAAAAAAAAAAAATATTTTAATATTTTAGTCTGTCGTATTCAATACGAGGTGTTTAATGCCGTTGCTTTAGTATATTCTTTTAGTTTTTAGCTGGCAAATCCTTCGTATTTATCCATCTCTGTTGCATCTGTATTACTCTGCACTCCTTGAGAAACTCTTCGCTGCTTTAATGTCATATATTCTCGAAATTAAAATTGATTTGAATTGAGCTCCCCCTCTTGTCTATATCTGTCCCGCTGTGTGGCTTTTCCGTCTGCTCGACCGTGCTCGTACAGAAATTTGTTTCGCTCCCCCAATCCGGGTCCAAATCCACTCTTGGCACTTCCGTTCAAGTTATTGTTTGTTATTTATTTGATGATATGCTTGTAGTTCGTTTACACGCATGTTGACATAAGCTGGCTGCTCTGAAAGGGCCCGGGCGACTTAAGTGCAGACGGGCAAAGGACTCCTCGGCGCCTGTTTGTCACAGACGCCACTTTGAAAACCTCAGCAAGCAAAAAGGAAGTACTCGCCCAATGTTGTCTGTCTGCCAGTCAACGAGGTGCTGCTGAATGTGGCACAAAAACCGCACACAAGATACACACAGCCGTACGGAGGGGGGGGGGGGGGGGCGAAAGCTGTGAAGGACAAAGCGCAACACGTTTCGCTGAAGCTCATTAAGTTTTTCCATCTCTCTTCCTCCGACACTCGTTGGCTTTCTCGCTGCTTCGCGCCCTGTGTCCCCTGCGCCAAGTGCGGGCATTTAAAACATAATGCAAACTAAATGAAATTGCGTCAGCAGCGAGCTGCAAGAACAAGAACAACGGAGCTGAGAGCCGCACGGCATAAAAAACGCTGCACAAAAGAATTTTTAACTATTTTGCACAGCCAACGAACCGAGCGTCGACCACGACAACCAAACGGCCAGGCGGCCAGCAGCTCCAGCTCCAGCTCCAGCTGCAGCTCCAAGTCCAGCTGCAACTTCTGTTCTGGTTGCACTGTCAAGCAGCAGCTATACAACTAACCACTGCGGCGTCTCTTCGTTTGTGGCACCTACACACACAGACGCCGGGATTACTGTATATTCTTTATGCCAGCTTCTACATTTTGTGTGTGTGTGTGTGCAGCTAATTAATTAAAAGCGACATGTAGATACGAGCGCAGGCGAGGACATCGATGGCTGTTTCCAAGGCAAATGTGTGTAAAAAAATGTTGTCTATTTACAGCCTCATTTAGCATTCACATTCGCAATCAGATATTGCCTTGAATATTCATGTGTGTAGTCAGTCTATGCGACTAACTTTGGTGCACTTTCTGTGCCAAGTTTTCAATAATCGATGACAAAACCTACATTTTCAATATTTATTTTCTAGTCTCTGGTACTCTTAGTCAAAACTCGAAGACTTGTCAGATTACACGGAGCTTAATAACTGTAGAGCACTAAAAAATATGAAATCCCCTTTTACTGACTCTATGGCTGCAAACAGCTAAATGGTTAGATAAATAGTCCGGAGTCCAAAGCAAAGTATTGGCAAACATAAATAATACTCGACGCCGGACACTCACCACCCGCGATCCCCCCACCACCCACAGCGACCAACTGACGCCCCCCAAACGAGTGTCTGTTTTATCCAAATGCCATTTATTTATATACATTTATATTTATATACATATATATCCGAAATTCAGTATATACTCCTGCTATTGAAACAAATATAAAATATGAGGCCGCCATTTTGGGCATCCGCCATTTTGTTTAGCTTTGTCGCCCAC
This sequence comes from Drosophila sordidula, assembly GCA_035047465.1. Classification (NCBI taxonomy): domain Eukaryota; kingdom Metazoa; phylum Arthropoda; class Insecta; order Diptera; family Drosophilidae; genus Drosophila; species Drosophila sordidula. The sequence goes on along the minus strand of JAWNPQ010000136.1, from coordinate 6,625,883 downwards.
TGCCATTGATGGACTGGACTTTTGGTCAAATACCATTAACTAAATTGATTTGTTTTAAAATAAAATCCCTGTGTCAGCCAAATGGCTTAGCATTAAAAGTTAAGGGAAAACCTTTAACTGTACTGCAGGCGAATGCTTTTTTTAATTTAATTAAGCCATTCTGCACGATCCGTTTTCAGAGGTCTTACCATTACAGAAGCGAATGAACGTTGATGCAAATAAGGATAATATATTAGGTAGAAGAAATGTCGAACTCTGAGATATTATTATTGAGAGACATTATGTTATTATGTAGGTATTTCTATAGCTGAGCTCAAATTGATATTTGGCTACATTAACAAAGCAAAAGTGCGACTAACTCAAACTGAACGATAAACGGAAGTTAATTAACTATAAATTCTCAAATTCGAACGGGGAAGCTGGTGGTTCAAAAAAATAGAGTACAAAAAAATCCACTTATTTATGCTCACAAAGAAAACGCAAGATAAGCTCGAGGTAAATTATTTTAGCAAACGCATTTTGCATACACAAAAGTATTTCTGCGGGTCTCATTCAATTTCAATTTATTACTTTGAGTATCGAATTTTTGCTTTCGCAAAAAAAGGATGACAGCAGCCAGCTCCAACTATACATATGTATATATACATGTATGTATGTATATGTCTGTGAATGCCCCACATATGGGGAACTATACAATTGCAGTCCCATATCGAATATCAATGAATACATTCGCTTGCATGTAAGTATTTCTGTGCCAGCACATTGCGAATTTTACAGCTCGAGCTGAAGCTATGCACACTGTGAAAGGTAAGAGTATTATTTGCTTTTATCAAAGTCTGGCACCACGGAGAAGCTGGCCACCAATATGAGCTCGACAATTTAGCTGTCGTGCCCAGTGCCTGCGCAGGCAGGTGATAGCAGGTATTAGGGCTGCAAGTTATGAGTATGCTCTATTTCATCCTATAAATAAATAATATAGTGCATGGCTAAAATACAGCTGATAGCTACAACAATTTTGATTCGATCTGTGTACTTTCTAATATGTTTCTGGGTGCAATTGTAAAAACTGCGAAACCAGAATGAATACACGTAGGTAAGATGGATTTAAAAAAAAGAAAACAAATTTGTAAAAATCTGTATACAGTCACATTTTTTATTGTACTATGTTGCATACTATCTCCGTGGGAGTCCTCTGAGCCACAGTGGAAGCCATTTGGGGCCGCATTATCTCATAAAGTCACTTAAAGCATTTTACATTGTCCCTTCAAGGGGTAACACATTTTGTAACACATAATTAAAATACCCCCTGCAAGGGTATAAATTTTAGCCCGACAAGCTAAGGCTCTACGATCAACCCTCTCTATTTTTCTCATTTTCCGTTGTTGTTGTTTTTTCCCTGGCTGCTGCCCTAGAGGAGTTCATAACATATGCGGGTCTGTAAATTTCACAGTGGATTTCCGACATATGCGGGGGAATCAGCCCTGCAAAGCGCCACAAAACGACGGCAACAACTTAAGCCCCATGCAATAAAACTTAATATGTTTTGCATTTAAATTTATGAAAAAGCAGCAAAGGAACAATGGCTGCTTAAGCCGGCAACATGCGCATAATTGTCGCCAGCATTGACAAACACGTTTTACAGCGACAACGCCTCCCTCCCCTAGCTGTCCGCTTCACTCTCTCCCGTGTCCTTCAATGTGAGTGCTGGTCAACAGCAGACGCGGCACTTTGCACAGTGACCACACCAGATCTACCATTCACATTCACAATATTCAGTTGGTTCGCATATCAAAAAGTAATTTGCAATTCAATAATATATTATTTATATTTGGGTCTTATTTAGTTAAATAATTTCGAAAGGTATTCATTTATAACTATTAAAAAGTGAGTGCTGCTTGCATGGATCCAGCCCATGGTGCAGCGCCAACGAGTGCGACTAAAGGGGCGTATACGTAATAATAATTACGCATAGCGTCGCGTTGTTCTGTTGTCGCCGCCGAAGCGGCAATATTTATGAGGGTGCTTTAAAGTGCAGCTATTTTGTGTGCGCTCACCCAAAGGATAAATGGATACGTTGAGAGTCCCTGCCCGAGTCGACGATCTGCACGAGAGCAGGACACTCAAGGTCAACAAGGTGTAATTAAGGTGCGCGAAAAGTCAGATCGATAGCATTTGACTGGAAAGTTGACGCAGTTCACGATGAGATGCAGAAATTCAGATAATTATATTTCTTTCCTGACAATTGTATTAAAAGTGAAGGAAGTGTTAAAAATGCTTGCTTTATATCTAGCTAATATCTATAGTCAAATATATATTATAAGGTTGCTGATCAGTAATAGTCAGAATTGCTGACTTTGGCAAGGTAATAAAAACTCCATTTTTGGCTCCAAACCGAAGAAGTACTTGCTAAGGTAGCGAAAAAAAATCCATGTAGCTTAGTTTGTGGAATTTTTGCCATTATTTCTGGAAACTACTCGTTACGTCGGTACATTTTTTGGTTTTCCATATAGATAGAATAACTGTTAATGCTCTTACACGCAATGCTGATTCAGACACACACACACATTTGTCAAGATGGTTTATGGCTGGCAGAGGGCAGAGCTGAGTGGAGCGAGCGGGCCGGGGCAGGTCAGGTCGCTGCTGGCTAAGTACAGCAGTAAGGAGCAATGGCAATAAAAATATGGCCTCAACAGGATTAATACATTATTTCCGCTTTTGCATTGCAGCTAAGAGAACCTGGAGCAGGAGCAGGAGCAGGTGAGGTCACAAAAAGGCGTTCACAAACGTACAGATGTGTGTGTGTGTGTGTGTGTGTGTTTGGCTTGGGCCAGGATTGTGACTGCGACAACTCCAAATCCTCTGCTCTGGCATTTGTTGTCATTTGTTGTTTTTGTGCACGTTGCTGTTGTTGTTGTTGTTGCTTTGCGCTTTTATGATTATTGTAGTGGCACACTTGGCATCGTCCTCTCGTTCGTAGTCCTTGCCGCTGTTGTTGCTGTTGCTGTTGTTGTTGTTATTGTACGAAGCACTTATGCTTATGTTTTCGGCTCTTATGGCTCTTGCCCGTTGTTACCACAGCCTTTGAAGTGCACTTTGCTGTTTCATTTCACTATATTTGTTAAGCATATTTTTATTTACTCGTATACATCTGCATAAGCACACACACGAACACACATCTCATTTGCCTGTGTTTATTTGATACCCTCACATTGTCGGTATATGCCATGTGAGAAACAGCTTTTCAGCTATTACGACAAGGTTTCATAGGAAACTGTAGTCATGGGTAATAGTTATAAAAGGTCAAGCCAACTTGGCAACTTGGCCAACTTTATATCCCAGCCAGGGAGTTGAGCCCATCATTATTCAGATTACTTTAAAACATATCTACATTGTCAAAACTACATAAGCTGTATTAATAAATATTATTGCACATTTCTTTCTTATAAAACGACCAAAAAACTAAAATAAACATACCACTTTTAATAAAAAAATGTTAAAAAAAAAATTATTTTGTATTAGTAGAAAATATTTTGAAATATATTTGTTTTCGTATTTATTGAAATACCGTGGAACACATGGAAAATATTTAAAAATAGGAGAGCGCATTAAAAGTTCGTGATAATAGCTCACATATTCTGTCACGCTTTTTTCCATCATTTTTGTAGATTCACAGGAAATGGGTTTACCACGGGCTACACATGTAACTAGATGGTCCTAACAAGCCACTACACTCACTCACGCACACACACACACACACACACACACACACACAGGGAAAAGTGAGCACACACCGGCAAGCTGGACAAGTGCATATCAATTTGTTGCTGTCATTTGCGAGGCGATTCTCAAGTGCCATTTGGCTGAACAAAGGCCAAAGTCCACTCATTAGGCTCTGGCGTAATGGCTATGATACTCACTCAGCTGTATATATATATATATGTATATATATATGTGTGTGTGCAACTATTTATGTAGAGTATGTTTTTATTTGCTTATCAAGCAGCTGCCGCAGCTGGCACGCTTCCAGCTAGATTTAAATGCGCTAATTGTTTACTTATTTTAAACAAAAACTCGTAGGGCAAAAGAAAATAAATGAAATTTCAACATGCTTTTCTTTCTCTATCTCGCCATGTCGCACAATCTATCTCTCTATCTCCCTCTCTCTCTCTCTCTCTCTCTCTTTCGCTATGTGCGTTTCTTTTGCTTTCCCAAAACTCTGCCTCTGTATCTGTCTCTGTCTCGGTTTCTGGCCATTCATTCACTTGGCCTCCATAATATAACAATAAACTGTAACAATAGCAATTAAAAATCGCTGAAAGCGGATGTCCTGATAAAGTTGCCAGACCCTCGCAACGCCAGCCAGCCCCGCCCCGCCCCGCGCCGCCACGCCCCTAGCTAGTCACCCGGCTGGGCACGCTTCATTTCAGTGCGCGTCCTTGGCTCCGGCCTGCTATTGTTGTAATTATGCATTATGCTTTCGCCTCTGCGACCATTTCGCCTCAAATCCTTGTGTGCCCTTCGTTTGCGGATTGCATTGCCAAAATGGACTACCATTGGGCGCCAGAAGGTGGGCGATGAAAGGACTGGAAACACTCTAGAACCCTGGCGAGCCGGCGGGACGTCTTATTTTGGCCAGATTGCTTGCCAAATGCTGCACCGTCACCTTTTGGGACGGACTTTGATTAACGACAAACGCCGCAGCGCTTGAACTAGTTTCAGGACATATGATGTCAGCATCTACATAGCTTCCAGGCGATAGGCGTTTTTGAATTATTTCGAATTATTAGAAACGAGAAAGAAACTATTAACTTATATGTTGAATTGTTAATATAAAATAAATTATTAGTAAAATTATTTTTGTGGAAAATAGGGAAATTAAATTTAAAAAAAGCCACGAGAGGGAGTGGGAGCGCGAGAGAGGAGAAACAGAGACCCATTGCAATTATTGAGTCCACATTTTCAAACAAGATTCTCTTGAGATAATCATGAACTTTTCGATATACGCATGCGAGCATATTTGAGGATATTCGTGAACGCACTCAGGTTGCATATTATAAGCGCAGAGTAAGCACAGGCTTGGCCGTGTAGTCCATTAAGTGGGCCTGACTCGAATGTCACCTGTCAGCCGTCAGAGCGGGTCCATAAGTCAGCTGGGGCGATTCTTAAACAATTTGAATTTCTGATTTCGGATTTCGCATTTCGGACTCGAGATTCTCGACTTTGGTGCGGGGCAATGCATTGCTGATGCAGTTCCGTTCAATGGGCCACAAATTGATTTGGCTGCCCGGGCCTGCACGTGGTCTATAAATCAAAACAGCAGCTCCGCTGAGGAGCAGCTGCCCATATATGCAAATTGGCAAGCTATTTGTGCCACGCACGCACACACACACACGCACACGCACACACGCAATGTCACCCCTCCGCCTACAATCGTAATGCAGTCAATAAAATCGGGGCAATCATGTTACATGTCCAGTTGTCTGAATGTCCGATTGCGTCTGTGTGTGTGTGTGTGTGTGCGATGGCATTTGTTTATAATAATGCGCAGCAGTGTGTTAAACAATTACATTAGACTGAGTGCTGGCCGCATACGACTTGGCATGGCAAATGCCAATTTAATTGACAGTTATGAAGATTGTCAAACATACAATTATAACACTCGCTGACTGTCTACCCACATTGATCAGGCCGTGCACGAGTGTGTGTGCTTGACCACAATATTGATGCAGAGCGAGCACACACACACACACACACACACACACACACACACACACACACACACAGAGTCGGACACAATCACGTCCACACATATTATTAACATGTTAATCCAAATGTAATGAGCATAAGGATAACTCATACTGATGCCTTGTTTATGGTCACAGACAGACACAAGACATCATTGAATATATAGTGATATATTTATGCAGCTACACCGCAGTTCACATCAATGGGAATATGTTGCGAATACGATATATAATTGAAATATTCAAAACCTTAAATTTAGTTACCTTTGATTCATCAACAACATTTATCCGTTTAATCATTTTATTCCAGCATATTTAAACATAGTTAAAAGCTCAAGCATTTGTCGTTACCGTAATTAATTGATGCATTAGCTTATTTATAAGTTTGATTAATGTGTTTGAATTATGTAGATGTGCAAATAAAATTGTTTTATTTGTGAATTTCATTCATTTCGCTATTGCATTCTGCCATATGCCATCGTTTGAATGTTCATTCATTTGCTTTAACTATTGAGTGAGTGTTAGGAATATCATGGGTAAACTCGATTTAATTAAAGGAGTTTTCAGATACTCATTTTCTTGGAATATTCTTACATGCCTGATTTTAATTGAATGTTTATTCACCTGATTTTACAATTCAAGGAAATTAAACAATTTATTAGTAAAGTGTATTTGCCTTTGGGATATCAGAGTGACGTCTATTCTATTGACAGACGAAAAACTAAGAAGTTAATTAACTCCAAGTATTTTAGTTCTCTCCCGAGTAATCATTAATTCATCCATACTTATTCATTCATCAGAATCGAGTGTATGCTATGAAAAATGAATGCATTTGGCGACTATTTATATATATTTTAAGTGGCAATCATGTTAACACAAGACTCAATTTCGTTGGCAATTGAATACAGTGGGCCATAAGCACTTAGCCAATTGTCTTCAATTAAATTCATGCTCATTCTTTATGCACTCACAATTGACTTCGTTCTATTTGACACTCTAAGGATTAAAAATCAGCTCTCGAGTTCTTTAATCACTACGCAAACAGCCTGCTCTGATGATTGTTGTTATTATTTCGCCCATTGCTGTTGTTATTGCCTGTGAATTGGCCATATTGTTCGGCCTACATGGCCTTGCGTCAAGTGTGTGTGTGGGTGGGGGGGATGGGGAGGGGGCATTGTGCGACAGATTTTCGAGTTTATCGCAGTTCCAATGAAATTTGGCTGGCATCAAACTGTCTGACTGTTCTTATCAAATTGAATTAATGCGGCATATATCACAAAATCAAAACACACACACACACTATAATACTCATGCCAGTTTGTTTGGCTTATCATCCTATTCGGGCCGTCTTCCGTCTGTTGTCTGCCCTCTGGCCCATCGTATTGGCATTGTGCTTGTATCCTGCTTCCACATCCTTGGTTTCATCTTGCCGGTATTTAAGGCACACATACATTCCGCCAATACACGACTGCCCATGCTTATTCACCCCCCCCCCCCACTTGCCCCTCGACTTTGCCCCTTGGCTGCCTCTTTTCATTGCTGTTGTTCACACATCAAATTAGTTCTATTTGCGGCTCGTCTGGTAGCTTTTAATGTGCGGTCTGTTTTAGCCATTGTGTGTGTGTGTGTGTGTGTGTGCGGGTGTGCAAGTGTGTGCGTGTCGGCCATATTGCCGGACAAACACAGAGCATACGCCAATGCAATGCAAACATAATGAAGTTGTCAACATAGAACACAACTCAAAATAATTTTCATTTGATTTGATTTTGATTGCGTTTTATTTTAGCACTGCCAATACACACACACACACACACACACACACTTGCTCACTCTTACAGATGTCAGCTTTTCATCATACTCCCGGTTTCAAATTTGGTTTAGAATTTGTCAGCTGATTGACATCTCAATGCTAAATTTTACCGCGCACTACCAGCCAAAAGCTCTTGACCTGCTTATGCCAGAGAGAGCAAGAACAACAACAACAACACTAACAGAAACAACAACGACAGTAACAACAATCTAGGTTTACATCGTTTGCATTTTGTAAACGTTGCCATGTGGTGAGACTTTTGAAATGCTGTCGTCAAATATGTTTTTTTCATTTGGACTAAACATTTGAAAGGGATCGATCCACCGACTTCTGAATGCTCTGCTGGCCTGTAACAATTGTGAAAAGTTGTTAAGTAACAGTAAAGTAAAGTATTATTTAAATATTTATTATACACAGATACATAAATTAAATAAGGTAAGGCATGTGTCTTACAAGCAGATACGGCAGATTCACTCAGCGGTCATAAGTCGTTATATTCTTCAGCTTCTCCTTGGGCTTGCACACAAAGTGTACGCTCGAACGACCCTGTGCCTCAGCCCAGGGCAGGGTATGGAAATTGTGACGAACATGCTAAAGCGAATTGCAAATTTGAAGCGTTGACGAAATGCGGGTGCTGACAAAATGCTAAATGTGCAATCGGGCACGCCCTGTGACGCCTGTCATATACCACTCGCACACAGACTAACACGCACGAGCCGCACACACACACACACTCAAAGGCGGCCCGCATGTGTCAATATATTTTGTGCTATTTACTCAAATTGTACGCAACAGCGGCAACAAGGACACTGGGATCTCAGCCAATGAACTAAATTAGAATTTGAGCGCCATGTGGCGAATGTTGGCGGGCGAGTGGGCGTGGCCCAGTGGACGGTGCAGAAATGCCAGTGAACTGGAAGAAATATAAAATAAATCGAAAGCTGATAGCGAGAATCAAAGTCAACAACAATCAACACCAAAACCAAGGCGACGGCCATCAACAACAACAGGAGCGAAGCCCCCGACTGCGAGACACTCTGTGAAAATCTCTCAAGTAGAACTAGAACTAAAAAATACTACAATTATTATATATAGTATATATATTTATACCTATGTCCTTTTACAATAAATCATTTTTTATTTATTTTGCCTTTTGTTTTTGTTTGTCTCTAAGAATTCTTATTTATGCAGAGAATATAGTTCGGGTTTGGGCTGAATTTCTCAACCAGGAAGCTGACTTAAGACAGCAGTGCGATATATATAGTATCCGAGCAGTACAGACCCGCGTCTAATGCATGCATGCATCTTATGGATACGACCATCATCGGCATCATCATGGCCGATTGATTGATAGACAGATAGTTATGGATTGATAGGGGGATCGAGGGCGGACTTGGCCTGCCAGGCGACAGCTGGAGCCGGGTGGCCAAAGGACGGAATAATGAGATTGTGCGATAAACACGTTCCTTGCGTTCAGTTCTTTCTGCACCAGTAGGAGTCACAAGCTCCACGCCCACGCCACCCGCCCGCCCATCTTGATTAACATGGCTCGGCAGCTAATTCACATGCACAGTTGACAGTTGGCATATTACTTGCCACAAGCTGAGTGCCAACTAAATGAATAACACGGCACGACACTGCCACCAACTAAAACAACTGGATGCAACAACAAGCAAACAACAACAACAGCAATAACAATTGGCAAAGCTGCGCTGCTGACGTTGCCGCACTTAAAGTTCATAAAAAAAAACGTCAAATTAATTCAAATTGCAATGCAAACGAAACTCACATACAGAGAGCGAGAGAGTGAGAGAGCGAGAGTGAGGGAGAGAGCGAGAGGCGACGCTTTGTGCAGTATTGTGTAGTGTGCTTAACGCGATGCTCAGCGGCAGCGTTGCCGTCTCTGCTTCTTCTTCGCTGTTGTTGCTGCTGTCGCTTAACTTATTTCATTAGCTCCTGAATGTATGCAATTTGACATTTTTAATTTAACTTTCTCTTTCGTGGCAACTCGCCTTTCTTCTGTGTGCGTGTGTGTGTGTGTGTGTGTGAATGCGTGTTTATGCTGCAGGTGTGCATATTTTGTCTTAGATGCGAGGCCACAGCATCTTGTCACCACATAGAGCGCGTTAAGTATACGCTACGTATACGTTACATGCACGTTACGTATACGCAAACGGCTCTTACTGCGAAATTGCCTATGGCAAAAACCTAAATGCATCAACAATATATTATACAATATATGGAACATCCACATTTAAATATATTAACTTATGTTTTAATTTAAAAAACTAACAATTTAATATTACATTCATTACTTTGGGAACTGTGTCTCTACCTTTTCAGGTTGACAATTTCGCACACGGCTCCAAACTGTTTCTCTTTTATCTGAATTTGTATGTTCGAAACTTTAAAGTGATAGCCAAAAGTACCGCAACGGAATTCCGCACATCTGTGCGTCTGAGAAGTTTATATACAGTTCGCAGCTCGAGCAGTGAAAGAGAAGAGGGGATAAAATAAGATGAAAATCGTATTATTAAATTGACTGGCTGCGAGGGCATGCGAGTTCCATCAGCTTGGATTATCATTTGCTGGCGCTAGTTTTATTTACCTTTCAGCATAATCTTTGCAACTTGTCCCGCACACCTGGCGCCCCCCTCCGGGTCCGTGTGACCCAAGTGTACGTGCAGGCGACATTTTTGAGATTGTTATTGTTGTTGTTGGTGTTGCTGTTGTTGTTGGACGCTGGTGCTGATGAGTTTGCGGCGTTGCGTGCCTGCCGCCTGGCGCCCAGAAGCATGCCATATAATTTCTTCATTTTTATAGTGCACCTCTGGCTGAGCACTCGTTGCACACGTGTCGATGAAGTTTTCTGCTGACAATGCGCCCGTTGTTTTGTCTCAAGCAACAAGACGCGAGCAGCGTCACGCGGCACGCGGCATGCGGCATGCGGCATGCGGCAAGGCGCTTGCCACTTGAGCAGCTCTGCTCAAGTGTTGGCACATCTCTGGCTTAGCGCTTGGCTGGCAGGTTGGCAGCCGCATCGAAACGCGTGAATTTCGCAACAGTTAGACGCAGACGGCTCCTGATTTCATTTTGCCTGGCGCTGCACTTCAATTTGCATATCCACGGGTTGACTATGCGATTCATTTTGCGCACCCATTTGCTGCCGTGCATCGACAGTTTCTAGGCAATTTCTCTGCCGCACACGCACGCACATATATACACACATACACACATACATACATATATATATATACCATTGCCAATTGGAGATAAACTTCTGCATTTGATTGACGCCCACGATGCAGGCCAGGAGGCGATTGACGTCAACGCCCGGGAGAACTCTGCTTATGCTGCTGATTTAGGTTTTGCAGGATGACGTTGATTTGACATGCTGTGCCTGGGTGCGTGGGCGTGCTTGCAAAATGTCATTTAAATAGCTCGAGGGCAGGGCCTTTTAATGTTGACGCAGTAATGTTGGCAACGTGATTCACAACAGCGATTTGCGTCAGCAAACCTACGCAAACGCTGATGACTCACAAATGCCTTGGATCGGCTCCGAAATGGCAAGGGTTCAATATGACAAAACGTATTATGCAATTGTGTCTGCAAGTGTATCTCCTTAGCTGCAGACCATTTTGGCCACAGCACGTAAGTCGAATCGCATTCGGCAGTGGCTGACGTAAATGCCGACACCCGACGCTCATTCGTTTGCTCATTAAAGTTGCCAGGAAATAAGCCTTTAGACTGAGATTTAAAATCAAATTAAATGCTTGTTGACATGCCGCACGGCTGGGCACACTGAAACGGAGCGCCTGCGAGTGCCAGCGATGAATGTCCTTGGTGCAAATACTGCTCCTGCTGCACATGAAGTGTCCTGTAATAAATATCTCTCAAAACTTTCCACAGAATTTCCAGCTGTGCGTCTTAGTTCGTGTGCGTGTGTGTGTGTGTGTGTGTGTGTGAACAGCTCATGTGTAGCGATAAAATGTATCTAATTTAAGATGTTTTTGCCGCCCGAGCGACTGGCACACACACACACACACACACTGGTAGCAGCAACTAACGGCAAAGTACGAAGCAGTAAACATTTTCAATTTGAGAAAACTTTTTACCTTTGACCACAGAGCAACATGAGGCAAGGAGGCAAGTGCCGCCTGCCATGTCCCCAAAAAGCTGTGACAATGTGAGGTCAATGCGGCAACTGACTGACAGACAGTCTATGCGAAAATTACACACACCCACACGAGCACGAACACACAAAGTAAATTTTCAAATTGCAGCAGCAGTTTTTGGGCATTGCGCATACGCCGCATGGGCCCTCACCGTTGCCCTCCAGCGGGTGTACGGGTGTGCGGGTGTGCGCGTGTGTGTGTGTGCGTCTGTGTGTGTGTCTTCAAGTATGAAATTGTTGTGTTCACACTAAACTTAAGTAACTGAATTAAAATGCGGCTAATAGAGTAGCTGCAAACAAATGCCAACGTGACAAAGGACCTTGCGGGGAGCTGTGGGCTGGGGCCCAGGAATGGCCACTCGCCCGACAACTTAGCAGCTTAGTTAACAACTTTAAGCCTACGAGCCGAGCAGGCGTGTGTGCGGGTGTTTACTAATGGCCTGGCCCCCGAAAACGTGGCCCTTTCAAGAAGCCCCAAACACAGCCAACGAATATGACAGCTGAACTGAAGAACGGCGCCGACAAAGCGTTGGTCAGTTTGGGTGTGTGTGGGTGTGTGTGTGTGTGAGTTCAACCTGCTGAAACCGTTTGGGAATTTCAGTGTGAAGCGTCGAAGTTGGCTGCACTTGACATTTTTCGCACTCAACTTTGATTGCAATTTGTCATTAGTTAAACGCATTGTTGTTGCTTTTGTTTTTCCTACGGTTTTTTTTGCCACTGCCAATGCGCATATCAAAGCTACTTTGCAGCAGCAGCAGCAGCAGCAGCAGCGGCAGCCGCAACAGAGGAGCAACATCAACAGGAAGTGAAACTTTTGTCGCCATTGTTGAAAAGTTTTGCAATCGCCAGTGCCTCATAAACTTTGTGCACATGCACACAGTCTGAACGAGCGAAAGGGAGAGAGCGCGAGCGACAGAGAGAGAGAGAGAAAATACATCGCATAATATGCGAACTGGGGCCGCCACACAAATGAAAGTTATGCCCTGGCCAGAAAATGAACGCCTTGAGATTTGAGCAGCCACGCAAATTTAATGGCTCTCCTGTTGAGTATTTGAAATTGGAATTGCGATTGCGATTGGGATTGGGGCTCGAATATCAGGCCTGTCCTTTCTAATTATTAACTTGCAGTAACCTAAACCGACAACAACAACAACTATGACAAGCTTAATCCGCTTAGGCCGCAAGCTGGCAAATGAAATTGAAGGGCCGCAGCAAATATTTTAAGCTAATTTTCTTATTTTCACTTAATTTGCAGCTGTTAGAAGCTTAAGCCGCCACACACACACACGCACACACACGCTTGTTAGCCGTCAAGTGCGTTGACGTCTTCGGTCTCGTTTCGTCCTCACAGAGGGTTGGCCCAAGTCAACGACGCCTTCGCCAGTTAGACTAATAATAAAAACTTAATACGGTAATCCACTTATGCCGCAATACAGCCAACGCACAGTGGCAGAAAGCTTTTGGCCAACTAGTCCACAGTGGCCATGCTAAGAAGCTCAGCGAGTGAACTGCAGAGAACAGAAGCCCAACAGCTAAACAAAATTATTAACTGGAGTTGTGTGACAACAACAAAAACCAGAGGATAAACCTGAGCTTGTACAAAAAGTTGAAATTTTATTAAGTACGAAAGTATTAACTGACCATTCAAACGGTTCAAAGGGCGCCCTTACTGCTAGAATTGTCAAAAAAAAGCTAAAATTAAATGATTGGAAAGTCGTGAAAGTTCAGAAATGTGTCCACATCTGGGTCTGGTTTATCTCAACATCTTTAATACAGAAAGAAAGAGACATATAGATTATGACTCGCAACTTCGACACTGGCAAATAAATAAGTCTATCTTCAAATTGTGTTCGGTTCAGTTGCCTTAATTCTCAATTGCGAGTTCTCCAGTTCCAATTTCGTATAGTTAATTAATTAACATAAGTTGGCATTTACTTGAAACTACTCAAGTGCAAAAAACTGCACAAACAAACTGTGTTGCACCACTGTGCGCCTCAGCCTCAGCCCCTCCCGCGGCCCCCATTCGGGCATTACAACTGCGTGTGGGATTTCGCTTCATTCTCAGTGGGCTGCGGGCGGGCGGGTGAGGGGCAAACTGAAAAACCAAAGTCTTGCGGCGCGCACATTTTTCGTGTTGCCAACTTAACACTTTTGCTTAGCACACATACGCAAATAAATTATGATGTGTGTGAATGCGAGAGTGTCCGTGTGTGTGTGTGTGTGTGCGCGGCGAGTCAACGAGAGGCAAAGGCAAACACTTGGCCGGAAAGAAACCACTAAAAAAAATAAAGAACTATAAAGTGTTTGAAAGCTGACTTTGCGTCGAGCAGCAATTCAATTTGGCCTGAGCTAACTGAGTGTATTACAGTAAAAGGACGATACTTAAAATAAGCGCAAGCATAATGGAAAGAGAGAGAGAACGAGTGAGCGAGCCAGCTGCATAAGGACAGATAAAGAGCAACATGGGGCAGATACAAACTTCTAAGTGTGTGCTGACTGTGGAAAACCTCCAGAGCTGTAAAAATCTCAAATCAAAGAAGTCAGCGCTCAATTTTATTTTAAGGCATAAATATATATATGTATACACTTGGAGAAAAGAGACAGAGATTTCGTAACACGTGATAAATTATTAAAAATCATTTCTGAATCAGACTTGAATTTTGTGACAATAGCTTTAAAATTGTGGCCGATATTGATTTTCGCGATTTGCGGGTTGGTAAACACCGTGAAAATCGGTTTAGTTTTGGCCAAGTTTTGGGACTTTGAAGTCTAGCAAGTATGGATTCGGGAACTTTACAATTTTGAGGGAGCAATCAACTTTGTAAATTTTGTGACTGTGGGAAATATTCACCATTTATCGATTTGCGAAATCTTAACACATTGTCTGAGGCAGATAAGTAGACGTAGGATTCAGACTTTGTCGAGCCCTTATAGTACCTATACATATATATTCCCGCTGGACATACTTTTGATATAAAAATAGCTTGAATCCGTTTTTAGCTCACCCTGCACCTTTTCAAGATGGAATAATAAAACATGCAAATGTAGACAACTCTAGCTTGTTTCAAATCTGTAATTGCATGCAGAAAAACTTTGATTCGCTCTTTACTGCTGCACAGTGGGCATTTTGGTGCCGCTAAGCCCAGCTGCTTAACAATTGTCGCTTCTTTGGCTAATTTTTGTTTGCCATCTGGAAGTTGTTTGCTTTTCATTTGCTTTGCTGTTTGTCGCCTTCCTCTTTGCCGCACGCCTTTGTCCGGCAAAAGTCATCGCATTTACTCTGGATGCAAATCGGCCGCGAGCTCCAATTTGCATGGCTCCTCCTTGTTGTTGTTGTTGTTGTTGTTGTTGGGTCTGCTGTGGCAGCGATAAGGATAAGCCAGCGTTTAGCCAGACGGCAGCAGTTGGCGCCGCCTTGGCGCCTATCGTCTTTCAATTAGTTTAATAACATTGCAATGCTCTTATCTGGCCCGCAGTCGCACAGACCGGCACCTATCCAGCTGGCCGCTAAGCCTCTTTATCGCCAGTTTTCCTTGCCCTTCCTTTTCCGGCTCCATGCACTGAGGATACAAATTTTCAAATTAATTCGGCATAAAAATTAAGTTCCCTTTTTGCCAAATCTGAGAAAATTAACACATACATTTAGATGGAAAATTAGTTTGACTTGGTTTTTTTTCTCATTCGCTATTGAGTTAAATTTATCGTCTGCTTAAAAAGTGGCAGCACTTAAACGCCAAATTGGCAGCATTGGCAGAGATTTTAGCACATTAAATAAAAGAAGAATATATATTTTAATTTCTGGCATTTTTAAAAGGAATTTTAATTTAAATCAGAATATCTGCATTTGCAATACAGATTCAAGGGGAATAATATTGTTAGACTACTGCTGAGAGTGTTGAATATTCTTTCTTTCCAGATCCCGTTTTACTCACTCGCCTGCAAACATGAGCACAGATGAAAGCAATAGTGCTCAACATACATGTTAAAGTTCCCGGTGTTTTCAGCACTCATTCGATGACAGTGAATGTCCTGTCTGGATACTCTTTCACGGCCTCGACTTTAAATCAGGGCACAGTTTGCTGCTGTTGATTTTCTCCTGCCGCAAGCGGTGTTCGCTTGCCTTTTGCAATCACCTTTCAGGCGCCTTCTAAAGCAGGTCCGCCCCCACCCACCCCCAAGGCCAGGCAACGGTTTTCGCATTCGGCACGCGCCGTTGGGCTGCTGCTCATTTGGAGCAGCGCCAAATACCGTTGCCAGCGCTTCAAAGTTATTTCCCCCTCTCGGCCTGGCACACACTCCCCTGACCAACACACACACACACACACGCACACACACACACAAGTCGGCGAAAAAAACACACTAATGCGCAAAGTGCAACCAAATGACCTTTTTAATTCGCGGCCATGCACTTTTCGCTCTCACACCTGCCCACCTCTTTTTGTCTATCTGCCTCTCGCTCGCTCCTTCGCTGCTCTGCTGTCTCTTTCCATTTTGTGGCATGTCTGGAGCTTTGGGTGTTAAATGAAATTTGCTGCTTTTGGCGCAAAAGAAAGTTGCAAAGATTTTTAAGCGTGTCGCATTTGTTGCCGTTAGTTTCGCTGTTGTTGTTGTTGTAGTAGTTTGCAGTCTTACCTGTCTGTGCCTCTGTGCATGCATATACTATATACACACACGTGTGTGTGTGTGTGTGTGTGTGTGCCTCGTGTAAATGTGTTAATGCGCTTGCCGCGCTGCATTACGTGACACTTGCCCAGCGCCAGCTGCCCCTGCCCCTGCCCACTGCCACGCCCCCCCTGCCCAACGCCCCTCTGCCATGTCTGCAAATGAAGTCTGCCCCGCTGTGTCCGTACGTGTGTGTGTGTGTGTGTGTGCCTGCTGAAATCAGCTTAAGCATTAGTGTAGCTCGGCTGCTGGTCCCGGACAGTCCCTGGACTGTCCCCCCCCCTCCCCCTCCCTTTCCCTTGCTCCCCACGCCCCTCGCACTCCCTGCTCTCTGCTGTCTCTTTCCATCTTTGCGGCTAAGGTCAAACCCATTTGACCCACTAGCAAATTGCTGCGCCATACTCCAGCGATGTTGTTACACCTGACCGACCAGCGAACACACACGCACACACACCAACACACACACACACACTGTTGCCATAAGCATGTGAGAAGCGTTGCGAAATTAGTGTAAAAAATGCCAACGCTGCATTTACAAATTTTAATGGATTTGGATACTCTGCCGTTTTCTTCAACCCGCCACTGAAATTTCCAACTTTAAGCAAAACACTTTCCTGGCATGTACGTAGATTGTAACTGCTTTTAACAATGCCATTTTTTGATGGCGATATCTATATAATTCTATATAATATAACTCTCCCTTTAATTTCTATGCGGAAATTCAGGTCTCACTTTAACTTTTATGTTTGGGGAACTCTAGCTTTAACTTAAAATAGAGAAATCAGGTATACTAGATTGATTTGCCCATAAAAGAAGATCCCACACGATCCATGCTTAAAGTAAATAATTCCATGGAGCTGACCAAATGACAGTGTTAATATTTTTGCTAGCAGATATCTCCGGAACTTTCTACACAACTGAGTAAAACCTTGCTATATCCTTCCCATCGCATAGCTCCTTTCCTTGCGCATTGCTTTGATGACAGCTCATTAACCGGAGGGTCGTCAGAAATTATCGTTAAAGAGAATTGCGCTTGGAAGGGAATTTATTGCGCTGGAAAACTAAACGCGCCTTCTAGATGCCGGATGCGGGCGTCTGCCGGCAAAATTGTCAGTTGCATCAAGGCATCTCAATGGGGTATTAAATGCGAATAGCATCACGCGAACCGCGCCCACATTTACCAGGGCGCCCACACACCTGTGTAATTGACGCTCTCACGATTCGCGTTTCGTTTTTATTATCCCGAAAGCCAAATGAAAATTCCACGGTGACGTTTTTTATGCTTTGGACCGCCGAGGGGCGCTAATAAACAAATAAGTGGGCGTGGCAGGCGCAAAACAGACGCTCAATTAAGGCTATTAACGTTACAAGGACACACACACACACACACACACACACACTCAAACACGTACACCCTGACGGACAGCCACTGCAAGAGGGAGAGGGGCTGCTGGGGAGAGAGTCAACCATTGGCAGCCATTTGGTTTTATGGCTCTCTCTATAAAAATTCCTTAGTTGAAATTTATTTGCGCCATTAGACGCGCATTAGAGGCAGTCCCCAGCGCAACCAGCCACGCCCACTAGCCATGGGCGCAATGATTATGCAGCCTAGTAAGTATGTCTGTACACCCTATGGCAATAAATGCGTAAGACCGGATGTGGAAGCAAAGAATGCTCAATCCTATAGCTGAATATTAAAATTTTTTATATATACTAATTATACAAATATTTTTTTTTATTCTTTAAATTTCTCATTTCGAATTTACGTTTTTTTTTCTCTGAACATTTAATTTGTTTTGTAAATCAAATCAATGTTGATTGGACAGTTTATTTTATTTCATTTTGGAAATTAAAATTCTTTTTTTTAAATTTGCAACAGGGTGTTCTCTAGTCCAGCAGCTCAACTGAGCGCCGCTCAGTTGTTCTTGGGCGCCCAGGGCGCTGTCAAAGGGGCACCAGGAACACCACAGGAACAGGAACAGGAACGGGAACGGGAACGGGACCCTCAGCGCAATTGAAGAAGTCTCTGCCTTGCAAATTCAATAAGTCAAGTTCAAGTTTCTGTCGCTCGCCCAATTTTGGTTTATTTATGAGCGATACAAACGAATAAATTAGGCACAGGCAGGCGCGCTCCAGAGGACGCTTATCGACCTCCTAATACTCGAACACACACACACGCACACACACACACACACACGCACACACAGATGAAACGTGCGTTAGGTTATTTGGTTGTTTAGTTGGCCGCCTCGGGCTTATTCCCGCTTAACCCATTTAAGGGGGTCATTCGTCAAATTGGCCATAAAAACGCTTAAGCCCACAATAAAAATGAAGCACAGCAAACACAGCCAACAGAATGAACGATAGGCAAAAATACCAAAGCAAGAAAAGAAACAGAAGCAAAGAAAAAAGTAAACCGAAAATTATAACAAATCAAGTTTCCCATACACCCAGTTTTTAATGCCCTTTCCAATGCGAAACGATAGCTAAAATCGAGACTGGAAGAGAGAAATAAATTGGGACCGAAAAAATCTGGTCTAAGATTTCCAAAATATGATATCAATTTGTTTTTTAAATAACATGTATCATGATATAAACCATTTTTTCTGGAATTATTATAGAAAACGTTATATTATATTATATAGTCGCATATTGGAAAGTTTGTTTTTTAATCCAACTGCAACAATGTTGAAAATTCTTTGCAATATGCCCAACAAAGTAGAGCATCCTGGCAAACGGCGAGAAAACGAGTTGGCAACTGGGATGGGATTTGGTTGGGATTACACGAAAGGTGCTTGATCGAAAGACAACAACAAGCCAGGCAGCACTCAATGCAATCGATTATGTCAAATCCTGGGAGCACATCATGTGCTCTCCTGGAGCTGAGCCTCCAGCTGCTGCGGGGGGCCAGAGTGCGTGCCTAATGTCAGCACATAATGAATATGGCCTGGGCCCGGAAATCCGTTTCAAAAACTGTTTGCCAAATCGTCTCACCGACTGTCTGGGCCACAAGAGTTGGCTGCCGGGGCAGGGGCGGGGACGGGGTCGGGGGCGGGGGCGGGGTCACCTGCACAGGCAACGAGAGCTTAAGGCTAACGAGCAAATGCACAGTGAAAATAAGCAAAGGGCAGGCGAAAGCCATATGGCCGCAAATTCTGCCAGCAATGCCTCAAAACATAAGCCCGGCTTGAAGGATGGCCGCTTGCATGGAATGCCTATTTTCAGAGAACTTGCACATAAAGTCAGGGAAATAGCCAAATATCCCAAATATCAAACAGGAATATCTTTGCAAGTATGCACCCAAGTGCCAAAACTTTTTTAAACGGTTACATTAACAACAGTTAATTTAAAAAAATTCAGGAATAGAATATGTTATCCAAATAGCTTTAGTTGACCGCAGCTTGTATCAGTAATTTCATCATTACCAATTTATAATTACTATAATCATTATCACTGATTAAATGTGGTTCGAGAGCACTTACTGCATAACCTTTGATCTCAGATCGTCCGATAGGCCTCCTACTCCATTTGATGCTTGCTTAGGCCTTGAGAGAAGCTGAGACTCATTATGAACAGTTAAGCCGAGTGGCAAATGCCCACGTAAATGGCACGAACAGCTGCCCTGCCTGCCGCAGGACCTCAGACCCTTTGTGCTGACCCAAATTGCTGCAGCAGACGGCTAAGCAAATAGTGCGCCGTCTGTGTGTGCGTGTCTGCGTGTGTGTGTGTGTGTCTTCCTAGTTTATTGTTGTTATTGTTGGTTGCACTATGTGGTTAGAATTAGTCGGAGCCACGTGCATGCGATCAGAGCGGAAGACAGAAGCATGTTGGACGCGTCATGTTTTTTGTTTTCACACCCTGTAGCCATGAGCACACACGACCGGGTATACTACCCTCGAGGCAGACTCTGGGCAAAAAAAAAAATGCAGCAAAATAAACGCTTTTCAATAGACCTGACAAAGATGCCACATCATTAGATACAGACATCAGTTCTGCAGGGTATCTGCTAGCAGTGCCTGCACTCAGGTCTCGTTTCGTGCCTGTCTGGCCAGCTTGACTGCAGCAAGTGCGGCTGCCAAGGCATTGCCACAACAAACACTCACAGGCTGAAAGGCTTTTCGCTCACAAGTGGTAACCGGAAGTGTTGTGCGACTCAAGAACCCACTCAGCAAGTACACACACGCACACACACACACACGCACGCACAGACAAGTACGCACGGACGCACGCGAGGCTGCCCGGGAATAGGGCTCTCGGGCAGCGGGAACGGTTATGAGGCCTGTGGATGGGGAGGCAAGAGCCGGCAGCAGATGGCAGACATGTTGATAGGTGGAAATTGAGGCGATTTACTTTTCAAAATAGGCTTCAGAGCTCACACTTCACAAGTTTTATGCACTTTAAGCACAACTAATGCACACACACACGCACACACAAGTTGTTCCGCAAGCCCTTAGCTGGCACCCCCTCAAAGAGCCAGGCGATTGACCGACTGAATGGCTGAATACAAATGAAATTGCCCATCTGATTGGCCGACATGAACACCTCGACTGCCCCTCGCAATCCCCAACTCCGAACTCCGAACACCCGGCGGCGGTCAGGCGAGCAGATAATTTGCAAAAAATTAACAACTAAAAGGCCTCTTTGCCAAGTCCGGCAAATCTCGGAACGGAATGAACGGCCCGTCATTATTTATTAATTCTCGCTATTTGCGAGACTTATTTGAGACACCATGAACATTATCGTTACAAGCACACATCAAAGATTTCAATATACTGGGACCCGAATTGGCTTCTCAGATATTGCCTCGTGTTTTCTTTAATTCATCATTTTTCAATCAAATTGTGCGAATTCCATTTTCCTGGAATTATTTTTAAAAATTCATTTATAAAATTTCTCTTTACATCTGTTGGTATTTAAATTGATTATAAGTAGGTCTTATATTTATTATTCATATATATATAATCGTAGCAGGATCTGAGGAATGTGGAATATTACATTTTACATATTTACCAATTGTTTTCAAGTATTATATCGTCGTGGGGGAATACATTTTAAATATTCTTGATCTGTGTACACAGAATGACAGTGCAGCCAGTAAACCGTTTACGAAGACGACGCACAGGAAACGTGGCAGCATTGGATGCTCTCACAAAAATGTGCCTGAACTTTGGCGCATGAGAATATGTAATTGTCTGGAGAGAGTTTAAATATTAAATTATTCAGCCAACTTTATGACCGCACAATAAAACATTTAAGACCATAGCACAAAAACGAGTTGAACGATTAACAGACTGAACTTGGGCGTTTCAAAATAGTCGTGAAAGAGTTGATTTTACTTTAGCAGCAATTAATTGGATTTATGAATGAGTCGAGTTTCAGAACACCTTGTCATAAATCGCCAAATAAAAGTGGAATAAAACGATAGCAAAAGAGTATTGCCGTGTCGGCGTGACATTTGAGAGCATGGCCACTTTTCAGCAAATTTCTCTTAATTAAGCGTCGTCTGTTTTATGGGCGCCAATTTCCTCGGAGCAAAACAGCCAAAAACTTATTCCAAAATTTATGAAAATGACTTTGCCGAAGTCGTCGCCCAAATAAATAAAAGGCGAAAGCGGAATACAAAAAGCGAGAGAAGCGGAAAAGCAGTAACAAAAGGAAGGTGTTCAGCCAGAAGAGAAGGCAGAAGTAACTGATGAGGAAAGGGAAAGGGGAAGGGAAAGGGAAAGAAAGGGCGTCGTCTGGGCGTTGACCAACAAACTAATCACAATAATCACACTGAAATAAAATTAATAAAAATGCGTGGCCCGTTGGCACGACAGGGAACATTTAAGAACATAAATAAAAATTAGCAAAACCAACAACAACTAAGCAAACAACATGGCAGCGACAAGAGAAAGCGGGAGAGAGAAAGGCGAAAGGCGCTACAGATGGCCGCTGGCCGCTGGAGTTGGACATGGACATGGACATGGACATGGAGTTGGACTTGGACTTGGACTCGAACTTGGACTTGGGTTGGCTGTGTAATAAAAGCCACAAATATAAAGAAATTACACAAACCGTTTGGAGGACGGGCGGCAAAGTGGCACCGTGGCACCGTGGCACCGTGGCACCGTGGCTGTGGCTGCCACACACCGGAAAAGTTAAAGCAGCTGGCGAATAAACGAAAAACTAATAAAAAGCCTTTGACCAACAGCCGAAACAACAACAACGTGCCAAATGAAACCAACAGAGCCAAAAAAAAATATGCAGGTCGCTCGTTATGACCCAGACCCAGAGCCAACCAGCAGTCCCCGTCCCGGGCCGAAGTTAACTCACCTGGCCTAATGACGCAGCCAACGGCAACGGCTTCGTCTTCGTCTGCGTCTTCTTCTTCTTCTTCTTCTTCCTCGCCATCGCCACTTGTTCTAATTGAAGTCAACGAAACTTCCGATCATAAAAATAATTAACTTTTAGTGTAAAACGGCAGCAAATCGCAGAGCAGCCTGAACACAAGCTCAAATTGAAATGAAGAAAGATTTTACGCCGGCATCTTGTGGGCCAAATTGTGGACGCACTTCGGGATATACAAGAAATACATATTCATATACATATATATGTATATATGGAATACCAATTCATTTAGAGCCAAAAAAAATGTGGCATGAAGGTAAAAAGTTGAAGAAAGCAAAATTAATTTTTTTATAACGATTTCATAGGCATTTTCAATACCCTTTCGTTAAGAGGATTTTTAGCTAGGGTATCCAGATTACATTCCGGGCAACGGGAAGTAAACAACTAGTTAATTATATGCCTTACGTAATACTATTGTTAATCAAGATACTATTTTGACTTGGGCTCAACTCGGAGCCACATTCGGAAGCTGCTCGCCCCAATTGGTTGACTGCATTGAACCCTTGGCATAAATTGCATTTAATTTATGCACATTTGTACGGCTGCCACAATAATGCGAACAAGTAGCTGCAATCATGTTGCAGCAAGGCGGAGGCAATTGAATAACAACTACGGCAATAACAATAATAACAGTTGTTCGTTTTAATAATACTTGCTTAAAGCTTGAAGCAATAAATTTTGGGAAAATTCGCAGGCATCGCAAGTGCCAATAAATAAATCGCATGCAGCGAACGAAATTATCGCTTACTTGCAAAAATCCAATCTACACATGGAAAACAAAAGTCATAGGTAAAAATCGGCAGTCGTCAGTCGGTCCGGGCCCAGAAGCTAAAGGCCTTAACGGCCGATCCTGCATGTCCTGGCACGTGTTCTCTGGCGCGGCCAATTAGTCTCGAAATGCACGAAAAATTTAATTAACATTTTGAAATGCTTTGCATGCCTGGCGCAACTTTGCCACGCACACGCCCACACCCACACCCACACCTATAGGGACACACACCCGCACACCCGCACACTTCCATATATGCATGTAATTTGTTCAACTGTCGTTTAGGGTTTTAGCCAGCTCCAACTCAGATGATTACTCTCTCAGCAGCGACCCCAGCTCCAAGCTCAAGCCGAAACTTGCTACTCAACAAAACCCCATCAGCACGGCCCCACCCCCGCCCCCGACACCCCTTTCCGGCTCCACCTGTCGCATTCATGCTGTGCAAATTCAATGGAAACTAGTTTTTATGACACATAAACTGTTACATGGCAACAATTGTGCTGCCTGCCCACCTTGAGCGCGGCCACGCCCACACACACACCCATCCACACACACACACACACACACACACGCAGGTCGCTACGTGCCTCAGCACGCCCCAAAGCTTTTGGCCATGTTTGCCCAGCGGTTGTTGGGAGTAAAAAGTTCAAATGCAAAATGAAAATTAAATACAAATGCCAAGTACTCGACTGGCAAAAACTGCGCCCAATCAGACACAGTAGCGCACCCCCCCCCCCTCCGTTCGCCCTCTCCTCGCCTGGGTGAGCGTGTGTTTGTCCATGTGTGTGTGTGGCCGACACCTGACTTTTGGCCAAACAAAATGTTTTATTTCGACAAACATTTGTGCTGCTTAATTTTTGTGGAAAACATGAAAATGGTATTCGTCCAAAACCCCCCCCCCCCCACCCCCTCCCGCACCAGCTGCAGCATCATTATCCTCTTCAGCTGCATCATCATTATGAACTTCATCATCCTCTAATTCGTAGAGCACTTTGTTGCATTAAGTTAGTCAATTTGTTAATTTCGAAACTCACTTTTTGAGCTTAGGCCAACTAATTCTTGACTTGACTTTCGGATACCCTGTACATCAAAATACCTGAAAAATAACAAATAAAATAACCTATCAAAGATTCAAGTCTAAAGGTTTTTAGCTAAAGAAAAGTGTATAGATTCTTATATTTATTATTATTTGCAATTATATATACTCCTAGATTTAATACCTCTTCTGATTCCGATTGAATAGATGCCAATGCAGTTGGCCAAGTAGACGAAAGAAAAAGGTTTCTTTTTAAATTGCAGACTTGAGTGTTTAACTTTAAGCAGAAGTTACGAGTACTGATGAATTGATTGATTGACTGAATTACCAAATTTATATGCTACTTCCTTCAGTTAGGAGAGCTGTTGTCTCTTATTAATTCCAGCTAGGTAATGCAATTGTGGGCTTCATAATTTCCTTTGGTTTGACTTGAACTTTTGGCAAACATTGCCGCTATTTGTTTGGCTTCACGTTCGGCTCAAGTTCGCTGTTCAGCACAGCTAGCTTCTGGAGTTGGCCCCAAACTTGGCTGGCAAGTTATTTACATGCTGGACGGCCGCTCCTCGAGTTCTGATTTTTAGCTACTCAAACTTGGCGTTCCTGGGATCGCACGAATCGCTTGCCAAACAAATCTGCGGCTGAGTTCAGATTTGGCGAGTGAAGTTGGTGCTTGAGGGGCAGAGGGGGGCACGGCACAGACGCTTTATGATTGTCCAGTACGTGGGGCTTGGCACGCACACCCACACACACACCCACACTATATGTGTGTGTGTGTGCTTGCGACGATATTTGTTTCGCCCAAGACGCAGATAAAATTAAAAGTACACAAAAATCGAGCGCGAATTGTCTTCGGGGTACCGCAGACAAAATACCCTTGCAGACATGTCGGAGATAGAGATATATACATATATATACCAACTGATTTAACCGATTGTTACTAAGGACATATCACATAGTATTATCTTGGTAAACAAAATAGTTTTTCATACAAAACATTTATTTATCGAGCAACCGTTCCTATGCCAGCTATATGCTATAGTAGTCCGATCCGACATGCTTGGCAGATTTCCTGTCAAGATTATAATGCCCTCTGCAAGGGTATAAAAAGAACACAACAGAAATAAGGAACTTCACCATGCCGAAAGTTTTCTCTGCTTGTGTGTGTGTGTGTGTGTGTGTGTGTGTGGGTTTGTGTGTCTACAGAACCTCCGAACGAGATTTTGTTAATATTTAAACAAAGGTCGCCACCATTCGTAACGCTTTTGTTGTTGTTTGCGTTGTTTTTGTTGTTATCGTCCCTTAGGCCTCACAATTTTTCATCTGGCATTGTCTGCTCAAAAATTGCTTGGTTTGGGGTAGGCTCAAGGAGGAGGACGCCACTGCTTCATAGAGGGTATTCGACGCTGAATGTGTTTTGTTTTAGTTGGCAGCCTCACCTGCTGCCCCTCCCCTCCCCCTCCCCCTCCCCCGTCCCTCGTCCTTTGTTCTCCTGCTCACGGCTGGGCTGTGCGTCTTTTATAGTTGTTGCCTGATTTGCTGGCGCCATAGCATCGAAATGTATTCCACTTCAAAACTGTTTAACGCGTTCTGACAAACGCATTTCTCACTCGATTCGGTCCCATTCAAATTGGATTTGTAGGCCTGGCTTTCATTTGAATTTGAATTGATCCAATTTTTAGTAAACTGCAGACGGTTTTGAAGGCTTTCTATATACAACTGAAATTAAATTATTCATTATTTTATTTTGCAAAGTTTCTTAATAATTGCTGTTAAGCGTTTCGGTTTTGCGGAATAGCCACCGTGTAATATTCGTGTTTTGTTTCCCACCTGCCTTTGTCTTCGGGTTCGCTCTTCTTGTCTGCGTCATTTGGCCTGGCTTTTATTATTATTATTTTTACGAGCGCGTTTTCTGTTCTCTCATTCTGTGTTTTCATTTTCTTTTCTTCTTCTTTTTTTTTTTTTTTTTTTTTTTGTCACAATATAATGGAATTTATTTTATGGCCAACAGGTAGAAAATTTGTTGTCCTCTTGCGTTCGGCTAATTTCGCTTTTACTATTGCCCAGCCAAAGGCCAAAGGCCAAAAAACATCGTATATAAATATAAGTACGGGCATAATGTTGGCCATATGTTTTTTTTTATACATCTTTTCTCTGTTTTTTTTGTTTTGTTTTTTTTTTTTAATATTGGGTTGAGGTGGGGCCTTATGCTGCAATATTTTTTAATGCCCCAGCCGGAGGCGTAAAAAGGAAGAAACAACAATAACAACAACATTGAAAACATCGCGACATCCGAAGACAATTAAAATTTATTCAACGCTCTTAAAAGCGTGACTGGAGAAAATATACACATAAATATGTAATAAGCGACATTGAGACGAGGTCGAAAGACCTTTCCCCTGCCCAGGTGAGGAGCTGCGCCGCGGCGGGCATTATGCGATTTACATTAGCGTGTTAATACAATTAAAAAGTCGGCTCAGGCATCGGCCCGCCTGGCCAGGACAATGAATCTTCGGCCACCTGTCAGCGAAATAAAATAAAATTAAAAATGCTTTTACTTTGGGTTCCCATGGGCCTACCGTCATCTTTCACGGCGCCGCCAGATGAGCCGCCAAATAATTAGTTAAAGCCACAATTTAAATATATCCGTTAGAGCTGCCCAAAAACCTGCTCTAGATTAACAGTTTGATCCCCAATAGTGTTCCAATATGTTTTAATGTTGTTCCTTATACTAATTGTGACAACCAGCTTTAACACTGAGTGAGATATGTAGATTTTCGCGAATTAAGATGTTTTATTTCGTATTTCGATGCTTCTCTTCCCCAAGCCCAATTTCGGTTTGAGTTGCCTAAGTAAATAGCTGGGATATCGGCCATTTTTCAGGACGCTGTTGTCCGTGTCGAGAAGGGGTCTGTATTTAGATGCGCATAAAGCTCTGATTGTCCTGGTTAAATTTGCTTTAGTTTTTCGCTTATCACAATTTAACCTTTGTGCGCAGCTCATCTATCTTAAGCTCGTCAACTTTGTGTCACCTTTGTGAACTGTTCCCCGCAGCCGTCCAGCGGGCCACTCCCGTTGCGTACCCGTGCATATTTCATCTCTCCACACTCGCTCAATCTCAGCCGGGCTCTGCCAAAATCAACAACAACTTTAAAACACTTTGCATTTATGCGACAAATGCGACACGGTCTGGCCAGGCCCGGGGCCCGGGGCCCGGGGCCCGTGAGTCCTGCGGCGCTCGCTCCCTCCGGCCAGTCCACATGGCACAGTGGTGCCCTGTCACGCTGTCTGTTCCCCCCGGCCGACATGTACGCGAACCCAACCGATCCCGGCCAGGCGCCAGGCTTTGTCATAAATCATTTTGGTGCCGCGTTGCCGCAGAATGACACACGTTTGGCCGGGATGCCTATACCGGGCCTTGTCCGGCGCCGGCAGGTGCCACGCCCTGCTCCGCCCAGCCCAGCCTAGCCGCCCGCTCTCACTCGCTGGCACTTTTGTTTACACTTTTTGGGGGTCACAAATTGTTTTGCTGGCGAGGATTCAACAAATTGGAAAGTGTTCACAAGTAGCCGCGCACGTGTCACTAAAGTTCCACGCTCCGCCCACTCATCGCTCATGGAGCCCCCTCTCCCTTCCCCTGCCCCTCCCCCACCCCCGCACAAGCGTCTGTCCGCAGCCATTTAATAATAAAAATTTGAACAAAAGTTTTGGCGGCTTTTCGGTGAGCTCTCCATTATTTATATAAAAATTCAAATTAAATAAGATTAATTTGGGATCCCGGCTGCGGCTGCTGTTCAACAGCTCTCCAAATCCAGACCGCTCAACAGCCGACGCCGAGTCCGAGTCCGAGTCCGGCTCGAAGCCAGTCCGGTTCTGTCCACTCCGGCGCCAACTTTACAGTAACGAAATGTGGAGCAGTCACAGTTACGGCTTTCACGTTGACTTCGAGTGGAATGCCAGTTATTGTTGCTCCCGCTATTGTTGTTGCTGCTGTGCGCGTGATTTTGGTCACTTTGAGGCAACTTTTGCATAATTCCACTCAACGACCACTTGAAGATGACTAATGATGCCGCCGTCCGACAGCATTCAGCGTGCAAGCGAGACGGCCACATGCCGCAAATATGTCACATTTGTCTAGTGACAGGCCCTCCCCTCCCCCCCCCCTCCCACTTGCCGTGTGCTACGTGGCGGTGATTTTTCTAAGCTGTCATCTGCACTGGCCAAAGAGACGCAGTTCATGGCGCTAATTGTCAGCAGAAACTATGCCCACTGGCCAGAGCTTGTTCCGCAATACTTTTTCGGCTGCATTCCGACTGCTTTATAAATCTTGTAGAGCCAACTTGCGTACAGTTGTTACTGCACTTTTTAGCCATTGTCTTATTTATACAAAACTAGCTTACAATTTGAATTTAAATCTATAGCCGGAGTGGCCTTTTTCTTTTACATATTTAGTTTGCTTTGTGTGTGTTTAAGTATTCCTAAAGGACTTTTCAGTTACAAAATATAAATTTATCTATTTTCACCTGGCTTTTACGTAGACTTTTAAAAGTCAGTTTAAAGCTGCGCTGGTGAACACAAAACGCAGTTCCTTTTCGAACTTAAGCCCCCCCTTTTCCACACTGAGAGCGGTAGTTTTCTTAGAGAATGAATTTAAAAACCTTTAAAGGAAATTGAGTTGAATAGAAAAACGAAAACCATTTACCTGCAATTTTCCACAAATGCGGCTGGCATTTTCCAATTAACTGCGCACTTTCATAACATGGGCCAAGTAAAGTGTTTTCCAGCTCTTAGTCAGTCAATCAGTCAGTCAATCAGTTGAGCCGCTTCAGATTTTGTGATTAAATTCCCATTAATTGGTAATAGTATTCTAGTTTATTTAACTTGTGCGCCGCAAAGTATGCAACAGATATGTCTCGAGTACATGGCGAAATCGACGTGAAAATGGAATACGTTAAGCTTTCCATTTTGAAGCGAAACTAAATCGAATTAGATTCGGAACTGGTCGGCAACGGCTGTGATTGATGTGCAAAATGCGAAAAATATTGCGACAAATCAAATCGGCAAGGCGGCAGTGTGCGACTGGGTGGTGCGGTGGTGCGGTGGTTGGGCCAACTGCAGGCCAAATGCAGCCAGGTGGAGAAATGGAAAACGGTAACCTCTCCCGTGCAATTAGTGACAGCCTGCGAAATACACCGCCAGGTGGCGCCAGGCGAACGGGCGCAGTGCCCATTTTTGGTGTCAAGTTTGTTCGCTAATGAACAACAGACTTGAACAACTTTTACAGCTGTCGAGTGCCGCGACGGGGGAGGGGGTTGCCAAGAAGAAGAAGCCGAAACAAGGCGTAACGAAATGAAATGGCAAGAAAATATCCAAAATAAGGCAGAGAAATTAAATGAAATGCAATTAAAACAATTAAATGCGAGTTGGCCAGGTGATTTTTTCCCCCCTATTTTCCATTTTATTTATTTTGCTTTCTTGTTGATGGCAAATGGAAAATGCAAAATTAGGCAAGAGAAAAAGACTGGAAACGAAACGAAGCTGAAACGGAAACGGAAACTGAATCGAAATTGTATTTGTATCTGAATCGGAAATGGAAATGGAATCGGAACCATAACCGAAACTTGGACATGCAAATGAGTGGAAGAAGAAGACCCGGTGGATTGCATTGCAGGAGCTGCAGGTAACATTTTGCACATCGATTGGATGCGCATCAGCGGAAAGGATTACTAACGTTGCCCAAGACGGGCGGGGGCGGGCGGGGGCGGCCGGGCTTGGAGGCGGGGCCGTGCCAAGCGACTGCTGCAATTTTTGATAAATTCGTTTCTTAAAAGATGTCGCCAGCGCCAGCGGGGCAGCCAGAGGCAGAGCATAAAAGTATTTCATTCATTTCCATAATATTAATAAAATTGAAGAAAAATATTCAAGGCGCAAGGCACAAGGCAAGCCAGAAAATAAAGAAAAGTGAACAAAAAATATATAAGGAAAACGAAATGGAAAATGTGCGGCATGTAATGACTGGCTGGAAAAAAGAGCACTTGCTGTCGGCTGCACAGTGGGTCCGAAGACAGCGTCTAGGCGAGGAAGGCGTATACCACTAGGGGTTTCCTGTATCATTTTCTTACCCAGAAAAAAAATATAATAATATTGAGTAAGGGATATATTCCATAGTTGCTACTAATCGAATTCGAACACTTCTTTACAACACTGGCAATCAAGCAATTTAACTTTTATGCTAGATCAAGCGAACTTTTAAAGATATTCCCAGCTTACATTGCGTACAAATACAAACTTACAATTACTTTTTATATCATCAGTGGGCTGTTATCGTTATTGATTATCGGGCATTATCGATATCGATCAGTCAATTAGTCTCGATGTTTCTTCAGCTTTTGCCTCACTGTGCCCTGTCTTCACCTGTGCCTGTGCATGTGGCGCCATTTACCTCCGAATCCGGAACCAAGCCAGCTAACGGCTAGCAGCAACTGCTACCTAGGAGCCCGCCCACACCCCTCGGCCGCATCTGCATCTGAGCACAACCCCGTCAACCAAATGACATAATTCAGTTGCTGGCAAAGTTTTGACTGATGCTGATGCTGCCACACGATGTCCTTGCCTTGCTGCTGCTGTTGTTGTTGTCGTCGCTGTATGGTAAAGTTGAACGTTGAATTTTGATGTTCGTTGATTGCCATCACCCATCTGCAGACTTGTTTTCGAAGATATGTCACCAGGTGTAGCTGCGCATTTAATCCGACCAAAAGTCGCAACATCAACAGCCAAACGTCAGACGTCAGTATTTCGTCCGGACCACGGCCCGGCCATGGATGCCCGCCAGGCACTTGTAAAAGTCAAAAGTCGAGCGGCAGCAGCTGAATTGAAGCTTGTAACATGTGCCGCTCGTCCGCTCCTCGTCCTGCCCTCGGCTGCCTCTGTCCACAATGGAAATGACTTTCACTTGAACTTACTCGTATTTGTGTCATGTTACTCATACGCCGCGTGGGCCAATAAAACCAGCACAAGCCAAAAACAAGAAAAAATAAAACAGAAATTTAAAAAAAAGATCGCCCTGTAACAGAAATTAAAATGTCGGGAAATGTGTGGGGAAAATGACATTTTCTTAATGGCTGAGCAGCGCAGAGGCGTGAAATCCTCGACTAAGTCTGACTGGCGTATATAAGGTATTTAAGGCCTTTCGATAGAAACAGACTGCAAAAAAAATATATACATAATTCGATTGTAAAAATTAACTTCTTAATTATTTCATAATAATATTTACGGTCCGGCTGTTGACAACTTATTAAAAGGATGTCAGCTAAAGAAATGCATAGTTGAAGCCAATTTTAAATACTCCCAATACAATATTATACTATTGTATGTTATTATACTTACTTTTTTGCAAGATTTCAGATCTGCAGACCTCACCCGGTTGTTCCTCAGTTCCTGGCTGGCTTGCAGGCAGGGTATCTAGCAGTCAGTGTCGACTGACCCGACCTTACTCGTTTTAATTATCGCAGCACTTGAATACAGCTACTGTTCCCTTGCGCTGATGAGCAATTAATTTGGCAAATCAGGAGACATCACCAGGCGCAACCGGAGCCTGCCCACGCGCAGTTGATCCTGGGCGTGCGTGCTGCTAGGACACGTTTGAAGTTGGAACCCACACACGCACGTAACCCTAAGCCGCGACGGGTCAAGGTCAGCTCTCTGCATATGAGTGCGGCCCCGCCATTTATTTGCTCTTGTGGGCGTGGCAGCCCTTTTATATTTATGGCCACTACGTGTTGTAATGGGCGTGTTGCTTTCTGGTTTTCCATTTTTTTTATTTTTTTTTTAAGGTTTGTGTGTTTTTTTTTCTTTCGTCTCCATTTTAAGGGCCAAAGCGACAACATAAAACAGTCGTCAAATTTATTAAGTGACATTTTGCCAAGGCAAAAAGAAAAGCAGCATAAAAAAGAGACATTTGTCGGACACACACACACACACACACACGCACGACTGCAACAAAAAAGTTCGAGATAGTGGTAAAGGGGCGGAGTGGAGAAAGCCGGGGGGGAAACGAAAAACTCATTTCAAGTTAATTAGACGAGCGCGGACTAACGGCACACGAACAAAATATAAAAAAGCAATGCCAGCAAAACAAAAACAAGCGGAAACAGTTTTCTTTGGGGAGCCGAAGATGAAATGCCCTCGCAGACACATATAGATAGAGATTGAGAGCAAAAATGATTTTCATGCGAAAACTTATTTTTTGAAAGAGTTCTCAAATGGGAGCTTTATGAAACGGGGGGCAATAAGAAGATGTATTCCTGCAAAGTTTCGCGACAACGGGCAGACTTGATTGCGGGCCAACGGACATGTCGAAATACCCGCTGCGGGGGCATCGCCAAAGAGGAGAAATACCTCTGCAAAAGTATGCAGAAACGAAATTGTTGTTAGCCCGGCCAAATGGGCAACAAAAATGCGCGAAAAACAAAGACAAAGGAAACCAAACTAAAAACAGAAAGAAACGAAAGCAAAAAGAATAAGTGACAAGAGAGCATAATGAAATTGTTGGCAGAATTGCTCAGGCTATAAATTAAATATTAATTAATTGGCCGTCCGCCTGTCTGAATGCTGGCCTGTCCAGAGTCCGGCAGTCCCTCTGTCGGGCCGTTGGCCAAAAAGGACCCGCTTCAAGGCTACTCATCGCTAATTTTGCATTTTCTAATTGCTCATCAGCCGTGTGATTGTTACGTTGCCTTCCAACTGCCACGCCCCACGCCCCACGCCCCCCGCCCCACGCCCCCCGTGGCTTCCCGCGCACACTCATTTAGTTGCTTAATTGCATTTTATTTAATTTGCCTGCCTTATTGACGACATTTTGCCGTCATTTCCATTCGGCTGGGCGTCACAACTTGGCCAAGTTTCAATCACATTAGCCTTCAAAAACTTGCCGTCGAAGTGGGAAAAACAAAAAAAAAAAAAAAACCGCTAGCACCAGCAGCACCACCAAAGTTAAAAATGAAGTGATGAAAAATTTCACAATATTTGCGTTCAACAATTGTTGCAGCGTTCCCTCTCCCACCCTTTATGCTTAGTTTGGCACTAATTGCATTGAAACAGTTTACATTTTCAGTTACCCCACTCCCCCCCCCGCCCCCTGCCCCAGCAGCGCCCTGGGTAATGTCATTGCTTTCGCCTCGCTTGACAATTCGATTTCTCGCTATGTTTTTCGCATTTCCCTTCGGCCCGTGACCCAATCAATCACCCCAAACATCGCTTTATTGCATTGTTTCATTGGCTATTATCCACCTGACAGCTTAGAAAAATGAACAGCAGTCCACTTAAATAGCCCGGTGACGTTTAACTTTGATCGATTGCATCGCAAATACATATCCGTACATAATATAGTACATAAAGCCAAAGCACTGAGAGTGCGTACGCAGGCGATAAACAACTTTCAAGTTTCTTCGGCTTGTTTACCCGTTCTTTTCGCCTTGCCCAAGTGCAGACAACTTGAGCAACTACAGATACTCTGTATATAGGCTTAAACTCCACCGATGTGGGGGGCACAAAGAACACAAGTAAGAGTGCTCTAGTCGGGAGTGCCCGACTAGGGCATACCCTGAACCCTGTCTTTTTATACATTTCAATCCACTTGCAGTCATAGCTTCATGAACCAAAGTTCATGGTAACCGATAGATATCGACAATAACAAAACGGGTTATCGATAATTCAAATAAATTTGTCAAACTTTGTCTTCTTTTAATAACTTCTGATAAAACTGCCATCGATTCTTTAGGTGGCAAAGCATATAAAAATATTCATTTCAACCAAATTAAATTAAAAAAAAAATAAATTAAATGTTTTTGATTTTTATCGATTTTAGGAAAACTGTGTGAGTTGTCGATCATTTGAAATAAATCCGCGCGAAAAGTTGGAGTCTCAATCTCTTATAGTTTCCGAGATCGACACGTTTATGCAGACGGATGGACGGGCGGGCGGACGGACGGACGGACGGACGGATAGACGGACATGGCTGGACCGATTAGACTAACGATACTGATCAAGATCGGATATGCCTCCTGCGTGGGTTATTTTTTGCCATGCTTGCAATATTAAAATACTAAAATAAAGGAAACAGGATATAGAAAACTAAAACATAAATCAAGCTATCGATAAACATTACCACTATTAGTTTTTCAAATTGATCCCTTTCCAAAAAAATGCCACGATCAATTGATTTTGAGAAAACCAAGTTTATTTTACTACATTTACAACATTTTTACTCAACACATATACACAAATAGTTTTTTTTTCTTTTTGAATTCTTGAATTTTGTTCTTGTTTATACGACACTGAATTATGAAATCGCAAACGATATTTGCAATTAATAAATATTTAAAAACTAGACGCTGATAATGCAATTTGTTCTGGGATTAATATGGCACCCATTAATAATGATAATTGTATTACTTTTTTCGGCACTGAAATTTTGATTTATTAAACATAGGAAATTGTACCAGAATTTAGTGTGGATGTATGTGTTGTATGCCTTCGACTATTAAATAGAGGTGTGTGTGTGTGTGTGTGTTATCCAAAGGCGGTTTTTTGTGATTTTCAATTCGGTACATTTTGTTGCGCCGATTTTTACATCTATCGAGAAACTGTAATATGATTTATAAAATTTTTTTGTAATTTTTATCCGTCACTGTTGAAAAAAAAAAAAAACTATTACGGCGCTGGGCATGGAAGCCGCTTAGCTGACCTCGTCCGGAATGGTTGCCTGGCCGGCTTTGATAAGACCCATCAGATCGAGAGCGTCCTGGCGGACGTCGTCGTTGAGCAGCTGGCGCTTCTCCAGCGCCAGCTGGAACACCTGCAGCGTCTGGTTGAGATGCGGCTGGAGCAGAGCCGGATTCTGCAGATAGAGCTGCCGCAGCGCCGGCACCAGCTGGCCGTAGGCCTCGAAGTTGCACTGCAGCGGCAGGTTAGCGTAGAGCAGCGGCAGCAGCTGGCCGGTGGTGAGGGACTTCGGGTCGGCGAGGATCATGCGCGCCACGACGCAGCAGATTTGCTCGCGCTCCTCGGTGTCCAGCTGGGGCCGGACGCTGGCGTTGAGCGCGTCGGCGAACACCGCGGAGGTGGCCTTGATGATGATCTCGGCATTGGCGCTGCCGTCGGCGTGCCGGAGCAGCCAGTGGAGCACGCCGACCGCGAACTGGCGGACGTTCCGCTTCTCGTCCAGCATGCAGTCGACGACGCTGTAGCAGAGGACGTCGTGGTAGCGCTCGCTCATGACGCCCAGCGGCTCCATGCAGCGAAAGACGATCTTGTAGAGGAAGAAGAGATTGGGCGCCACGTGCCCGGAGGGATGGCACTGGCGCAGGCTCTTCAGGAACCGGGTGCTCAGCTTGTGGAAGTAGCTGGCGAACTGGCGCTTGCGCAGCGCGTGGCCGAAGGCCGGCAGCAGCTCCCCGGCGGCCTCCATCACCTGCATCTCGGCGTGCAGCGCCTGGCTCCACTCCTGCAGCGTGTCCATTTTCATGTCGTGCCCGATGTTGAACTGGCAGTCGAGCTTGCGGCGCAGCGTCCGGCGCACCACGTTGAACACCAAATCGGGAAAGCCCTCGCCGGTTAGGGCGTCCGCCTTGAGCAGCAGGAGGAACTTGGTGATGCAGTTCATCGCCCCGATCACGTTCACCGTCTCCTTGGCCGTTTCGACGAACCGGACCAGGTCGGGGATCAGCTCGCGGCACTGGCGCTTCGCATCCTCCGTGTCGCCCTTGCGCTGCTGCAGCACCGCCAGCTCCGTGAGCGCCTCGAAGGCGGCCCGCTTGCCCAGCTCGTTGCGCGTGTGCGTGCAGGCGGAGACGCGGCGCAGGGCCTCCGGTAGGTAGGGCGTCACCGCGTCGGGCAGGTGGACGGCCAGCGCCTTCAGGCAGAGTATGGCCTCGTCGTGCCCGGCCGGGCTGTTCAGGCTCTCCGTGCTGGTGGCGCTGTGCGTGTTGCCCTCGTCCGTCTGGTCGCCGTGTCCGTCCCCGACGCTGTCCGGATCGGTGCAGGCGCTCGCGTCTGCGGCGGCCTCGATCTCCAGCTTGTTCTCCTCTTCGTCCTCGTTCTCATCCTTCGCCTCGTCATCATCATCCTCGTCGTCGTCGTCGTCGGAGTCCACTTCGTCGTCGCTGTCGTCCTCGTCGTCAGAGTCGTCGGCATCGCTCTCCTTGTCCTCATCGGCGACCTCCTTGATTGCCGAAAATATGCCATTCATTATCAGCGCCATATGGGCACCGATCAGCTCCGGAACGTAGCCAGAGAGCACGCCGAGCAGCTCGTACGTGAACACCTGCGCCCCCGACACCTGCTGCACCATCTGGAGGAAGCACTGCAGCAGCTGCGGAGCGCTCAGCGCGAACTTCTCGGCGCTGACGTTGCTCAGCGTGTTGATCACCTGCAATCGGCGGGAGAGCCAAAGTGGGAGATGAGCGGCGAGATGAGCAGAGAAGAGATCAAAATATTTATACAATAATAGAGAAGGGGGATGTGAAAGAGAGTGAAAGGAGAGAGTGAGAGGAGAGAGTGAGAGAGAGAAAGAGTGAAAGAGAGAGAGAAGAGAGAGAGAAGAGAGAGGAGAGAGAGAGAGTAGACAGAGAGTAGAGAGTGAGAGGAGAGAGAGAGAGAAGAGAGAGAGGAGAGAGAGGAGAGAGGAGAGAGAGAGTGAGAAAAGAGTGAGAGGAGAGAGAGAGAGGCGAGAGAGACGAGAGAGGCGAGAGGCGAGAGGCGAGAGAGGCGAGAGAGGAGAGAGAGGAAAGAGAGGAGCGAGAGGAGAGAGAGGAGAGAGAGAGAGGAGAAAGAGGAGAGAGAGGAGAGATAGAGAAGAGAGAGAAGAGAGAGAGAAGATAGAGAGCGAAGATAGAGAGCGAAGAGAGAGGGAGTGAGAGAGAGGGAGTGAGAGAGAGGGAGTGAGAGAGAGGGAGTGAGAGAGAGGGAGTGAGAGAGTGAGAGGAGAGAGTGAGAGGAGAGAGTGAGAGAAGAGAGAGAGAGAGAAGAGAGAGAGAGAAGAGAGAGAGAGAAGAGAGAGAGAGAAGAGAGAGAGAGAAGAGAGAGAGAGAAGAGAGAGAGAGAAGAGAGACAGAGGAGATACAGAGGAGAGACAGAGAGATAAGACAGAGAGATAAGAGAGAGAGAAGAGAGAGAAGAGAGACAGAAGAGAGAGAGAGGAGAGAGAGAGTGGAGAGAGAGGAGAGACAGAGAGACAAGATAGAGAGTGAGACAGAGAGAGAGTGAGAGTGAGAGAATAATAAAGAAAGAGAGGTAGTAAGAAAATGGGTGGGAGTGGAAGCCATATTGAGGGGGAGCCCACTTAAAACAATGAAAATCGCAGAGAAGGGCAGCAATCATTTCTTTCATCTGCACTGGGAAATGGCAAACAGCAAATTTATCAAGCTTGCGACGAGGCTTGCGATGTTGTGCGTCGTTTTGGCGCACAGCCGTGGTGAGAGGAGGTGAGGAGGGAACGCCTCGGCACTTACCTGGATGGCATGGGTTCTGAGGAGCAGCTGATCCTCGTCGGGCGTGTGCCGGACCAGCGGCATGGCGACGGCCAGGACCTCGTCGAAGTGGGGCATGAAGAGCTCCCTGGTCATCTTGGCCAGGCTGCCGATGGCGCTGAGCGAGAGCTGGCGCAGCGCGATGCTGTTGCTGCTGGGCTGGAGCATGGCCAGCAGGCGGCGCATCAGCTCGCCCAGGTGCGGCTGCAGGGCGTCCCACTTGAGGCTCTCGCAGTAGATCTCCAGTGTGCAGAACATGCGCGTGTGCGACTCCAGCTCGGTGGCGCTGAGCCGCTGCTCGGGCGTCATCTGGTCGAAGAACTCGCTGAATAGCGGCAGCACCTGGGGCGCCAGCACGGTGATCTCCGGCTGGAGGTTCTCGGCCATGATGGCGAGCGCAAAGTGCGCGGAACGGCGCACCATCAGCTCGGCGTCGTGGATGCCGCGCTCGACGGCGGCGACGAACCGGCGCAGCGGGCTGTCCGCGAGCAGATCGGTGAAGCCCTTGGCCATCAGGGCCAGGAAGAGATGGCCGGCCACGCGCTGCACCGCCGACTGCTGCTGCTCCAGCTGGGGCTGCATCAGGCGCAGGGCGCGCTCCGCGACGCGGTTCGTGTCCGATTGTGCGGCGACGAAGAGGACCGTCTGCGCCGCCTCCGAGAGCGGGGAGACGGCGTCCTGGGTCTCGCCCAGGTAGAGCTCCTCGCCGTTGGCGTCCAGCGCCGGATTGACGGCCAGCAGGCCGTAGAGCGTCATCAGCAGCTTGTCCATCATCTTCAGCCGGATGATGTGGCGCCGCTTGCAGCGGACGCAGTTGCGCAGCGAACTGATCGCCTGGATGCGGATCTCGTCGCTCAGGTTCACGTTGCCCGCCAGCAGGCAGAGCTCGTCGAGGAGCAGCCGCAGGTGCGGCCAGACCAGCTCCGGCAGGTGCTTGTTCAGCTTGCTGAGCACGTCGAAGCCGCGACAGCTGCGCTTCGGGTTCGGCTGGTAGGCGAACGCGTGCGTCATCCGCAGGATCAGCGGCAGCGTCGAGGCCAGCACCTCGTGCTCCTGGGGCCGCTTCCGGAACAGCGGTATGGCCATGTGCCAGCCCTCCAGCAGGTGCTCCGCCGCCGGGGTGGCCAGCTCGCCCTGGGCCGCGGCGACGTCCAGCGAGTTCACGAATATCACCTTGGCCCGCTCCAGATACTTCTCGAACATCTTCGGCGCCGTCTTCACCAGCAGCTTGAACAGAATGGCGCCAAGCAGCTGGTCGGCCGGATCCTGGGACACGCACAGCTCCTCCACGTACTGGAAGATGCCGTCGTTCCACTCCGAAACGGCGTCCGGCTCCTGCAGCTCCAGTCCCATGACGATGCCAACGTTGCGCACGATGGCCAGCTGGAGGCTCTCGTCATCGTCGCGCGTCAGCGACTTGAGGGCGCCGAGGAGCGCCTCCTGGGCGGCCTTCTGCTTGGCGGGCAGCATCTTCTGCCAGGCGTCCTGCTGGCCCAGCCGCGTCCGGAGTATGTGCCCGGCGCACTTGCGCATGGCCGGCAGCCGGCCGACGTTGCCCAGTACCGAGCAGACCTCGACGGTGCTCTCGGGATCGGTGTAGAGATTGGTCAGCTCCTCGGTCGACTTGCGCACCACATCCGAGTGGGTGTTCATCATGTCGCCCAGCAGACGCACCACCTGCGCGCGATTGTCCTCGGCCGACATTTTCCAGCTGTTCGCTTCTTATCGATCGTCCAATGGCTAAACGGTGTGCTATCGATCTTTCGAATGCGGCTATCAAAGGCAAACTTCTGGCTAGCTTGTTTCTTCTTCTTTCTTTCTTTCTTTTTTTTTTGGGTGTTTTCTTGATTTTTTTTTTACCAAATTAAACGTCGCTTTAAAGGAATCGATAGAAACGTCGGATCTTTAAAGTACAGGTGGATCCACTTACCAAAGACAATTCCTTGATATCAGCAATCCAATCGCGTATATGTTTGTATATATATCGATTGGTCCGATTCAAATCTCTGCAAGAATTATCTCTACGGTTACCAAAATGTATATTTTTGTATAGAAAAATTATAAAATAAAAATTTGATAGCGCGTTGCTCGTTAGAATCACAACTCTAAACGAATTGGAATAATTCACTGAATGTTAAACACAGGCCTGCTCTATAGGCATAAATGGCTACACTAACACCTACATATAAACAAATACCCATTGGATTACTATGATTATCTATCAGGTGCACAACATCAGGTTATTTAGAAATTTGCGAAGCAAAAGTGGACCAGCTTTTTCTACCCTTGCGGAGAGTCTCTTATATGGGATATACATATATGCTGGATCAGTCCAAGTCCGACCCAATGTCTGGATGTATTGGATCAAAGCTTCGCTTATCGGTTGAAATTTACGTTTTGTCAATAAGCAAAATCTTCTCCCCGTCAGATCTATATAGCATATGGGTGGCACAATCGATCGAAAATAGAGTTATGCTGAACTTGCTTGAGGTCTAAAATTGAGGGAGATATGTAAGTTAAATGGAATTGCCACGCCCCCAGGGGTGGTAACCAATAAATCATATACATATATTCCCAGCTGAATTAATTTGTATATAATTTTAAAACTTAAAGAAAATCTTATATTAAGACCCTATACTCTATGATGTCATTATACTTATTTATATATATTTATATATTTCCTATATACTAAATGCTTAAGTCTGAAACCAATTTAAGTCTCACCAGTTTGATTGAATTTGTATCGAATATATAATTTATGACTCTACTGGATATATAATTATTAAAAAATATAAAGAAAATCTTATATTAAGACCCTATACTCTTTTATGTCATTATACTTATTTATATATATTTATATATTTACTATATACATGTTTAAGTCTGAAACCAATTTAAGTCTCACCAGTTTGATTGAATTTGTATCGAATATATAATTTATGACTCTACTGGATATATAATTATTAAAAAATATAAAGAAAATCTTATATTAAAACCCTATACTCTTTGATGTCATTATACATATTTATATATATTTATATATTTACTATATACATGTTTAAGTCTGAAACCAATTTAAGTCTCACAAGTTTGATTGAATTTATATCGAATATATAATTAAAGAAAACCTAAAGAAAGACCCTATATTCTTTGATGTCATTATACATATTGATAAGTATATAGTATTTAAGTATGTTTAAATCTAATTATCAAAAAATATAAAGAAAACCTTATATTTACACCCTATACTCTTTGATGTCATTATACATATTGATAAGTATATAGTATTTAAGTCTGCTTAAATCTAGTGAGCCCCATTTTCGTTGTGGAACTTGAATAAATTTCATTTTATTTTTAACAGCTGCAACTAAATAAATTTGATTTGTCAAAACTCGAACAATGCACGTATTTTCGAATTTAGTGTCGCTTTTCAAACTGGATCCTCAATCGACTTGCCCTTGGCGCTCCTCACCGGGCGTCGTGGTCTCTGGGAGCTGTGCGTGCGGCGCGTCCAATTCGGTCTCCGGCTTTACGGATTTGTCGGAGGCTTCGCTGCCAGCTGGGACCGCGTCCAGTTCGGCGGTCGCTGGCGCCACCACCGTCAGCGGTGGCGGCGGCGGCGACGGACGCTGCAGCTTCCACGGATAGACGCCGCCCAGGCGCTCCAGGAGCCCGCCCCGGGGTACCGGACGCATCGGCATCGCGAGCGGCAGCAGACCGTTCTGCTTGAGCAGGGCGGTGATCTTGCCCTCGCTGTTGAGCGCGTTGTAGAGCTCGATCTTCTTGCGCGCGATCAGCTCGGTGGTGGGCCACTCGATGTCCTGGCAGATGCAGTTGTCGTGCCAGAAGTCGAACTCGACGGCCGTGAACGCCATGTTGGAGATATCGGTTAGCTCGTGCTGCACCACGAGGTCCTCGTAGCGCAGTCGGAGCGCGATATTGGTGGCCGTCTTGCCCACGTAGTAGCCCTCGGTCAGCTCGATCACCTCCATGATCTCGGCGATCCGATGCTCGGGCGGCGCACTGATCGCGCTAATGTTCAGCCGGACGAAGCAGCCGCGCACCACCTGCTCGAAGGTGCCGCAGGCCAGCAGCTGCTCGATCCGATGCCGCGTCAGCCGCAGCGCGTCCAGCTGCTCGAGCGTGCGCACCGGCTCAGCGGGCGGCGGCGACGGCGGCGTCGACGTCAACGTCGCCTCCCACGACTCCTCGTCGTCGTCGATGCGCACCGGCAGGGCGCGCAGGCGCTGCAGCTCCCGGACGATCTCCGACTTGGGGCGGCGCAGCAGCTGTTCCGGCTGCTTCCACGACAGCTTCGGCGCCGGCATGAACTGGGGCAGGCCGTCCGGGTCGTAGAGACGCGGCGAGCTGCGCTTTGAGTTTGACTTGGACTTGCTCCTGGTCTTGGGCTTGGGCTTGGGCTTGGGCTTGGCTTCCGACATTGCTATTACTCGAAGCTGGGCCCGGTGTGCGCACAGTATTTTACAGTCAGTGTGTACTGTAGATGTACGCCTTTCAATTTTATGTGCGTGAGTGTGATTTCTGTCTCCGTCTGTCCCCAGTTGACACGCCTACTCCGTGCCCGCCCGGCACTTGGCATTTGGATGCCAGCCGGCCCCAGCGCCCAGCAACAGTTATTAATTTGCAGTTTCAATTGCTTTTGAATGGCGGCCAAGACTGAAAGGGCGCCCGCAGTACATGGGGTATATTCGCTTGCAGATCTTAACAAAAAAAAAAAAAAAAACGAAAAACTTTGTTTTTCCTTGCCACAGCACGATTATTGCTTATATCAGGGTACATAACTGTTATCACTTTACATTTATTTTATTGCTTAAAGAATAACTTACATTTTAAAGCTTTAAAAGTAAAACACTATTTGAAAATTAAAAAAAAAACACATATTTTTAATGACGATTTGATATAAATCAGATACAAATTTTTGTTTTTATATGTTCATATATTTGTGTGTGTGAAATACAAACATTGGTGAAGAAATGACTATTTCTTAATGTTTCATTTAATAATAATTATTGTTGCTTCCTGGTTAATTCATAAATATTCCTAGTAAATATACAAAACAATAAATTTTAGTTTTTAAAATAATAATAAAATATACTTTCTTAAAAGTTATAAATATGCAATATATAGTTTCTTTCTCTAAAATGCAACCTTAACATTAAATTAGTTCACTTGATGATGTACATAAATATAAGTATATTTATCTATATTTATTTCACAACTATTTCAACCATATATAAATAACATAATAGGTTTAGTTTTTAGAATTTAAATATTGGGGCAAAGAAAAACAAAAACCCTTGATCGATCGATTGTTTCTTTATTATATAATAGCTTGATATTTGTTTCTTAATTGCCAGCTTGGGTTGGGATATCTTACAAAACAAAAAAGTTTTCCATAAAATTGTCAGCGATCGTTCCTATAGGGACTATATGATTTAGTGAATATAAGTAAAATATAACTACTTCATAGGATCAACTACATCTTCCTCTTCATTTTCACGCCCTGTCCAATCCAACTTTCTTGACTACAGGGTATAAGAAAGTGCAGCTCATTTTGTAGGTATTTGTGGATGCATTTAATGACTTTGAGCACCCATCCCAATCTTTCTCCCTTTTCTCTCTCTCGCTCTCTCTCTCTCCTCCTGTCTTTTTCATGCTATGCTCTGTGTGGGCCATAAATGCCAGCCAACTATTAAATTTATATTAATTTGGTTTTTTGTTTTTCCTTCTTATTTTTTGGCAACAATTACTTGGCACATACGCCCCTGGTAGAACCCAGTCCCCAGTCCCCTGCCCCCTGAGTGGTGCGCCCATTTGGAGCATTTGCCATTAAATTGGCAGAAGATTTATGGTACAATTGCTTTAATTACAGTTGCAGCTAATTGTATGCAGGCCGGGGCAGATGCTCAAGGCGAATCCTCCGGCTG
Organism: Drosophila sordidula; assembly: GCA_035047465.1. Classification (NCBI taxonomy): domain Eukaryota; kingdom Metazoa; phylum Arthropoda; class Insecta; order Diptera; family Drosophilidae; genus Drosophila; species Drosophila sordidula. The sequence continues at coordinate 6,581,827 of JAWNPQ010000136.1, read as the reverse complement.
GCAGTGCGCCCAGTTGGAGCCGAGGGAGCTGCTGCCGAAATCTTTGCATGCTTTGTATGTGAGTCTGCATAAATAACTCGAATGTGGGTGCCGATGAGGTCGTGGAGGCTGTGGACGCTCGAACGTATTGAAAATGCTGCTCACGCATTGATTCGAAACTGCCAGAGAGACACACACACACACACTGGCATAGACAGACGGCTCCAGGTCGCCCACACACTTAAGGGCAAACTCGTTTATGCAAGCGCAGTCATCATCATCATCATCATCCACATCCTCAGCCTCGTCCACATATCATCTTGGCCCGTCGATGAGTTGGCCCAACTCAAATTTCTTCGATGTCTTCGATTCATGCTAGATACACGTATTACGTGTGTGTGTGTGTGTGTGTGTGTGTAACGATGTGTGTGCGTGCATTGGATTTTTGGTGTCGGCTTTATGATAAATTTATAAATTAATTTTGTTGAAGAAACTTGCCCAACACCTAGAGAACAGTGTGGAACCGAACGCCGCTCGAAAGGATTCATGTGGCTGGCAATAGTCAGTCAGACTCATTGAATCACGTACCGCATGAATGCCCATTCATTTTTGGGGGCGTGGCAGTTCATGTCTGCATGATAAAGCATCAGAGTTTACGCATAAACGGCACAGGCAAAAAGATGAGCAAATTTATGCGATTCAGGAGTTTCGAAAATACTAGATAGCACCGAATAGTCCAAAAAAAAAGCGAACGATGCAATTTGAAGACAGACCGAGGAAGAAAAATAAAACAGAAAAACTAAAACTAAAACAAAGAAGGTAAAGAATAAAAGCCAAATTTTCCACCCTAGTCAGCTGCCCTGAACTGCGTCATAATATTAACTTTGCGAAATCATATCTCAAGCTAGTCAAAGCCTTCAGTTAGTGTATTAGGTTGATGTTAAATTCAATTTACGGCCTTTCACTCAACGAAATAGAAAAATAAAAAAAAATGAAACAAAGCAGAAGATGATCCATTTCAGGCCGTCCGGCTATATGTGTGGAACACTCGTATGCTAAGCGGGCAATGCGAGCACCTTCAAATGGGAGAGTTGCGCCCCGGGGCTGGAGGGAAGGCGGGCAACGGCCACGCCTTGACGTTGACAGGCGCACACAGAATAGAAAAGTTTTCTGGCCAACATGCAAGCGGCACCCTCATCCAGCTGGCTGACATGCCAGCCGGCCGAGCTAGAATGTACATACAAGTATTTAACAGTGCTGGCGGCTTTTCGGGATCGGGATCGGGATCGGGCTCGGGTTCGGGTTCGGGTTGGGGTTCGGGTTCGCCTAGGTTGGGCAGCCGTCTAAGTGAAAAACAAGCAAATAAACGGGCGCCTGCTGCTGCAAACTGGCGAAGTTACAAATGAATCTAGGATACGGATACCCATGTCAAAAAATAAAACTCCTGCATACGCCACAAAGCCGCCAACGCCCCTGCTCCCCTGCACCGCCCTAATCGCGCGCCCAGATGAGTGGGCTGACTAGGCCAGGGGCAGCGGCAGTGGCAGTGGCAGCAGCTGACTGGGCGCAGGGAAACTTGTTTGTTGCACAGAAACAAAAGCGCTTCCGCTTTTCATGCAGAATGACAGAAACAAGTGTTAATGGTTTTAAGCTTAGGCCCAAAGAGAGCGGGAGAGCGAAGGTAGTCCGGCGATGGGGAGAACAAGCAGAGATAGCCACATTTAAGGTCATTGCTCGGGTAGGCCAACAATTGACATAACATATTCAGGACGCCCGCAATGGCACTGAGCCTGAAAGTTGGCCCGAAGAAGAAGGATCGATGCTGCAGACTTGCAGGACATCTCAATTCAGCTTATGGTAAGAATATATTTCATATAAATATTTTCAAACAATATTCAATGGTAATCAATTCTATTGCAAACATAATTTTTACTGTTTATTTTCTGATATTTTTTTGAGCGTTCTGAAAATCGCTTTCGCTTGATTTGCTCTTTAAAGCGCTTTCTCCAAAATGATTGAGCTGTGGCAAACTTCAATTTTTATTAGCTTTGGCTGCACTCACAATTTTTTTAAATGCTCAACCACGAACCAAGTCAGCAGCCACAGCCACAGTCGGAGCTGAGACTCATCCTTTCTCTCTCCCTCTCTCTCTGTCACTCTTTCTCTCTTTACATTGCACATGTCTCTTTCTCACTGACAAGCGCTCCCTTTTTGCCTTCTGCTCTTGCATTTTACCTCCAGCTTTTCCGTATGCATATGCAAATGCCTCGGCCTACATGTGTCAGGACCTGTTACGCCCCGCGTCCCCCTCGGCCGTGGGCGGGGCGGGGCGCAGGGGCGGGCAATTCATGAAAGTTTGCCTGCACGTTGCCTACTTTTTTGCGCTCGTTTCTTGCCTCGTCTGTTTTTTTTTTTTTGTTTTTGCTTTTTTTGTCCTTTTTTTTTTTTGCCTTCTGCACTGTAGTGTAAAATTACAATAATGAAAATGTATTTGCGAAACTCGCCTAATTAGTTGAATATGAGGCATGTTGCTATTCAAATATGCACATGCTTGGGCGGGGGGCGTGGCAGCCTGCACCCAACGCAGCGCATAAATTACCGTTTTAGCTGCAACGCTGCCAGCTGGCCAATCGTAGGGCTAAACTCTGTTGACCCGGCCCGGGAAAGCAGCCGCCAGCTAAAGGACGGCTCCCGTTCGATTGTCGCACAAAATTGCGCAAATAAAAAAAAGGGAATTCTCAATTACTTAGAGGCGCTATAAATTTTTACGCAACGTCGCTTGCCAGAGAGGGGGCGGGGGGGGCTTGGTTGGTGGGGTAAGTGGTGTGGCAAGTGTTAAAGTTGTCGTTGTCGAGCATCGAACGCACCTGCTGCCCAGTCAGCTCTAAGCTCGTTTGACTTTTGTCGAAAAACTTTCTAAATATACACACACACACACACACACACCGTTGTTGTTGTAACTGATGTTCTTGCAACCGGCAGCAGGTGAGAGCATAAATTTCACACATTAAAGCAAGTTATTGTAATTGGCCGTGGCTGGCCCAAGCGGCGTATGCGCAATGCGGGTGACTTTAAAAGCCGAAAAGAAAAACAATAAAGAAAACTGGGCGCCCGCCATCAAATGTCTGTCAAACACGAGCAAACATAATCTGGCGCATTTGACAAGCGCATTTACGCAAATTACCGCATCAAAGTGGGCAAAGTGGGCGTGGCACACACACACAGGCAGGCAGGCATTTATATGATAATCACAACACATCAAGTGACAATTGAAACCGCAAACAGACAAACGGCGTGACAGAGGAGAGACTGCCTGTCTGTAACTGATATGCCTCCAAGGAGTAGGTGGCAAGTGGCAAGTGGCAAGTGGCAAGTGGCACCTCTTCCTGCCCCTCTCCCTCCCATTTACGCATTGTGCATGTGTAACATGCGATTAACTGCGGCTGAGCCGCAATTAACTGTAAACAGGCGGAAATACGCAGCTGCCTCGACAGGAGGCAATTCGGACTGCCCCAAAACAGATTATCCACAGCGTGGCATTCAATTCACAACCAGCTGCCAAATGCCAAATCCTGGCTGCGACTGCAGAGGCGCTTGCATGATTGATTTGCTCAGTGAATAATGAGTGTTGGCTGAATAATACATATGCACACATAACACATGCACAAATATCAACTATCAGCTTATGCCGTCTTAGACTTGGCTCAAATCACATTCCAACTAATCAAGCGCATTTTGGACATCTCTTCAGATCCCATCAACTCATCTGCATTTCATTTGATTCAACTTTGTGATTTTTCAGACTTATGCATTCACGAATATTCAAATACTTTGCCCTTTTTCTTGATCGGGTACAACTGACTGCGCCATTCTCTGTGCATTGCTTAAAAGGGGACGAACGGAATCTGATTATCAGCTTGATGAATCTTAAACTTTATGATCATTTTAATTATTATTTATTTTATTTATTTCTTTTTCTTTTAATTAATATCACAAAATTGTGGCAAAAAGAAAGAGCTTACCCAAAAAAATCGTAACACTTTTTAACTCGGGTAAAGAGGGACAGGGACCCAAAAATCAAAGTGACGAAACTCTCGTTTAAACAAAATAGACCACATATCTTTCATTAATTAAGTGAATAGCTTTTGAGCTACCTGCCTGCACAGGCATATGAATATATATATCCAGCTGGGTTCATTGAAATATCATATGAGACAAGTTCGCAGGCAGTAAATGCCACATTTCGGGCGCGTGAGTGCCACACTTTGTGGCACATCGAAAGCGAGGCCACTTAATAATAACGCAACGGCAAATTAGACAAGCATCAGATGCGACATATGCCACAAACACGTGAGTGTTCGCCAGTGTGTGTGTGTGTGTGGGCGTGCGTTGTGCGTCAGCGAGTGTCTTTGAGTGGTTCAAGCAAAAAAAAAAAGAATAATAATAAAAATGTTCAAGTAAATGACGCACATGCCAAACACACACGGGCAAAGGACACGCGTTATGAAGATGCCCACCTAGAGCAGCAGCGCCCCGTGCGCACTTGCCACATTCCTCCCACCCCGCCCCCTTTTCATGGGGGCTGCTTTCGCAGGCAGCTAAAAGCCAACGGCGTATGACAATTGCAGCGCATATCCGCTTCCGGTTTGGTCCTAGCCCATTGGCCCGCGTGCCCGTACAGGCACACAAAAGAAGGCCACATCAATTTGGACGCGTGCACATTTATCCTAATCACACACACACGCACACACACACACACTCGAGCGCGCACGCTCTAAAGGAGTGGGGCAGTTTATTTATGTGCCTGCTTCTTTTGACGTTCTTTTATTATTTTAGTCGCCGACTTGTCACACACACACACACACACACACCCCTCCCCCACCCCCCCAGGAGCCGCGCTGTCTGCCCGCTTCGCATCCGCTGCTCACTTTTGTCGCAATTTAGCTAAAAGCGTCGTCTAAGAGGAAGTCCTTTTTATATTTCTTACTGCGCGGGCCTTGCTGCTGCTTCTTCTCCTACTTGCCTCTGTGTGTGTGTGTGTGAGTGTGTGTGACATTCTCTTATAAAAATGAGATGCACAAGTGCGCAACAACGCTCATGCCAGAGTCGAAGCCACGACCCCGACATTTCTGATACCCTCCCAGCCTCCGAACCCAATCCTTCCCCTCCTCCCCGCCCCCCGCCTCCCCTTCCCCACCTTTGTTGTCGCTTTGGCTTCTTGAGCGCTTTTCTAGCGCTTCGTTTAAGTGGATATGGGGACTTTGTCGAGGCAGCTGAAAGGCAACTGCCGGCAACTAAATAACCTAATCAGCATTCCTTCGCTGCGATCCAGTGCCTCCAGAACTCACTTTGCGCACTGAGCCGCCACCCCCCCCCCCCCACCCGTCCCCCCCACTGAGAAGAAGTATTGACAGCTGAACGTAATCGTGTATGATGTAAGATGTATGATGAAATCAACTCACCTGTGTTTTCTGCACTGAGCCCAGTTAGGTCACATTTGGTAGTTATTATGAATTATTATTATTATATTATGTTTTGTCCAAATACGTTGAAAAAAATTGGAATAGATTTTAAATATTATATAAAGATTTTCAAAATTGTAAATTACAGTTTTTCAAATTCAATTTGTATTAATTATTATTACAATTTGTATATATTTTAAATGCAAATTAAAAATGTATTTTTTTTTTAGTTACATAAAAACTTAAAATATTTGCAGTAACATAAGAAATTATGTAAATATACTCAACATATTAAAATTTGAAAAATTATGTGAAAGCACACACTTATGTTTAAAACTATGTTGAGTCTATTTTTGACAAATATTTTAAGTTTTAATTGCTCGCAAATATTGGCACAAATGTGTCTTCATATAATTTAAATAAAACTTTTCAACATTTTTCAAAACTTCGTACAGAAATACTATTCCAATTGTTTTTTTTTTTTTTTTTTTTGTATTTATTTGAATTTCAATGGTCGCAATTGTTCGCACAGATATCGATACTTTGAGAAGTCAGCTAAATCCAAGACTGAAATGCAAAAGAATGTATTTGCCATTTATATAGATAGATGGGTGTGTGGATGTGTGCGTGCGCCTGTGTGCGCGTACATTTGACACATGTCGCCGCGATGCTGGCAAGGACAAAGGACAACTGTTGCTGTCGCTGTCGCTGTCGGCGTCGTCGTCGTCGCAGTTGCTGTTGTTGTGGCTGTTGGCATTGCTGGTTCGTGTCTCGGTTGTGGCGGCCGGAAATGGCGTCAATGTCAACGTCGACGCCGAAATTGCTGGCAGACACAGGTCTTTATGTGTGCGTGTGCGCGTGTGTGCGTCTGTGTGTGTGTGTGTGATTTGACATGTGCGTATGTGGTTGCCAGCAGCACGTTTATGTCTAGGGCCGCTGACTGTTCCTTCACGTGCTCGTTTACAGTCATTTATCATAAAAATATTTTGTACTCGCAATTTTATAAACTGTTTTGTTTCACACTCACACACACCCTAATACACACGCAGAGCACAAGCTGAACGAAGCGACATTTTTATGAAGCTAATTTGCTGTTGTCATTCTTCATTTCGCATTTTTGTTACGCCATTTTCATTTTTACAGCAGCGAAAACGAAAACGAAAATGAAAATCCGGGAGTCAAGCCGTTGTCGAACTACTCCGGCCAGCGCCATAAAGCGCTGCAACTGTAACTTAACGAGTGTCGCATGTTGCTCTTAACTTCCGATGCCACCCACTCGCCTTAACTGCAACATTTTTAACTGCGCCAGTTAGTGCAAATGATGTAAATTTCAAAGAGATAGCCGGGCACGCAGCCGGCGCCGGGGGCAGTATCACTGAAAGTACGTGCTACGATGCGTTCGCCAAATTGGATTTGCTTGGGCATTGCCAACGGCGTTGCCAGATGGGCAAATTACCGCTTTGCTGCGTAGTTCTTGTTCCTTGTGTCGAAAACGAAGCCCAATTAGTTCAGTCTATAAAAGTAGAATAACAAAAGTCTTACAGAAATCTTGTCAGGCATGACGCTCTCGATGACCTGTCTTGCAGCACCACAAAAAGTCCTGTCTGATCAGGGTAGAGCCTTCTCCTGTGGATTAAGTCATATGCTTAACATTGACGTTACAGCTTAGCAGCTGAATTCTAATGGCAGACGACGAGGATAATAATATAGGTCAGTCAAAGTGATTGCTGTCGCGTAATCGTTTAGCTATTGAGCCAATAACTTTTTATGGTCCTGGCCAAGCAGCGCTTGTGCTTTTTTTTCGCCCTTTTTGGTCTAAAACTTTGAGGGGAAACTTATTAATAGTCTTATTATTAGCTGTTATCGAGAAGTGCGCACGGTGGGTGAGAAGTGGGCCGGCGCCTGCACAGAGCTTGTTCAGCTTGCAATGCCCCCCCACCCCGCCACCTGTCCCTGCCCCTGCCCCTGCCTTCAACAGCACTTCTCCAGTTCGGTTGACTTTCGACATTGCCTTTGGTTTTGGTTATGGCTTGAGCTTAGAGTACGGCCATGACTTAGCCTGAGAGGGAGTGCTGGGGGGGGGGGCGGGGGGCGTGCATTGTCCTGCTGACTGCCTGCCTGACTGCTGTCTGCTGGCTTTGTTATTCGTTTAATTAGATTTCTCAAGTAAACCACAAAAACCGCACATTTTCTCAAGCAGCCCTGTTGGGGATGGGGTGCGGACAGGGGGGTGGGGTTGGGGATGGTGGAGGGGGGTGCGCCGGCCTCGGTCAGCGGCTTTTCAAGAATGTTTTGCTTAGCTTCAATGCAGGCTGCAATTTCTGAACTGTTGCTCCGCACAAACCGCACGGAGCCCTGGCCATTTTCTTATTGGAAACTTGCCGCTGAAAGGCTATTTTTCAACGGCAGCGCAATGTAACGGTGAGAACAACAGAGAGGCATCCACATCCGCATCCGCAGCAGCAAGCCCTACCACACACACACACACACACACACACACGCACACACACACACACACACTCTCCCGCTATATATGTACAACTGTAACTTTCCATTTGTGCACTTTAATTTGCGGCGGGGCAACTCACAACTTTGCCGTCCAACCGCATCAAAGCGAGCTCCCGGCTCTCGGCTCGGGCACTAAGCAATTTGCAGCCAGACAAAAGCTGACGGCTGCAGCACGTTGCTGCATTTTGTTCGCTCGCTTGTTGATTTTTCATTCGCTTGGCGCGCGTCTTTAGGCCACATTGTCACGCTAATAAGCCCACACAGAAACCAATTAAAAATTCCCTTAGCCAGTGATAGTAACGGCAAGTACGCCTTGCAGCCACGCCCATTTCGACACAACTGCAAATTATGCAAATTGCATAAAACTTAGATACATAAACACGAGGATGCACACATGAAACCAGGGCTAAGTGTAGAGTCAGCTGAAAAACAGGGCTAAGAGGGACGCATTTTTCAGATGCACAACGAACAGCAAATGCTCTAAATATAGAAAAAAATATATATATATTGTACAAAAACCGAAACTAAACAAAACAGTATAAATATTGCAAACTTTTCTTTGTCCATTCATTAGCACAGATCGATCACTTTCAATTATTTAGAAGTTGAAACTCTCTTATTGCCCGTTAAATAACTTTACTACATATTCAGTATACCCTTTTTAACCCAGTTCAGTTGTAAACGGTGTGGGAACAAAAAGATTTTAAAGTTCTCCAACATGTTGAAAGTATCTAATGTTGTTACTCAAAGAATTCTCATGATCTTAGCGCTTTCCCCTTCCTTATTTCTCTCTCTCTCGCTCTCTGACTGTTTTACTCAGTTTCTAACTTGTTTAGAGCTGCCTTTGTAGTCGCAGGTTCGTGACTTTGGCTTTGTTCTGGCTCCTTTTTAGCCCGGCCAGAACCACCTTCATGCAGGTCTCGGGTCTCGGCTGGTTTATTGAATTGTCCAAGCACAGCCTACACGGCGTATACGTATGTATGTGTGTAGCGCCTGTCAGTTTCTTGCACGTTCTCCGTATTTTTATTTTTATTTTTATTTTGTTCGCCTTTTTTTTAGCAATTTCTGTCATCTGCTTTAGTTTGCTTTAGTCATTAATCTTCTTTGACGCGCTTAAATCACATGAATAGCAAATTAGCTGCCATATTAGTAGCTCCAGAAAGGGCTGGGGGCGGGGAGGGGATGTGGAGACGTCAAATGTTAAAAAATGTAATAACAAAAGCACCGCTCAGTGTCGCAGGCCCTTTGGTGTGGCAGACCCCCCCGTCCCCTTTAGCTTATTGTCGCTAGCTATTTTGCATAATTCATTGGCTTGTCTAACGGTGCGTATGCTTTATATTACACCCACACTCTGTCCACTCTCCCAACCCGTCTCCCACTCGCGCTGTGCTCCTTTGTGTGCGCTGTCAGTTTGCTAATTAACAGCGCATTTTCATTGCCGCCTCGCGGCTCACAGTTAAACTGCCCTTTCATATGCATATTTACTTATTTTTTAATGCAATTTAATTATTTTATTTCCAACCCCAATTAGAGCAGGCGCAAGACACAGGGGGGGGGGGGAGGCGGGAAGCGTGTGACAGCTTTGTAATACTTTCTGGCTTATGTCTTGTGGCATGTCGTCCTCGCTGATATATTAAATGCATTTTTAATCGTATTACACTGTAAACCTTTCGCAATCTCTCCGTGCCTTTGACCAGCTCCTACTCATAACCCCTTATATATAAATTATGGTCACGATTAAAAAAAAAAAAATTGTATTCAATTCACCTTTGTGCATTCATGCCATTTGCTAGATGCGAACTTCATTTAAGCGGCTTGTCTTAACTGCAATAATCTCCAGCAATACGGTTGACATTATATATGTATATATATATATATATGTATAATAGTACAACCTATTCGTAGCCTTTGATGGAAGCAGCTTACGCCATTCTACACACTCTCTTTATGTGATTTAATCGTGGCAGTTATTTCGCCCTGAATCCCAATTGGGTCTGTTTTCGAAATTCTTCATATTGGCATGGCAATAACATCGAATTAACTTAATTAAAAAGCTCTCCTTTTATTACGTTCATTAATTTGTTTCTTGTTAACGTTTTAGATCTCAATTTGCTACCAATCACAAAAATTCAATAATTTTCCTATAAAGCAATCTAAGAAAAACTCCAACTGATGTTTTATTAATATTTTTTAGGATTTGCCAAGAGTTTTTCAAGGACCATACAAAAAGAAAAATCTCGGTTAACAACAAATTAAGATAAATAAAAAGAGGCCACCGAAACCAAATAGGGTTTTTGAACTCTTCAAGAACTCACATGAAGTTCACCCCGACTTTTTTAATTTATACGGGCGTATTCGTACCATTCGCCTTTATGGCTCCCACAGAGAAACGAGAGCCATGATATGAGGCTACGTACATAAGTTGCAGTTAAGTTGGCCCTCGGCTGTGGAGGACGTCCCGAGAACGGGACGGGGCGCGGCTAGCTGCCACAATGCGGCCAACTGGGCGGCCATAAAGCAGCGCAACTGTTGCGCGACTGAAGGCGGAAGCCACTTGGAAGCTAGTTGCGGCTAACTAGGCGGACATGCCCAGGCATTCTGGCCTGGTAGCGGGCCTGTTGCCACATAAACAGCACATTTTATTAGATTACACATACGCCGGGTCTGCCGCGCCTGTCGCGTCCGCAAGACAAAAGTTGCTCGGCCCCAGCTTTCCAGCCCCGTCCCCGGCTCCAGTTCGGGATCTCCGCCTGCATCTGCGGGCAAAGTGCAAAATTTTTATGACTCCCAGTGGATGTTTTGATACGTTTTTATGAGACGCGCGCGTGCTGTAAGCGGCAAATTCGTAGGCGATTCTCCATCTCAGCCGCACCCTCTCTCACTGTCCCGCCCATCAGCAGAGCTCTGCCTTATCGCACAGTTCAACATTCGCCTGATGCGCTTTAATAGAAAAATATGCCGCTGCCATTGGGTTTTATTGCAGTCGGTGGGGCACGCAGCGCAGTGGGCAGCCCCCAACTCAATCGCCGGCGCTGGGGCAACCCTTTTCCGGCCCGCAATCGAAGCGAAACGCAAGGAAACTCAAACTTATGACGCTGAAACGAATTCATCAGCGAATTGATGACAACAATTTTTATGCACAGCGAATAAAACAAAAAAAAAAAACCAATTTAAACGCCAGACCCCAAGACCGAAGCAATAGAAGACGAAAATTATTTTCTTGAAATGCGGACAAGGTGGAAATGTCGCAGCTTGAGTTCAAATATATCAAAAATAAAACATAAACAAAACCGGACCTTGAATTACTTTCATGAAGAACGTTTTGCATTTGCATTTCAATCCCGAACCGCACCGATATTTGTTCCTGAACCGAACCAAAGACATTTTCAACCACACTGAAAAGACAGTTAAGTGTCAGAGAAATAACTATATAGCAAGGGTATTTAGTTATTGGTTCTCTGAAGATAATATTTCGCTTTAGTTGTAAGTTAAAATTAGATTATGTTCAATTGAAAATGTTATCTTAGCTATAATTATAAGCCCCTTGCCTAATCTGCTTATCAATCTTTTTGTTGCATAGAAAAGTGCTTAATTTCCTTTTTCCGGCTCAACATTTTTTTTTGTTGTGCGTTATCCGAAAGCGAAGTGTGTGTGTGTACATGTGTAGGTAAGTGTGTGTGTGTTTATCTGCAGCAGACAAGCGACTTCCTCCGGCCGCTGTTAAAACTTTTGGCACACACCCCGCCCCGCCCATTTCCAAGTGGGGCCCAGCAACTAACTAACTAACTAACTATGAATCTAGCCCATGAAGCATTCCTCTTTAAAACTTCTCAAAGTTTAGCGCAAGCCCTTCCCCAGCCCCCGCCCCCCACCCCCAAACTGGAGCTGCAAGCCTTAACTCAACCCCGACTTGAATTCCCATTCGGAGTGCTCCCCCCGCCCCCACTACTCCCCACCCACCCGCTGGAGCACATACTTTTCGGGCATGGCAAGTGGCAGCCAGCGCTGATTTACTTGGCAATTACAGCCAGTTGAGTGGCTGCTTGACGGACGAGGCGAGCGGTGCGGTGGTGCGGTGGTGCGGTGGGGGCGTACTCACGTTTACCGATGGAGACTCGCCATGTGGGCGTAGCGCTCGTTCAATGCAATGAACTAGAAAGCTGTCTGATTAGCGTGGCGCTTGGCATAAAGTTAGCACGAGGCAGGCACAGCAAAAGTTGCCACACACACACACACACACACACACACGCACACAGATTTATTGAAGCCGCTGTCCGCGTCAATAATTTGCATGGACTAACGCGCTGTGGGGGCGGGGACCATTATTGGGCATGGGTTAAGTCATAGTCATCGTCAACGCGGGGACAAAACCAACTGCAAACAACTCTCCCAACTTGATTCCAAGTGTCAATGGCCGCCGTACCTGTGTGTGTGTGTGTGTGTGTGTCGGTGTGTGTGTGTGTGTGGGAGAGAGTGTAAAAGCGTGTTAGCGAAACTTTCTACGTTTTTGCTCGAGTTACTTCTTTGCACTTTTTGCTTTTACACTGCAAGTTGCAGAGCACAAACAACGACGCCGACGCCGACGCCGATGCCGATGCCAGCGTCAGCGCCAGCAGAGTGACAATAAATTGTTAAGTGTAAAAAGTTTATAGCATTTGAGTGAGTAAATGATGGCATCCGACTGGCGCCGGGGATCGGGGCACGGCCAACTGGCAAGCGGCAACTGAGCTTAGCAAAAGTTCAAGAGAGATTTTGTGTGTTGGCTCCTTGGGCGACAACTGCGACGGCAACGGCGCCACATGCACCAAATTTGTGACACTTTAAAGCGCCAGCAGCAGCAACAACAACAACAACGAGAAGAAGAAGACGAAGAAGAAGAAGAACGAGTGCAACAACAGCCACAAGTGCTGCTACTTATGAGCTTTGAGTTAGTTTTGTGCGAAAGTCGGTTCGAGTTTGAGTTGCAGCTCAAAGCGATCAAAGAAAGAAGCCCCAGAGGTGCCGCACCAACAACAACAACAACCACAACAACAACAAAAGCAGCACCAGCAGAGTATGTGTGCCTATGTCAAAGCGTCTGTGTGGGCATGGCCCAGCGCCTACAAATGAGTCAAGCGAGCAACTTTTAAAAAACGAAAACAAATAAAAACAAGTATGAGGTCGGGCGTAACCGACTGCGTAATACTCGTTCACAGTACACAGTAATTATTCTTATTTTGGACAAATATAAAACTTTTGTATCTCGTGGGGACGGCGATGGGATTGGCCAACATTTTTCGGTACGGTCTTAAGAGGAGTTCATCCAAACACTGTGGGAGTAAAGGATTTTTTTCGGAAAAAAAATCCAAAAAAATTTATTTTCAAAAGTGAATTAAACTTAAATGTAGAATCAATCTAGAAGCCAAACCATAATGAAAATGGTAAACATTGTGAAAATCGATTTACTTTAGTCCAAGTTATGGGTCTTTGAAATCTAGCAAGTATGGATTCGGGAACTTTCCTTGTCCAAATCTTTGTCAATTTTGGCTTGATTTTTGACAGAAAAATCGACCAGCTCAGAATCACTTTTAAAGATGCGTTTTATACTAATTTAGGTTCCCGCAATCGATTAAAAATAAAAATTCCCGATTCTGAACTAAAAAAAAATTTTTTTTTTGCAAAATAAGTAAGGGGGGAGTAAAGGATTTTTTTCGGAAAAATATCAAAAAAAATTTATTTTCAAAAGTGAATTAAACTTAAATGTAGAATCAATCTAGAAGCCAAACCATAATGAAAATGGTAAACATTGTGAAAATCGGTTCACTTTTGGCCAAGTTATGGGACTTTGAAATCTAGCCACTATGGATTCGGGAACATTACTTGTCAAAATCTTTGTCAATTTTGGCTTGATTTTTGACAGAAAAATCGACCAGCTCAGAATCACTTTTAAAGATGCGGTTTATACTAATTTAGGTACCCGCAATCGATTAAAAATAAAAATTCCCGATTCTATACTAAAAAAAAATTTTTTTTTCAAAATAAGTAAGGGGGGAGTAAAGGATTTTTTTCGGAAAAATATCCAAAAAAATTTATTTTCAAAAGTGAATTAAACTTAACTGTAGAATCAATCTAGAAGCCAAACCATAATGAAAATGGTAAACATTGTGAAAATCGGTTCACTTTTGGCCAAGTTATGGGAGTTTGAAATCTAGCAAGTATGGATTCGGGAACTTTCCTTGTCAAAATCTTTGTCAATTTTGGCTTGATTTTTGACAGAAAAATCGACCAGCTCAGAATCACTTTTAAAGATGCGTTTTATACTAATTTAGGTACCCGCAATCGATTAAAAATAAAAATTCCCGATTCTGAACTAAAAAAAAATTTTTTTTTTCAAAATAAGTAAGGGGGGAGTAAAGGATTTTATTCGGAAAAAAAATCCAAAAAAATTTATTTTCAAAAGTGAATTAAACTTAAATGTAGAATCAATCTAGAAGCCAAACCATAATGAAAATGGTAAACATTGTGAAAATCGATTTACTTTTGTCCAAGTTATGGGTCTTTGAAATCTAGCAAGTATGGATTCGGGAACTTTCCTTGTCAAAATCTTTGTCAATTTTGGCTTGATTTTTGACAGAAAAATCGACCAGCTCAGAATCACTTTTAAAGATGCGTTTTATACTAATTTAGGTACCCGCAATCGATTAAAAATAAAAATTCCCGATTCTGAACTAAAAAAAAATTTTTTTTTTCAAAATAAGTAAGGGGGGAGTAAAGGATTTTTTTCGGAAAAATATCCAAAAAAATTTATTTTCAAAAGTGAATTAAACTTAAATGTAGAATCAATCTAGAAGCCAAACCATAATGAAAATGGTAAACATTGTGAAAATCGATTTACTTTTGGCCAAGTTATGGGTCTTTGAAATCTAGCAAGTATGGATTCGGGAACTTTCCTTGTCAAAATCTTTGTCAATTTTGGCTTGATTTTTGACGGAAAAATCGACCCCAATAGAGGCGAAAAATATTGCGTTCATACAGACAGACGGACAGAGTGACGGACAGCATGACGGACATTGCACAAAACCAATATACTCTTTTCACTTTGTGAACGAGTATAAAAATTAAAATCATCCTCCAACCCATATAATCAGTGTAAAAAATGACTTATTTGAGTGCAATTTTTACAGTCCCTGGGCAGTTTATATTTTTGATAGTAGAACATCTTATCAAATTAAATTTAACCATAAGCATAAAGAACATTTCTCCGTAATAGTTGTCAATAAGGTAACTGGATGTCAAACGATGACAACAGATGAGAAAGAGCAGCGGAAGCAGAAGAAGAAGGAGCGTAACAACAAATAGAATAGTGGAGGCGAGAATGCACTGTGATAAGCGGGCTCCAATCAGTATGCAAATAGACGAAGCATTTGTTGTTGTTGTTGCTGCCGTCGCAGAGCTTTTATCTGTTTGCACTCATCAAATTTCACTCATCGCCACCGCAAGCAGCGACGTCAGCGCCGCCAGCGTCAATGGCCGCCGTCGCCGTCGCCGGCAGTCGCCAGCCGCCCGTCGTTCAACATCAGTTGCGTTTTGTCAGCGCGTTCGTCACGAAGCCGAGGGAGTAACAAAAGAATACAACAAATTTTAAGAAAAAAATTGCGAAAAGTGCCTGCCCCAAAGAAAAAACTCGAGTTTGTTTGTTTTTTTTGCGTGTGTGTGTGTGTGTGCACGTATTGTGTAAGAGTGTGTGTGTGTGTGTGCCAAGCGACAAAATGGGCCAAGAGGATCAGGAGCTATTGATACGCGGCAGCAGCAAGCATCCATCAGCCGAGCAGTTGCACAATGTGAGTAAACAACAACAGCAACAACAGCAAAAAAAAGCGTTGCCTGCTTCCAGGCGGCTACGGCGTGAGAACCAATCGCAGCATTTAGTAATATTTGGGGCCGCCAGCACCCCAGATCCCACACCCCACCACCTGGCCCACAGCCCACAAACATTGTAGACCGCAACCGCATTGCTTCAGCCAAAATGTTGTAATTTTTAGGAATTTGCACACTCAGAGAAAAAGCCGAGCAGTTTGCACTTATGCAAGAAATTCTGGACTTAAGAGCAAAGCTAGTATTTTAACAACATAAATATATTTATTAACAATCATTTTTAAAGTATGCAGGAGGATATAGTTACAAGCAATCAATCTAATTGGCTTCATCATCAATCTAAACAGTTCTTTAATGGCCTCCTTTAAAGAGCGAGCGGAATAATTTTGGCCATGTCCACTCCCGTCTCCATGAGTTCCAGAAATCCATATTATTCCAAAATAACAATAATAATTTAGACTGTTTTGAGCTATGAACGAGAATTGCGCAATCGGTTTCACCCGACTTCAAAGTTCCTAAAGTCCCTGTTTTTTTTCTGCTTTTTAATCGTTTTTGATTGGTTTATGGCGTATAATTAATTTAAAAATGTACACGAGGAAATGTGCCAATCTATTTCTATTTAGTCAGTCAAGAATTCTAAACAATGTTTTTCTCTGAGTGTAGTTGCAGCTATAACACAGACAAGCAAATGATCACTCACACACACACGCACATGGACAGTGGCACGCATTATGTGAAACAAATGTTGCAATACATTTAATTGAAGTCAAAAGCAACATGAGTAATAAAAACTAGAGAACAATCTGTTGTTTGTTGCATGTTGCGTTGAGATTGCGCTGGTCTGGCACAGAAAGTAAACAGTGTCGGGTATTGTTTTAAAAATGTCGCAAACGGTTATAAATATATTTGTTCATCAGCACAAAAGTTCAGCGTTTGTATTTGTTAAAAAAAATTAATAGACTGAATTCGCATATAAAAAAAATGAAACAATAAAATAGTTAAAATTTTGCAATCGGATACAACTGCATACTGAATACTCTAGTCACAATGCAATAATAACTTAAAACAGAATGAAATAAGTCTTCGTGATTATTGATTTCTCCGAAAGTAGGGAAAATTTTGACCATATGACGACACCTCATCTGCACTTTTTTATAATTCGCAGGAGGGAAATTTGTTCAGTTAGAATCATACAAGAGAGCAGTTAACAGTATTGAAAGGGGATATAAATTTGGGATAGTCAGAAATAAGTTTGAAATGACACTTAGAACATTTTTATTCTGTGCACACTTTATGAAATGTGATAGTTGCATCAACATAGAGTGAAATGTAGATATAAAGCATTTTTGTTATAATGCCTTTCGATACAAAGAAAAAACGTATAGGAAGCTCACTCGTGAAACAATTATAAAAACCATATAAACTTTTTGAAAATTCTACAAATAAATAATAAGATCCATTTAAATCTGAACAAGTCAAGCACTCAATAAAAAAATCTTCCGTATGAACAGCGATAACAAATAATAAACTGTGATAAAAAATTTATAGGCATATCACATTTGTTACTCACATTTCAGTTAGTTTGATGAGCCCAGCTTGTTTTGATGAACTTTTATGTTGAAGGCCGCAATATTCGTTAATAGTATCTGTGCCAAATGAATGCAATAAGGTGCAGCGAGGCGTGCCACGGGCAAGGGGCAAGGGGCAAGGGGCAGAGAAACAAGTGCAGTCGGCAGCGAGCACAGCTATATATGTATGTTTATCGCTCGAGTGTCACATAACAATTTGGAGTAGTTGGAACTATAACGCGTGGCCGTATCTCAAAGCTTACCTGATGCACAGCTAGATGTGTATCTATGTATCTGTATCTTTAGCCGCGTATCTGAGAAGTGCTTAACGCATGTTTTATGCTTGTTAACGCGTACTTGTTGTCATTGTCTTGGCTTCTTTCTGTTCGCATTCTTTCTGCTTCGTTTTTATTGTTGTTCTCCTCTTTCGGTATTGTTTTATTTCCCTTTATTGATATTGTATATTCTGCTCTTATCTGGGTCATTATTTGACTGTCCATTCAAGGTGTCTATATCAGCATCTGTAGCTGTAGCTGTAGCTGTTTCTTAATCTGTCTCTGTATATTGTGGCATGTATCTGTATCTTGGCACCTCACGCTGCTGTCTGACAAGTGTCGCTATCTTGGCCTGTCTATATTTATTTTGCGTTGGTGTTTGGCTGGGCAGGCTTAAAAAGGCCTATCCAAGCATGCAAACAGAATGAAACTAACTCAAAATGTTGTAGCTGTTACGAGCGAATTTCATTTGTTTAAGATAGTTTGTTAAGTATGTTTTGAAAAACTATTTTTGACCAACTTTGTGAACTACGCAAAGTCATAATTTTAATTTAATCAACATTTTGGCTCTTAATTTCCTAAAACGCAATTGTAATTAAACTTAGCATTTTTCCTTCTGTAAAAATCTTTTGACTCTTCTAATGTGGAAATGCAATTTTATTGAAATGTGGACAAAATGCAAACACATTTAGGATATTTGTAATATTTCTGATAATGGAAAAAATTGCTGTTGTTAAAGCAAAAATATGCTGCAAATGCCAACACTCATATATATGTATAAAGAAATGTACAAATGAAGTGGATTTCTGTGCTATATTTAAAAAAAAAAAAAAACCAATAGATAATAAACAGTAAACTTGATTGGGAAAATGGCAAATCAGAAAGGCAGCTGACGATTATTCAGGTATATGTTTCTTAATTGAAATATTTTAGAAATTTATGTGGAAACAAAAAAAAAATATTACTGATCAGAATTAGCTTTTCCTCGAAGCCCTTCTCGGAACGAAACCTGATATCTTTTGGAACATTTTAATATGCAAAAATAATTGTCGATTCCATTGGATTTTTTTACCCCGTTCGCGCGCACTTTAAACGCAGTTGCATGGACTTCCAGGAACTGTTGTTTGACCCGTGCGTAGGGCTTCCTAGGGCTTCGTCCGTTGCGGTCGCTGTCTCCGCTGCCCCACCATTTTCCGCTCCACCCACTCGCTGCTGGTCCAGTGTGGCTTGAGGGGTTTCCCTGCGGCCCAGCGTAAATATAGGGGTCCGCTAATTGGCGCCACAACGAACTGATGTCCGCAATATGGAAAGCGTTTGCGTTTCACCTTACGCAATCACAATAATTTGTATGAAAATTCATAAGAAATTAAGCGAAAGCTGTGGCCAACAAAATTGAGAGAATGCCGCAATTTGTTATGGGGGCCGCGCTGTAGAATCGGGCATTCGTTCAATGGGGAAACTGTCGTGCAGGCTATTAATAATCCGGCGTATTCAAGTCCTCTCCGCTGATCTCTGCTGCTGCGGCTTCTTCTTCTTGTGCTTCTTGTCTGTTGCATTTCAATTTGGCTTGAGAAATTGGAGACGGCGACGCGTCGAGGTAAACGCGAAAAAAATTTAATATCCGTTACATGTGGCAGGAACAGTGGGTGGCATGTGGTGCGGTGCGGCATGCTGCACGGCCCAAGCAAAATTGTTTTCACAACAAATGAGGCCGAAAAATGTTATTAAAAAGTTTTTCCTGTATTTATTTGCTTGTGTTGTGCTCTCGCTTTTGTTGTAGTTGCTGCCGCCGTTGTTATTTTCATCTTCTTTGGCGTTTCTTAAGTGTGTGTGTGTGTGTGTGTGTGTATTATCTGGTTGTCTGCCGAACTGAGCCGAGCCTTTGGACGCTCCTGAGCGCCAGCTCCTGGCCACCCCCGGCCTGTATTTCACATTTCATATTTATTTAATTTTTCGTACTTTTTACTTCGCTTTTTTTTTGTTGATTTTCTTGCATAACTTTCAAGGAAATGCGTTTTTAGCTGCCTGGCAACGGTCTTAAATAGCTGCAGGCATAACTGTTTTGGCCGCCAGATGTCGCTAGACGCCAAAAAAAAGAAAAGAATTGTATAAGTACGTACAAATGCTTGTTGCTATCTAAACTAAGTACGCAAAGGTATATTACTTAAGTATCCCGAATGCTGTTGATATGCGAATGAGAAGCAAACAAATTAATAAGTCTGCCAACTTTCTGAGTAAATCATAAAATGAGGCAGCGACCGTAAATTGAAATTGAATTCAGTTGGAAGTTAGTTCGTCTTAGAGTGCAAGACCACATTTTAAAGCTAAAGACTCGGCATGTTGGTTTGAAAAGAACATTTTCCTGATTGTATTTATTATTGTTATATAATTATTAAAATTATGTGTTTGTATTTTTGAGTGAACTTATATATTCATACATTGAGTTTTATAATATTCTTTATTTTAGTTTTACTATATTTATTTACCAATCAGAATTGTATATTTTGTTCAAACCGAAATTTGTTTAAGAAATTTTTAATAAATATTTGCTGAGCCTCAAACTCATTTTTAGAAACGTTCAATATTTTTATAAAAAAAGGCAATATTTACGATCGATTAAGGTATGAAAAACTAATTGAAATTTCCCAGGCTTTAAGCATATTATTAGAAATTCAAGAATTATTTATTTAGCTTGAAGCGAAATTTGTTTAATAAATTTTTAAGAAATATTTGCTGAGCCTCAAACTCATTTTTAGAAACGTTAAATATTTTTATAAAAAAACGCAATATTTACGATCGATTAAGGAATGAAAAACTGATTGAAATTTTCCAAGCTTTAAGCATATGAGAAGGAACTACGTGAAATAAAGAAAAACACATGTATCCATACTTTTAAAACACTTTAGATATTGCCAGAATAGCTGAAAGCATAATTGAAAATGGCTTATATAGAAATCGTCGGATTTGGTCCATTGTTTTAAATTTGTTTGCTGCCATTTACTTTTAAGTGCACTTTGCGTATTTTAGGCTGAAATGTATCCGCCTGCCGCTTACGAGGCTACAAAGGCCTCGCACACATGCCAATGTATGTGGGCTTCAGCTCTCAAAAATGGTGCTAAGTGCCGTCCTGTTCGGGCCCAGATGCCGTGCTTGGTCCGTGGACGCGCAAACAGGCTAACAAGATTAATGTGGGAAAACAAATGCGTAATGTATGCTAAGTAAATTACGAAATGCCCAATTGCTCAATCACTTGACACTGCGACACTCAGTGGAGCATTCAAACTGATTCAGTGCACTCGAAAAGAAGACATTTGAGGGCGACAAAGTTTCGCACTGAGAGTCACCTTCAAATGGCGACAATGTAGCTAGACCCAATCCCAAAAGGCATTGAAAGGCCCGCAATCCGAATCTGCAGCCGAATCCGGCGATTTACATTTACGCCGGGCAATTGTCTTACGAAGTGGCAACATGGCCGCCCGACACCGTCTGCGGCTTATGGCCGCCCTAATTTGCACATTTTAAATGGTCGCGACTTGGGCTATTTCAAGTTTGGCAGCCCCAAATTTGGGCCTCAATTTTTGTTGCATGAAACTTAAGCAGGCGCCCGCGAAAAGGTCGTAAGTAGAAGCCGGGATTAGGGCGCTGAAAAGATTTACGCGTCGTCGCCCTTTTTTATGGGCAGCACTGGCGCTGGCGCTGGCTATTCGCGTGAAATTGAAAAGTTTTGAAACCTTTTCAGCCGCCAACCCGCCAACCATGCTGAGCTTATGTCTCTCTGCCACTCTCTCACTCACTCTCTCTCTCTCTCTCTCTCTCTCTCTCTCTGTCTCAGCAGGGGGACAACGCGGCGGCGACGACGACGACGACGGCGACGGCGACGACGCCTTCGGACGTGGCGCCCACGGCGCAGAGCTGCATTCGCCAGGGCTTTGGCCAGGCCAAGAACTATGGCAGCCTGGCCAGCACCGAGGACACCCAGCTGCCGGAGACGCTCACCTACGCCTGGCACAATGTGGACATCTTTGGTGCCGTGCACCAGCCGGGCTCCAACTGGCGCCAGCTGGTGAATCGGACGCGTGGCCTCTTCTGCAACGAGCGCCACATTCCGGCGCCGCGCAAGCATCTCCTGAAGAACGGTAAGACCTTGAGCCCCATTTCCGAAAGCCAATGGCGAAAATCTAACAGTCGCCGTTCACAGTCTGCGGCGTCGCCTATCCGGGCGAGCTGCTGGCCGTCATGGGCAGCTCCGGGGCGGGCAAGACCACGCTGCTGAACGCGTTGGCCTTTCGGTCGCCGCAGGGCGTCCAGGTGTCGGCCTCGAGCGTGCGCCTGCTGAACGGCCAGCCGGTGGACGCGAAGGAGATGCAGGCGCGCTGCGCCTATGTCCAGCAGGATGATCTGTTCATTGGCTCCCTGACGGCGCGCGAGCACCTCATCTTCCAGGCGATGGTGCGCATGCCGCGCCAGCTGACCTATCGGCAGCGCGTGGCCCGCGTCGACCAGGTCATCCAGGAGCTCTCGCTGAGCAAGTGCCAGCACACGATTATCGGCGTGCCCGGGCGCGTCAAGGGCCTATCCGGCGGAGAGCGCAAGCGGCTGGCGTTCGCCTCGGAGGCGCTCACCGATCCGCCGCTGCTCATCTGCGACGAGCCCACCTCCGGCCTGGACTCGTTCACCGCCCACAGTGTCGTCCAGGTGCTCAAGAAGCTGTCGCAGAAGGGCAAAACGGTCATCCTGACCATCCACCAGCCCTCCTCGGAGCTATTCGAGCTGTTCGACAAGATACTCCTCATCGCCGAGGGACGCGTCGCATTCCTGGGAACACCCAGCGAGGCTGTCGACTTTTTCTCCTAGTAAGTAGCGGCAAAGAGCTCATGCTATTGAATTCTCCCTATTCAAAAAGTAGGTTTTGTGTGTGTGTTAGTGGCGATAGCAGTAGAAAATGGTAGTAGAATATATCACTAAACTTAGTAAAGAATAGTAATAGTTTATAGAAGTAGAATAAAGCAGTAATAGAAAACAGTTGTAGATATCGCAATATTATAAAATAGTAGCAGTAGATAGCAGTACTACACAGCAGTAATACAAAATAGTAGTAGATAATAGTAGTAGTTTATAGGAGTAATATATGGCAGTAGTCCTAATGATCAGTTGGTTTCTTTAAATTCTTTTCGCCAGATTATTATATTATATATTATATATTTATATAGTAGTGGTATACTTCAATTTTTGAATCCTTTACTTATTTTGGAAATTTATTTATTTCTTTTTTAAATTTAAAAGCGCAATGTTTTATTTTTCCCATAACGTCGTTTAAACTAAACCGATTTTCAAGACCATGGTTTAACCTCTAAATTGATTCTACATTTAAATTTAATTCCATTTTAAATAAATATTTAAAAATAAAATATTTTTGAATTTTTTTCATTCGAATTTTTTGACAAAAGTTTGGAAACGAACATTTTTGCTAGATTTGCCATTTCAACATGGTTTGACCTCTGGGTTATTTGTGTATTTAAATTTAAGGCGTAGTTAAAAATCGTCTTTACTAAAAAATGACATAGCTAATGCTCCCTATTGATGACCCTTCATCTCCCACTCATCCGCAGTGTTGGGGCCCAATGTCCGACCAACTACAATCCGGCCGACTTCTACGTGCAGGTGCTGGCCATTGTGCCAGGTCGCGAGGTGGAGTCGCGGGAGCGCATTGCGAAGATTTGCGATAACTTTGCCATTAGCAAAGTGGCGCGGGATATGGAGCAGCTGTTGGCCGCCAAGGCGCTGACGCAGCCGCTGGAGCAGCCCGAGAATGGGTATACATACAAGGCCACGTGGTTTATGCAATTCCGTGCCGTGCTCTGGCGCTCCTGGCTGTCGGTGCTGAAGGAGCCGCTGCTGGTGAAAGTGCGACTCATCCAAACCACGGTAAGAGTGGCGCCATCCCCAACTTGCGCCGGAACACTAATTGGACTTCTGTCATCCAATCCAGATGGTGGCCGTGCTCATTGGACTTATCTTTCTGGGCCAGCAGCTGACGCAGGTGGGCGTGATGAACATCAATGGAGCCATCTTTCTCTTCCTGACCAACATGACCTTCCAGAACGTGTTTGCCACCATTAACGTGAGCACTTAATCCGCGCCTTGTCAGCCCCTTATAACCGTTCCTCTTGCAGGTGTTTACGTCGGAGCTGCCGGTGTTTATGCGGGAGGCGCGCAGTCGCCTCTATCGCTGTGACACCTACTTTCTGGGCAAGACTATAGCGGAGCTGCCGCTCTTTCTGACCGTGCCGCTCGTCTTTACGGCGATTGCGTATCCGATGATTGGTCTGCGTGCGGGGGCGCTGCACTTTTTCAACTGTTTGGCGCTGGTCACACTGGTGGCCAATGTGTCCACCTCGTTCGGTTATTTGATATCCTGCGCGAGCTCCTCAACATCGATGGCGCTGTCCGTTGGACCGCCGGTCATCATACCTTTCCTGCTTTTCGGTGGCTTCTTCCTCAACTCGGGCTCGGTGCCCATTTACCTAAAGTGGTTGTCGTATCTGTCCTGGTTCCGCTACGCCAATGAGGGTCTGCTGATAAACCAGTGGGCCGATGTGGAGCCCGGCGAGATCAGTTGCACCTCGTCGAACACCACTTGCCCCAGCTCCGGCAAGGTAATACTGGAAACGCTGAACTTCTCCGCCGCAGATCTGCCGCTCGACTATGTCGGCTTGGCGCTGCTCATTGTTGGCTTTCGAGGCTTTGCCTACTTAGCGCTGCGACTGCGTGCTAGGCGCAAGGAGTAGTGCCGCTATTCATACTTGTATACTTATATTTATATATACATACATATACATGCATACATATATATTAATATTTTTTTGATTCACTTTTTGAGTGCTGGTCAATTATTGGCAGACTTGGCTCTTGAAATAAAATCTACTTAATGTACACAACAACACAGTATTCTTTCATTGACAACTCACAATCTACAATGCGAAACGATAAGTGTATAAATTTGAAACGCGCGCTAAGAGAAACTCACCAATGAAGACAATCTCACCATATGAGTAAAACCTACCACAGACATCCACGCGAGCCACGGCACAGCGCGTGTGTGAACGCAAGATAGCGATACAAGCAAATGAAACCCATTGAGAGAGAACGACACCACTATATCAACGGGAGTACGACGCAACAAGCGAGCGTCTGCTGTTCACCCACATTGTTTTGTTGTTGTAAACCATAGCAGAATTATTGTTTGGTGAGTGCGTGTGTGGCGGCTGCTGTGCTGTTTGTTGTTAGTGCCTGTGTTAGTGTTTAGCATTAATCTAATCTAAACTGGCATTGCCAAACTAAGTTTCAAGTAGTTAGAATTAACTGTCGGCAGCACGCCGCTGCAGTGTCCACAGCCTCAGATCACCCTCGCTGTCGCGCGCGCTGCCGTCAATTGGATCGCCGCTGCCGCTGCCGTCGCCGTCGCCGCCGCCGCTGCCGCCGCCACCGCCGCTGCCGTTGTACGTTGTTCGGTGTTTGGTTCAGTTCAGTTTTAGTTACCGCACGGCATAAGCGTCGCCGCTCCGCTCAAATTTATTTTTAAACAAAACAACAGACGTGCGCAGCGCACCACAGCAATCAGTGAAAGAGCCCCGGCATCATTTTCAATTCCAGGTGCTGCCAAGCCCTCGAACTGCAATTGTTCTATATGGCCAGCCAAAGTTGAATTGAATCCAAGCGCATTCCGTGTTGTGTCTGGCCGTGCTTGTGGCCGTTCTCAAGAGCGCAATAGAAATCGAGGCGAATTGCCTGCGTTGCGGCCAATTGATTTTTCACCAAAATACTTGGCAGCGAACGCTGGTAACTTTGCTGAGAGCTGTCATTGGCCCCCACGACAGCCGGCAAGTGGTTTACCTCCCTACCCCAAACCCACCCCACCCCTGCCCGTTTCACTCTCTCTTCACCACAGCCAGCGCAGACCCTAACCTCAAAACAGCTGTTGCATACAACAGGCAACGCATAAAGCAACACCAATAAACAACAACAAATAATAATAATAAAAAATGGACACCGAGACGCTAAGCAATGAATGGGATGAGCTCAATCGAGAATACTCCGAACTTGAGGTGAGTTGGTGTTGCCTATGGCTATGTTCTCACCTCCAAGCACAGCTGCTAATGGAGCGTCCCCCACCCCGGGGAACCCCTTATCTTTGCAGACGTGCAACAGACGCTACATGGAGCTGCTGGAACAGCTGCACCAGTACCAACAGAAATGCTTCAATGAGATCAAACATCAGCGATATCGTATGAATCAAATAACGGCCTCTATGCGACAGTGAGTACAGTAACTGAACACAGGCTTATTTATACAAATATATGAATATATGCAGATGTATGTAAAGTAAAGCCAACCCTTCTATAATTGCATGCATGTATATTTATATATACATATGTAAATATGTACTGAGGTACATGCATATATAGCTAGTGGCATCTGGTTTGAGCTAGAGATGGGCTCGTGACACAAAGCCCACATTTGACTAGCATTCGTAACGGTTAATCATCGAAAAAAAAGAAAACTAATAAGAAAAATATGCTTTAAAAGTTTTTAAAAATATCTTGCGAATTTGTAAGTTATATCATAACAATAGAAAATTATTTATAATCTAATCTCAAAATCGCAGATAATTGCAGTGTTTATTTGTTGTTTTTCATATGCATATATATTTGTTTTTAGACTTCGTCCCCCCCCCCCCCTCCCATAAAAAAAACAATTGTAATGAATTTAAGCGCTCAACGCAGTTTCTCGCCTATTTAAAGGCTTTGTATCCGAATCCAGTTCCGAATCGCGTTGTCTGACTCTGTATCGCTTTAAATTTCAAATTCGTACTCGCATAAATTCGATACAAGCCCATCGCTAAAATAAACAACCCCTATTTGAGTTGCCCAGTTGGAATTTGATCTCAATCAATTACCGCTGCTACCCAGGTATTCTAATCAGATTCGTGACTGCGATCCACACGCACACACACACACGTTCATATTCCTTGTGCTTGTCGCTTATCAGTGTCACAGTGGAACACATGTATGGCAGCAATTAGTCGGTAAGGCGGTCTCTTATCACTCCGTCCAGTCACCGAGCAACTGGCGACAACAGCTGTTAGCTCGTGTCTTCAGTTATATATGTATTTCTTCTAGTTAGTCGTTGAGTTGTTGGTTTCAATTAGTTTTTACAACTGTGTGTTTCTTCTGATAAAACCTGTGATAAAACACACGTAGACTTTGTTCCAGAACTGGCGTTGGGCGTGTTTATTGCCACAGCCAATGTCATAAACTGTTTATTTTGCAATTGAAAGCGAACCTTTGCCCAGTTAGCGCCCCGTTCTCCCTCCTCTCTCCATTCGCTAAGTTGCAGTGGCTTTGGCCACACACACACTCACCCTCTTTACCGACCAGCCGCCCTTGACCCTGTAGTGTTGCATGAAGCGTAAACTTAAACGCCAGCAAACAGCGTACGCGACACGCAAAACAAAAAAATAATAAACAATACTAACTGAACAGCCCAGCTGGTTCCACAGTGGAGCAAAGACGTTGAGCTAAATTTGCATAGGCCAACGAACTCTCCAACTGAATAGCAATGTTTCTATTTAGATCAACAATTTGCGCATTCCTTATTTACTTTAACCAGTTTTTTTTTTACTTTTTCAAGCAAGTTAAATCATTTTTGATTTATACTTGAATATTTGTTTTAAATAATATGAATATGACATATTTGTAGATAATATATATGACTAATATATATTTCTTTTGTTTTCAATTTCGCAACGATTCGAATATTGGTCACAATTCAGTGCATACTAAGCAAATGCGTCCCACTGTGCACGCAGTCAAGCAAGGCCAGCTTGAAGTCGTCTGTTTGTTGTTGTTGTTGCAGTAACAGTTGTGGAGTTTGATTGCTGCCGCTACATGCATAGCTCGCATGTATGATTTTGTATGTGTATGGCGATGATCGCGAGAGAGCACATGCACGAATGCTGTGAGCGCGGCAACCGTTGTTTGGTATGTTTCTATCCCTTGCGCTCTTGCGTGTCTCAATGCTTGCACAGCGAAGCGGGCCGCTCACTCTTTCTTGACTTCTTCTCTCAGCATTCTCTTTTAAAGCAGATTTATATGTATGCAGCTGTTTGCGCGTTTTAAATCGCGCGCGTTTCGTTGTTGTCGCCTCCAAATGGTGACCTTGCGCTTAGCCGACTGTCAGATGAAATGATGAAACCAATACAATTTTTTACTGCCAAAAGAAAGTATATGTACCTCAATTCATAAAAAAAAAGAAAAAAAGAAAAACAAAATAAAAACGATTAGAAAACCGAAACAAAAGTGCCCCTTAAACGCATTCTACGTTTGCGCAAATTAATTTTAATTGACATATGCAAATGGTCGAAAGCTGCGGCCTAGCACCCTGTAATTACTGTTGCGGTTGTTGTTGTTTTTATAGTTCATTGCTTTAGCGAAACGCGTCGTTTGCTTCTGTACATGTTTGCCTGTTTGGCCATTTGTGTGTTTGTCTGTTTGCTCTGGCCAGCTAAAGGTGTGCAATGTGCATAAACAACCAACAAAAGCAACAACAACAACAACAACAACAACAGCGTATGCAACGTTTGCATTTCGAAACCGGCCTTAAGTGGTCCGCTAATGATAGCCAAATGACGCGACTTTGGCGCGTGTGCAAATGGAAAAATAAATATAGTAAATATAAATAGTATAAGTAAATCAAACAAAATAAAGCCAACTATTTTTAGTCGTCATACTTATGAGGCTAGAACTATACTAAATACAGAATGTCGCATTGGCCAACTTGCTATTTGGCTGTTAACTTCCGGCCTTGCATAACAACCTCTGGAATTGGCAAATCATTTACCATACATACACATATATATCAATATATGTATGTGGCCATATTATTTACCAGCTATTAAGTCGCAACTTATCAGGCCCACACGTTCAAGTACTTTCCTTCTTTTGGCCAAGTATTCGCATTTTCTTTGCACTACGGCCACTTTTTTCGTATCGTCGTTTGTCGCTTATCAGGGCTAGAATTTTATATTGTTTATTAGATGTTTAAAAATAAAAACATGAATTATGCAAGCGATTGATAAAATGCCAGCAAATCGAATAAATGGCCAAACTGAAAGGTGCCCTTATACATAGATATACATATGTATGTAAATATGTATGTATATAGACGTATGAAATGTATATGCATGTAGCCAACTATCAATTATGTCTAAATTGAACTTTGACGTGGGGAAAATTGAAATTGCCGTGTGCCGTGTGTATAATTGGTATCGTCGTAAAATCATAAATATTATATTTATGCAAATTGCAAAGCATTTGCGACATTCAATCTATTGACCCATCTAAAGCTATGTAACTACCTGAATTTCCAGACTGAAAAGCGGCTAAATAATTTTCTTGGCGCTTATCATTCTTTTACGATATGCCAACTAAAAGTTGCAAATGGATTTTATCATCACAAATTTGTTTGCACGCATCTTGACCGCATTTTTGTGTACAGTTGATTAAATTGTTATTGCTGAAATAAATATTAAAATCAACTTTCTCAATTTGTGAGTTTATGTTTTTAAAACAAATTAATGTTTTCATTTTCTTGTCTGTGAAAATGTAATGTGTAATAAATGGCAATATATCACAAAAACTTGTTCTAAATAAAATAAATAAAAGATATTTACGATTGAATTATCGTGTTTGCAAAAATGCAAAAAATGTAATTTAAAATAAATAAGGCATTTTTATCAATCGTAACCATATCGTACTCAATATCAAATTCGGTATCCGTATCGAGTTGGTTAATGAATTCGAAATTTAACTAAATAATTGAAAAGAATTCGTAAATGGGGTTTCCCTCAAGTGAAACAAATTCGATTTAGTTCAAATTTAGAGCTTAGGAATCAAAAATGTTTCCTTCTGACTTGTTCGCAGATACAAAGGACCAATCGAGAGCGCTGAGAAGGAGAAGCTCGATGATCTGCAAAAGATGTCGCTGAAGCGGAAGGCGCAGTTGCATGAAATCGAGCAATCGCTGCCGGCTAAATCTGGCCGGTACCTGCAGGTGAGTTGCAAATTGGATTTGTATAAACTTTTGTCAGCGCCAATTTGTGCTGCCTGCGCTGAATGGAGTTGCCCCAAGCTGGTCCAATTTGTTAGAACATTTTTTTTTTTCTTTATTTTTGTGTTTTTTCTCGCATAGATTATCCTGGGCGATGTGAACGTCTCAATTCTGAACAGAAACGACAAAGTTCGCTACAAAGATGACTATGAAAAGTTTAAATTAATACTCAACGTAATTGGACTGATAATGGCGTTTTTCAATTTGATATTCAACTACAGGTGAGTAAATAAGTTGCGCACCCGCCCCCAAAAATACATTTACGCCCCTCCCCCCAAACGGCACACAGAGCTCTGGAGCTGGCGTTCATATTCCTGCTGGTCTGGTACTACTGCACGCTGACCATACGCGAGTCCATACTGAAGGTGAACGGGTCGAGGATTAAGGGCTGGTGGCGTGCCCATCATTTCATCTCAACGGTGGCCGCCGGTGTCCTGCTCGTTTGGCCCCAGGGCGAGCACTGGCAGCTCTTCCGTCTGCAGTTCATGTACTTCAATGTCTATATCAGTGAGTAAACCCATTCGATCAATCTGATGAATGCACGCCCGAATGCCTCTCGTTTCCGTATCCGTTTCCTTACCTCTCCCGCAGGCATTGTGCAATATTTGCAGTTTGGCTACCAGAAGGGTCTCCTCTATCGGCTGAAGGCGCTCGGCGAACGCCACAATATGGACATTACCATTGAGGGCTTCCATTCGTGGATGTGGCGCGGTTTGAGCTTCCTCCTGCCGTTCCTCTTCATTGGCTACGCCTTTCAGGCCTACAACGCCTGGACGCTGTTCAAGCTGGCGTACAATCCCCCCGACGCCCCCTGGCATGTGTCCGTCATGTGCGGGCTCTTCCTGCTGCTCTTCGTCGGCAACATGGCCACCACGCTCTGGGTGGTGCCCGAGAAGATACGGGAGCGCGCCAAGGAGCGCTATCGATTGCAGAGCATGGGCAAGTCCATGAAGCTGCGCAAGGAGATGAAGGTAGGTGCCAGTTCGGGAATTTTGAGCACTTCCTTAAGTCAATATCGACCGAGAATTTGTCGATGTACGAAACATTTCAAGAGAACCATTTAGAATTTATCGATATGCAATCGCGCACAAAATCTAACAAATATGTTTATACTTTTGATGTTTTCAAAACCAATTCAAAATTGAACATTCCAAATTAGTTATGGTATTAACGGTATATCCTCCAATGTTGAAGAAATAAGTTTAAAATTATGATTTTCGAAAAAAAAAATGTTAACTGAAAAAAATCGCTTTAAAAAAAATATATCAATTGGCTATACATATAGTCTAATGGTATGTATATATATCAATTAAAGAAACACGATAAACAATTTAAATCAATACTCGATATATATGTATGTATATATACCCAACTCTAATCTCGCCACCTTTTTTTTTACCCCTAACAGAACAGCGCCAGTGATTTGGACATTTCGGGCAGTTCGCAGGCCGCGACGCCGACGTCGCCGCCGACGTCGACCACGTTAGCATCCGCAGCGACGTCGACGGCAACCGAGAAGAAGGCGAACTGAAGCATTGCGGCATTTGTGAGGTCTAGCGTTCGGTCAAATATTTTATATAATTTCCTATATTATTATTTTTTTTGTTTTTCTTAGTTTGTGCACTAATTTATTGATTTTGCTTTAAGCTAAAGTTTTTGGCAACTTCTCTTTATTATTCCCATTCGGCTTATTGCGTTCATTGATTTTTTCCCCATGTTCGATATTGAACAGCAACCATGACATTCACTCAATGTGAACCAAAAAATACAAAAAAAAAAAAAAACACAAATGCTGTAAATTTATATACCAAGTATGTACATTTTTTTTTTTTTTTTTTTATTAAGTTAAATTTTATTTTAGTTTTGCTTTTTTTGGCTCGCGCTTGCAAAGAAAAAGCATAGGAGAAACGTGAAATGAAATTGTAAAATTCTGTGAGCAGAAGAAGCGAATTGATATTGAATGAAAAGAAATTGCAATAGAATAAACAGAGGAGGAAGATGAGAAAGAAAAAGAATTACAAGAAAAATACCAACAACAATCGTGTGTGCGAACTCTCTTTGGGGTGGGTGTTGACCAACTATTTGCGCAGCGAATATGTGTGTGTGTGTGTGTGTGTGTGTGGAGAATGTAATTAAAATTATGACATTGACCACCAATTATTGAATTGCGTGTTAAGCAGCGGCATTTAAGTTGCCCATTATGGGTTTTGGCTCGGTAAAATTGTTGCACTGGCCAATACGCTAAAATTTGATTGCAGCGCAGTTTAGCGGTTTATTTTATTGCAGGTAAAATGTGGGCGCTGAATAGGAATTTATACTTTGACAATTTTGACACAGTAAGTATTCATTGTTTGTCGGGCACCCTTCGTAAGGCAGCAATTGAAATTTTGCTAAGACTCTTGTGTTTAGATGGGAAATTAAGAATGAAGACACAGACATGGCTAGAAAGATATACTTTATGGCGTCGGAGATATCTCCTTCTGCCTGTTAAATATATGCGCACAAAACCAGTATACCCTGTTTTGTATGTGCGCATTTCAAGGAGTACAAATTATGTACATGTACATATACATATTCGGTGTATTCGGTTTTGGTTTTAAATTAAGTGGACTTTTTTAAAACAATTATTAATTACCTTTCGAATGATGCCACTTTTATTTAATACTTTAATATTAGGCGGAAAAAACGTGCCGTCGTTTATTATTTGACATTAGAGAATTTAGTGTAACCAGAGCCAAAAACGAAGAAATTACTAAATTCTTAGCCGTTTAAATAAAAAAATGTCGCCTTTACATACGCGGATATTCCAGTTGAAACGATATGTTGAGGTTAAAAGCCTAAGGATTAAAAGGATTTTTTGTCAAAAAAACCCCGGGAAACGGCCAGTGTAAATAATACTTAAAATATTAAAAAATTTTAGTAGTCCACACTGGCGGAGTTGTCTATTTGAAAGTTGGCCAGTTATGTATATCATATATACTGTATGCAAATTTATTAAATACTTTGACGGCTTTCACTTCAGGATAAAGCCTGCTTCCAGATTTAGTTATTGGATTTGAGAACGGTCTTAATTATTATTTTGGTAAAATATCACGATTTATTAATATATTAACACTTTCAACTATCTAGCTAGCTAGCTACTAGAGTATATTTTCCTCTTCACTTATATAAATTGATATAGTGCATAATATTGAGTGTTCATGGCAAAGAAGTTCGTAATTATAAACTTTTCAAAAACTTAACTATGCGTTTCAGCAGTCGAATAGTTTCCTGTTTGACTTGTCTGAGTCGTCGCTGCTTCTGATTGATGGCTCAAAACCAGTTGAATTAATTGCTCTCTTCCATACACATATAGCGCTTTGGTTTTTGTTTTCGTTGCGGTTGCATTACAATGCGCTTCGTTTTTGTTATCGACATTTGTTTGCTTGGTTAATTTGGCTGGAATTAAAATTGTTAAACTCGACCTCGACCCCGGCTAAGTTCGCTTAGCTTGAAAATCACTTTGTGCAGTCGGCGATTTGAGCTTTGCTGTCCGGGCCGGCTGTCTGCTTAGGCGGCGGATGCGTTGACTTGAATGGGGGGAGGGGGAGGCGTGCTTGCTTGGCGACTCTTGTTTTGCTGGCGGCCATTAATGCGGCTGTCGTCTGTCCGTTGGCAACAAAAGCCCTGCAATGCGGCAAAAGCGGCGGTTTTTGTGCACCATCGTTGGGCGCCATTTGCCATCGCCCGCGCCCATTGATGCGGACTGTGGGGGATGTGGGGGGCGACCGCAACCGCAGCGCAGGCGGTCATTGAGGGGACATCCTGTCCCGTTCGCCGCCTGTCCTCCACCCGCCCGTCCTGGCCATTTGCTTGTCGCGCTGCCGCAGCCTAATTTGGCGAGAGTTCATTAATTGCGTAAACGGCGCGCGCTTTTAATTATGTCGAACGGCGGCTCTGACGCGCCGTTGCTCCAGTTGAGTTGGGCGGTGGCGGGAGTGAGAGTGTGGGTGGGAGTGGGGGGCCGGCTGGTGGCGATTCTGGTCACGGACCGGGCGTATTTTGTGCATTTGTGGCATTGTTTGCATTGTTGTGCACCAGCCAGTTGCTCGATGCCGCGCCGGCTGCCTGTTTTTCTGCGCTACCAACGGAATTTACGACTTTCGGTCGATGCAGCCGCATCATTGAAGCACTGCACCAGGCAGGACTTAGGTGCGGGGTTTGTCTGTGTGTGTGTGTGTGTGTGTGACTGTTTTTGCGTGTGTTAAGTGGGCGGCATTTGGCTCGTCCGTGCGATTATCATTTATTGCAACCGCATACGGGAAATGTCATTGGCATTGTGAAACGCGCAATTCGTTAATTTGATAAGCATACGCCATGTTGAACAGCCGATTGAGTA
The DNA here is from genome assembly GCA_035047465.1 of Drosophila sordidula. Classification (NCBI taxonomy): domain Eukaryota; kingdom Metazoa; phylum Arthropoda; class Insecta; order Diptera; family Drosophilidae; genus Drosophila; species Drosophila sordidula. The sequence continues at coordinate 6,547,635 of JAWNPQ010000136.1, read as the reverse complement.
GCCCATTGGCTATTGCCGCTGGCAACAAAAATTGGCATAAAGGCCAACGCCAGCAGCTAACAGCAAATTAATGCCAATGGCTTTGTTTCCAGTCAGTTCAAGTGCGTGGGTCAATCGAAAAGTTGGCCGAAAGCGGCTTCTTAATTTCAATTCGTTTTTTTTTTTTACATTATCATAATACAAAAATATAGTAAATAAACACAAAATACCATTCCAACATTTAACATTTATATTTCTTATTTTATTTTATTTATATGTTTAAAGTTATAAAATCATTTGTAATAGTAATATTATTTATAACAAATATTATTAATTTTATTCAAGACTCTTTGTTTAAGCTTATTTGATTTTATTTTTACTGCATTTAATTTTAATTCACACATTCATGCATATATATATATGCAAGATAAATGTACACAATAATTTGAAAAAATCGCCACGTATTTGTGATAATTTTGTTATACTAATTAGGACATGAGCTGAAACACATCTCGTTCCCAGTTTGGGCAATGTGGACCATATTTTCGGGCGGTTGCCGTTGCTGTTGAATAATTCGAATTTAATTTATGCATGCGCGAAAACTGGCACTTAATCAGCTTTTGATTTATTGGACACCCTGCAACAGTCTAATTAAAAGAAAATGTGTGCGATTTGATGACCAATTTGGTACTTTGTATCAATTCAAAAAACAGGAAATTCATTTAAAATACATTGCGAAGCCAAATCGATAACTGTACAATACCATCTAGAGAACATCTCGATGGTGGCATTCAAAACAGATCATTCGATAGTCAAACATTCCTCAATACCGCCCACTTGGCACAGCCACGCCCCGAAGCCACGCAAAAACAGCTGTCGCATGAAAATGTGCAAAAAGCCGAAGGGAAGAAAAACCAGAAGGCAAATGCTGTGAATTTCCAACAACTGACCAAAAATTAATAATAATTGACTGGAATTGAACAAATCGTTGGCCATGTTAGTCAATTGAAACAAGAAAAAAAAAAATATGCAAAACTCATAAAACAGATAAAAGTGTATAATTTGATTTAAATAGCGGCAGCTGCAAACGGAACAACAATTAAAATTGACAACAATAAAAACGAAAATTAAAATTGCCAAAATTGGGCCACAGCACAAATCTGAAAGGGCCAAAAGGCCAAAGTTTATAATGAAAATGAATTTAGGGTCAGTTGTTGGCTTTGTTGTTGTTGCTGCTGTCTGAATGCAATCCGACAGGCGGGCATGCGGGGGGTGCGTGGGGGGTGGGGCGAAGAGAGGTCATTGTGCAGGGCCAAAAAGTCATCAAAGAAATTCAATTTGGTAAAGAATCAATGGGGAAAAGAATAAGTTTTCTCCTTCCGTTACTTAACTTCTCGCTTCTCTTTTCTCAGCGCGCACACAAAGAAATATAACAAAAATAAAAACGAGAAAAAAGAAAACACGATGGCAAATTAAATCGAGCAATCAAATGATCATAATAGGTTAATCAAGAACAGGAGCAGGATGTCCCTTTTGCCTTTGGGCTCCGTTCGCCGGGCCGTTGTCTGGCCGGGTCTGGTCTGGTTGGGTTGGGTTCGGTCTGCATCCTCCTGCCTCAGTAATTTGTCTGCTTTTCGTGCTGTACAATAGACAAATTGAAATCGCAAAATAGAAAAATGGCAGTCACACACACACACACACAAATGGAGAGGGAGACTCGTATGCAGGTTGACATACAAGCAAATAAATAAGTGCACTCAAGTATGTAATATGGGCAACAACGAGCGCACCCTGGTCAGACAATGTCTGGCTGTCGGTAGCTGCTCCAGTTTCCACTTCCACTTCCATTTCCGCATCCGCGTCCGCTCCCCTTTCGCCCCCTGCCCATGGCCCATGGCCCATGGGCCACAACCATCAGCGACAATCGTGCGGCAAATGTAGCGTAAAATCGGCAACATCGTCACAGTTAGCCCACAAATTGTTAGTTTCGTTACTGTCTCGACTCGGCTACGTAATCAGTTGCCAAAGTTGGCTGCCGCTTGCCCGGCACAGAGCAGCTCCAGCTCCAGCTCCAGCTTCGGCTCGGGCTTCAGCTGATTTATGGCCGCCACACGCGTTTCCCCAGAGCTGCTACAATTATTCACCAGCGGCAAAAGCGATCCACACGACCACCCAAAAAAAGGGCTCAGATGCAACCTGATAGCACCAGCGTTGCCAGATCAGCCGGAAGTTTCAGAATCGTTTCACAGAAGTTGAGTTGCAACTTAAGTTTAATTTAACTTTCACTTATTTAAATTTAAAATGAAATACAGGAATATTGATGAAAATAAAAAAAAAAAAATGTTGGGCTTCTTTTTCTCTAAGTGTACTGAACACTTTGGCTTCTTAAATGTCCTAAATTCATGATTATTATTATTTGGGAACATATCTATTGAGTAAAACGAGAACTTATTAAATTTCAAATTCCTTTAAAACCAAACATTTAATTATAATATATTTTTTAAAATATAAATTATACTTTTAAGATGAGAATAGATAACATAAATATCTATGCGTTTATTTTTTTTTCCTTTTGTAAAAATTCAAAAATCTAATATGTTGTATGTGCTCTTAAAAGTATGCTATGCAAATTGATTCCAACATTAATGTCAGATAAAGTGTTTGCTTTCCTCATTGATGTAATTTAAAGTGATTTGGTTAATTTGCTTAAAAGTGATTAAATTAATTTGTCGCACATTTTGAAAAATAAATAATTATAATCAAAGTGTTTGCGAAAAGTAAACCCAATATTTAGTTTGGCATGTATTATTATTATACTATTATGTTAAGTGGGGAGCACAGATTTCCCATTTGACTTGGGTACGTAATATCATTTCACAATGCCAGTCGCATTGATCCTGGCTTGATTTAGACCATGGCTCGGAGCTTGTGCTGCATCCAGTGGAATTTGGTTTGAGTTATGTGCCGCATTACGAGGGCCGTCGGCGACAGCGCGAGTGCCACGCACTCACAAAACTTTAACACAAATTGAATTATGCAGTCGGCAACGGTCGGCGTGCCGGGAGAGGGGGGAGGGGGGAGGGGGCGGGTTCCACAGAGCTGACGGCGGGGCCATTAAGCGAGCAGAACGACCCGTAGACGACCCAGCGCGACGCGACGCGCAGCTGACTTTGGCAAATGTAACTGTAATTTATTGAAATTTGTTGGCGCCGCCACGAGCACAGACACAAACCCGCCACAAAGCGGAGACGCCCCAAAAGCCAGCAATGCCCCAAAAACCATCCAAGCCCGACAAAAAAGTTTCGGTCACGTTTTTTGTCACGCTTTTGTTGCTGCTGCCGCTGGTCACCAAAAATTGCACCGGCGGTCAACAGTCAGACTCTGCCATAGTTTTAGCTTTTTTTCCCTCTTCGTTTTTTTTTTTTTTTATATTATTTATTTATCTTTTTTTTGTGTGGTGGTGCCACCGCACGCGCCACATAGTCAGCACCGCCGGCAGCGCTTGATGCCTACCCCAACGTCATTGTTTTTTCCATACACTTACTTAGGAGCATTATGAATATTAAAAAGAAAGCAACGGGAACAAAGTTAATATAATTTACTACTTTATTTAGGATAGTCACCGTGCCTACAGGAAAAAGCACTACTTTGTATATATATATGTATATATGCACATAATTGTTATGTAATATGCATTTAGGTATTTTCTGAAACATTTTCACCTTGACTAAAATTCTTAAGAAATTAATCTTTATTGTCGGCACAGTAAAAAGCTGTTGCCCTAATAAATCACGTTTTAAATATTTACTGGTGCAAAAACGTTTCTTTCAAAAGCAATTAAATATAGCAACAACGAAAAAGCTCAACAAAACTCGCCTTATTTTAACAGCAATTACAATTTTCAAAAATATTTAAAAAGTAAAATAAAATATTTTAGACTTTAAGCAATTTATATTTTTGATTTTAGTTTAATTTTTACTATTCCTTATGAATTCGACCATTGTGTTTTCTGAGTGTAACGGCTATGAGGCTACGCTGAGTACTGATGAATTTGGTAAGATTATTAAAAACACAAATTTGTAATTAATAAAAAGAGTCATGACACCCGGTTAAATAGGATCGATTAATTAAATGAAATAGATTGAATTTCGTTTAATTACTTGGGAGATATTATGTGATTTTTTAGACTTCCTTCAGTATTTCTTAAGCAAAATCTTCGAGTTGTGCAAAAATTGACCGGTTTCTGGATTTTTGCTTTTATATACACTAACATTAAATTGTTTGATTTAATTTTAATTTATATTAGCAAAACATTGCTAAGAAAGAAGTGCTTGAAAACATATAAATGTGTTGTGTTTTGTGTTTATTCGCATATAAGCTATATTTAGTTAGAAGATAAATACAAAATCACCATAATGATCATTGTGTATAAGTGTATATCCTGGGTCTGTCATAGTTTGATCGCAGACGATGCTTTCCGCTTGTTGCTGTTGCTGTTCATTTAATTGCTGGCCAACGCCCTCGCTATCGCTGCCACACCCGCATGCCCCGCAGCCGCCAAAAAAGTTTGCAGCTGCAGCGTCCGCGGTTGCATGCGAAAAAGTTTTAAGTGCCCCACTCGGCCCTTCACACACACACACACACACACATACGTATATGGCCCTTGCTCATCTTGCATACGCTGCGCTTTTCTATTAAGCATCCCGGGCTCGTCTCATTTGTTGCCTATTTGTCCGGGGCCTAGGCCCTGTCCCGGCCTGACATCGTAAAAATGCCAATGAGCCGACCTGAGCGCCCGGCATTAAAACTTTTCTCATTTATCAGACCCCCCCTCCACCCATTCACCCACCGTCCGCCGGTGGCCGCCAGGTAAATTGATTGTCGCCGCCAACGAACTTCGATGTCTGCCGCTGGTCACCTTGTCGCGCTCGCAGACCGCCCGGTGTTTAATTGCTGTAGTAGCTGGACCGGCCCACAATCAGGCCCAGACACGGGCCCAGATCTGGCCAATGCGTCGATTTTAAAATCGACAACAATGCCCGCCAAGTGGCAAAAGTTTTCGTGGCAAACAGGGGGAGGGGCAAGTGGGCAGCTGAAGTTGTAGCTAGTTAATGGCCAGACAAACGACGCGGCCGGACAAGTGGCTAATGAGCAACTGGCGGCTTAAACAACAGGTCTATTTAAAGTTGCAAGCCGCATTACTTATGGATGGCAAACTATCGTTAGTTATCAAGCACTTTAATTAAAATTGCAAAGTCCGTTTAGCATGGGAACTTAATTTGATTAAATTTTATTAATGACCTCCCTAGTCTTTAAGAAATAGGAGATGAATTATATATAAAAGTATAGACCAAAACTAGAAATCTTTGAACTGTCCCAAATTGGGAGAACAGTAAAGCCAATTCGTTCTAATTTCCAATCAATATTTATGGCTTGAATAAGACTTGAAATCCAAAATCTCTTACTTATATATAAGCACATAAATCATTTTTTCATATCATGTTTTTAACATTCAACTTAGCGATAGTTAGAAATTTATGTAAATTTAATGGCTGAAAAAATTAATATACCAAAATTATTATAATTACTATTATGTATTTGATATGTAATCAGATAAGTCGTAACCGATTCCACGCGGAAACAAATCCAATATTGCATATTTTCACAATTCTGAAAATGAATATTCAATGTAATACGTGTAATTACAACACGTGCACTCACATGTGTATAATATATTTATATTAATACTTTAACATATTCATAAATTCGTCGTAATCAACTTCGATTTCATAAAAACTTTTGTGCTTGTTTTTTCTTTGGTTGTTTCAATTTTCATTAATTTTGCCTGCTTAAACTGTCTTGTTCGCTTGGCATTTGTTTACAATTAACAAAGGAGGGGCGCATGGGCGTGGCCCAGCCCACAATTCGCTTAATGAATTCGCGCATTAACAACGTTCGCAGCGTTTCCGCGACTATGCCCATCTCTGTCGCTGTCGCTGTCGCTGTCTCTGTTTACGACTCCTTGTTCGACGCATTTGCCGTGCTAATGGCAAAAACAATAAATTTTCAGTCAACGCACAAGTACACACACAGACACACACACACACACACACGCACACACACGCTTCGCAGCTGATGCATCCTTGCCAACGATGTTGATATCCTTTTGATCCCTTTTTTGTAAATGACTTTCAGCATTTAAAATGCGGCAAAATGAATTGGCGGCAATTCCCCGAACAACGGCCGCTGCCCGCGAGCCTGCGGCCATGGCTTGGGCCGGGTTGGGGATTCGGTCTTGGAGCTTGGGGTCCGGGGCGGGGGGCTGGGGCTGCGGACGCTTTAGTTTAATTATTTGCGCAGCCCAAAAAATCGCAGAGAAACGGAGGAAACAGCGACGAGGACCAAGTAGAGAGAAAAAGCTAGCGAAAATAATAAATAATAATAACAGTTAATGCGATGCGCCAAGTGTTGATGGCTGTTGTTCGCTGGCGGCAGGGGCGTTGCTTGCAAAAGGGCGTGGCACCCTGCTGCACATGTGTCAATTAATTATAAAAAAGAAGTATGCGTGCGCCTAACGGGCGAATGCACGCCGCAGGATACCCTGTAGCCGGTGCTAAAGAGCTGCTGGATTCATTTCATTAACTACCTAAAATTATTTTAATTTTTCCTTTTTTGTAAATAAGTATTTGCAAAGTAATAGCTGACAGAAACTATAAATATAAGAGCAAAAAATTTGCCAAAAACATGCTTTCTGATTAGTTTTTTGTTACCTATTTAGTCGGATTTAAAGTCGATTTTTGTGAGATTACAAAGTTTCAGGACACATAAATGTTTATTGTGTATTTTTTCTAATAAGTTGCATGTATTATTCATCAGCTAACCTCTAGATCTGGCCTAAGCAGCGTTTTTACAGGGTATTGCAAAACACACATTTAGTTAAAAGCATATATGCAAAGTGTTGAGGCGACTGAGCGCCAGTTGAGGCTTTTAAACTACACAGAGATCAAGGCACACACACACACACACACACACACATATATGCTCATAATATCACGTTAATCATGTTGACGCGCCTCAGACGCAGCTGGCCCGCTCGAATGTAAACAACAACAGCCATATCAGCAGCAGCAACAACAACAACAACAATAACAACTACAAAAATGTGCTGGCAACAAAGGCGAAGTTCGTTGAGGCCGCCTTGAGATATTCCCACAATTAATTTAATGCTCTGCGCTTTTCTGGGGCGCCTCCATGCTGCATGTGTGTGTTTAAAAGAAAGCCCATGTGTGTGTGTGTGTTTGCCTGCCTTTATTGCTGGCATCTCTCGCACACACTACGAGTAAGTGGCCAAACAACAGAAGCAGCGCCTGGGAGTATTCAATTGTTTAATATTATTTAAATAGCATTTACGAAGAAACTGCAACTAGTCAAAGCTTTAATTCCCTGTGCAAGACTCTTCCTGCCTGTCTGCTATCTGGCCAATTCCATGCGAAACCGAGTAATATATGGAGAATAGCTTTAGATTTTTATCAACGGCATTCGGAATAAATATATTTTCATTATTTTAGACATCTGCTAAGCCACAGAATACAAAGGCAAAAATTGTCTATATTACAATATATATGACATTTCTTTGGCACATTAGAAAATATGTGAATTTTAAATTATTGAATATCTAAAATATCTTTTAGATTAGACCTAAGACTAAGAAATTTAAAATGCATAAATTTAAACAAGAAAAAAGTTTAATTAATATTTCATAAAATGTCTATCTTTAAATAAAAAAATAGACCTCTTTCTTAAATTCATTTTTGATCGTCTGATATCTGGCTAGCTTAAAGGGCGGAACTAAATGCTTATACGCTTAAATTGTCTTTTATCTCTGTTTGTATACAAATGAAAGAAGCCGTTTTAGCGCTGGCCCTGGCTTCACATAAATCTCATATTTTAATCTGTGCACAATTTGCTGAAAAGCAAACAATTCTTTCAGTGTTCGACAAATTCATATGCAAAGTTCTTTTGATGCAGCAATTTTGTTATGAACGTGCCCGGCTACGCACACAGACATATGCTTGTAAATACGCATACATGTGCAGCTGGTATTTTTACGTGACGTCACATTGCAATAGAGTATAATCATTTGGCTGCCCCTTCAACTATGCAATGCAATGCGACATGTACATAAATAAGGCGGCCAGACGCCCAACAAAAAAAAAAAAAAAAGAAAACAGAAACAACAGTTGCAGCAGTGGCAGCCACAGCGTAGACGGGCGGCGGGGGGCGTGGCCAGAAGATAGGCCAACGTCAGCCTGGAACGCAAACAAGCAAGAAATAAAAACGAATGCCAGCAACAAAACAACAACTATAAGGCACAAGAACAAGCGAACAGACACAAGGAAATGCAAGGATGGGGGGAGGGGGGGGGGGGCTTGCTAGAAAAACCAAAGCAATGCTGCACTGATGGCATTTGATAGACAATCAACGACCCGCCTCAAAGTCCAAGCCAAGCACCTGACCAACCAACCTGGCCAACATGGAAGACAGACAGGTGGGCAGCGGCGGAGGCAGCGGCAGCGGCGGAGGCAGAGACAGAGGCAGTGGCAGCGGCTGACATCAACGGGGCAGCTAAATAAAAAGGGGCAAATAAGTGGAAAGAATTGACTAACAGTTCAAATATCGATAGTTGACAGTGTGGGTGTGTGTGTGTGCTCCCAACTATTATGCACTGCTCAAAATTATGTAAGCCCATGGAAACATGTTGAAGTCAAAGTGTTGCCAGTTTATTCTACAAAGCAGGCAATCTCTCGCCTGGGAAGGGAAAAGTAGAGACAAAAACATACCAACCCTAACCTACACTAAAGAATTTTTGGAATACAATTAAATGACTTAATATACAAAAAAAAAAAATTGTTTATTATTTTACAATTGAACTAAAAACATTTTTTTATAAACACAAAATACAGATATACCCAGCGTGTATTGTTTACAGGGTGTACAGCTGGAAAAATGCACACGACAGACTTTGAATAACGACAATACAATTTTATGAAGTCGCACATTGGCAGGGCATGTGAATAATCTGCTCTAAACTAAACTCTAATTGATTTTATAGTCGCGTTCACTTGAATCTTTTATCCACTTTGTGGGGTAAACTTTTGCGCGAATCTATATTTCATATTTGTTCGCATCGTTGTTTTTTATTTTATTTGATATATGTATGTGCCTGTTCGAAGTCCTGGCCCCGTCCGCTGATGCAAGCCGCCTGCTCGCTTTTATTAGCCTTTGTGTGTGCCACAGATTGTGCGCCCTCTCCCGCTTGTTTGGAGTACATTGCTGCACCTTTATGTTGTTGGTGTTGTTGTTATTGTCATTGTGCTGGCATAACCTCTTTTATGGCTCCCCACATCCCTGCATCAAAACAGCTTCACTTGGTTTTGTTTCTTATCTCTCTTGCGTGTGTGTGTGTGTGTGTGTGTGTGTGTATCTGAAATATAAATATGTTCCACGGCTTTACGCCATTTTTATACACTCACCGCTTACCACAGTGCCCCACTAACCAGCCCATCCCCCCCCCGCTGCCCCCTTCTCCGACACCCTTTAGGCGGCGCCGTCTTTGCACTATTCAATGCCCGCCTGGGCAGCGCCTTCTCTCTTTTTTTGGCTTTGTCGCGTCGTGTGTTTTCTATGTGTTTGTGTTATGCAGTTGACGTGTGCTTATTTTCTATTCCGCTCCATATGTCACGCCAGTTCACAGTTCTTATTGCCGCACACACACACACACACACATGAAAAGAGAGGCAGCAAGCGCTGCTTTGTAGTTCGCTCTCATTTCATTTTCATTCTTTTGGCAGTTCTATACACTTTGCAGTGGGTATGCCGAATATATAAAGTGTAGACCTGAGATCAAGTTAATTTAATAATCCACACTATTCAAAAAGTCAAGAGTTTTATTATTTTATTATAATTTAGCATAAAATAAAGCTATAATTAAATTCGTTCTTTAATTGCATCAAAATTTCTGCTTATAGTTATAAATTTAATCGATTAGTTTCCATATTATAGAAAAAGCTATCGATTTTTTTAATCTAACACAAATTATAGTAGGCACAAAATAAAGCCAATTTCATAGTATATTGTATAGTGGTAATATAGTATAGTAAAAAGAAAGCACAGCGAGTAGCTAAAGTAACGATTGATCCAAGAATAGATAACAATTTTATGAGACCAAAAATAATAGGGTTTTAATACGTTAAATAAAAATATTTTAAAACAGCAAGTATATTGCAACCAGCAACTTTCACAAAGAACAATGTAACGAGAGGAAGCAACGAGTACATGAAATGAGAAATGGAGTATTCAGCAAAAACTGAGCAACAGCGAGTGCGTGAAATATACATAATTTGAGTAGCTAACGAGTAGCGACCATCCACATCCACACGAAACAAAGTAACGAGAGGAAGCAACGAGTACATGAAATGATAAAACTAATCAGGAAACGTCAAGCAACAGCGAGAGCGAGAAATAAAGCATTTCTATATAGAATACATCGTAACGAGTAAAGACCAGGCACATCCACACGTAACAAAGTAACGAGAGGAAGCAACGAGAACACGGAATAAGATAAAACCAGCAAATATTTAGCAACAGCGGGAGTGAAATATCATTTCCTTACAGAATACATCGCAGCGGGCACTTACAACGAGTAGCTGATAAGAAACGAGAGACTGCGAGCGAGAAAGAAAGCGGCAGCCCATGAAAAGTATGCATTGCAGGGTATTTCAACTTTTGCCTTTTCTTATTGTTGTCATGCTTTTTTTTTGCTTGTGAATTTGCAGCATTGTTAGCGTGTGTGTGTGTGTGTGTCAGAGCGTTTGTTAGTCTGTGTTTGTGAAGTTTTGTTGTATAAATTGCGTTGGGAATAAGAATTGAGTTCTAAAGAGATTTAATGGCGTGCGCCGTCTCGCATCCTTCTGCACTGTCTCTGCGCCTAGCAGCTGGCAGCCAGAGCTCTGCTTTATTGTTGGCCAAAATATAAATCCAACAAGAACAACAACAACAACAACAACAACAACCAGATCTGGCTTTTAAGCTGGCACAGCTCATATGTGGAGCTTCTCGGCATTTTCTGCTGCAATGCCAAAATGGACTTTAAAGCATTTTTGCTTTGTCAATTTTGCATTTCCGTCCGTGCCGAACAAAGCCACCAACTGAAGGGGCAACCCCTCGAGCATCGTTTTGTGTTATTAATGCAGACAGCATTCCATATAGAATCTGTGTATGTTTCTGTTTATCTGGCTGTGTGTGTGTCTGTGTGGCTGTGTGTCTGACGGAAGTGACAACTAGGCATAGCTTAATTTGGCCATTCCGAATGGACAATGGCAGGCAAATGTTTTGCGGGTTCAGGGATTTCTACAAACCTGATTGAAATCTCATAAATAAGGCAAGGGTTAGAGGACCAAGAAGCAAAAGTGAACAGTCAAATCAGTTAATTGAAACAATGGAATATCAATAAAATATATAGCTGATCTAGCAAACCTGAGTTCAATTATTTTATTTGGTCAATAAAGTGTCCCAATTAAGCTGCTTGTGCTGGCTGACTAACTGACAGATTGATAAGTAAGTAAGTATATGTATAAGTAAATACTAAAATATACAGACACCCAACTATTTAAGGAATAGATTAATATATTAATTGAGATAAAAAAAGTATTTCTGATAGCATCATGTTGATGCTTTCGCTACAATAAGCTCATAGTTTAAGTTAATTTAGTTGAATTTAATTAAAACCAAACAATGGGACTTAATCATTTTAAAAATGATCATCATTATGCCCACTCTTTCCCGCTCTCAGCTGCCTGCTTCGATCAGCACCAATCAGCGCGCTGTGTGGATGGTGTGGATGATAATCCATTTGCAATTAGCTCACATTCCACACGTGATTTGCGCTAATGCTTTATGATGCCGTTATATCTTTAGTATGCAGACTGTAGTAAAATTCGTGCATTGTGGATGGTGTGAGCGAGAGAGGTAATATAACATATGTTTTTCCTGAGAGCCTTGTGGATGCTATGAGCGCGGCAGTTTTATTGGCTGTGGCAATATAATTGAGAGCTCAGCCTAAGTTCAAGCTAAGTTAGACGAATCAAAACCTCAGGCAACTGTCTCCTGTGCGTTAAAAGTAAGCTTTAAGTAATATTTAAGCAGTTACGTAACTTGTCTTAATTATTTACCATTCTCCCAGATTTTGAGTTTTTTCTTACCCCCAAAAATCAAAGTTGCTTCTTACATACATTAAAGTTCCCAATTTTTGATGAATCTGGTATTTTGAATGCCCCTGTGGCTGCTGCCCAAACTTGACAATTGCATAAATTTAAGGTTCTTTTAAAAAAAAAAGTGTTAGCTTTTAAAGTGCATCAATGAAATTAGAGTCGAACGTGCGATTTTACTTGCTGCAGGTGTGGCAACATGCTTAGTTGCTCCAGTGCAACAATTACCCATATACATGGATTTACATAAACACACACATGTGCATGTATGTACGTACGTGTGTGAGTTCATCACATAAATGTATCTCCTGGCAGCTGTTGGAAACCAACTGCAATCCGTTCAACGAACTCCTCACGAGGTCGCATCTCAACCGCCAACACACGTTGAAAGCAGGAGCATTGGCCGGGACACGCAGCGGGGCTCGGGGAGGCTTAGGGAGATGGTTTGGATGCAACTATACCGTGAATGCTGCTGGGTAATATGAAAATTGCACTGGCTGTTAACCCTATTTGCAGTTGCTTTTGTGCCATAAACCCAGTCAGATAAGTGTGAGAGAGAGAGAGCGAGAAAGGGAGGGAGGGAGGTAGGGAGATAGAGCTGCCTGCCAGCCGCCCCCTAAGCCCATAGCTGTTGTTATTCTTGCTTCTACGTGTTGTTGCTGCTGTTGTTGTAACTGTTGTTTATGTTGATTTCGTATCATCAGAGATTTTAGCTCGATGGCAGGCGGGCGGGCGTGCGGCCTAGGCCAGGCCTAGGCCATAAGGGTACTCCGGCAAAAGCGTAGCACACTTTTCAGCGCTGCTGCGTTCCTGATTATGTGGCGCCCGGAGGCATGGCCAAAAGCATATGCAAGCCAAGCACAAAACAAAAAAAAAAAAAAGCCAGCCCGACCCGGCCAGAGCACACCAGACTAGATCTGGCCAAATAGCAGTGCTTGGCCAAGGGGTACGTTGACAAAACCGTGCGTCGCAGCTACTGCAGCCATATGCGTGCGTTGTCGAGCAGGCCAGTTGGGGGCCGGGCAGGTGGCGAGGAGTGGGCGCTGGTGAGAACGCAGTCGCCTCCGTTGGCAGTTTTTCAACGTGCTTGGGTATTATTTTTGGCCAGCGGCGTGTAAATCATTTTGTATGCATTAAATCGTCTTCCACGCAAAAACGAAACCCTCAGTACTTTGGTCTAGCGTCAGAGCCAAGGCCCAAGCCCGAGCCGGAGCCGGAGACGGAGCCGGCGCCCAAGCCCCAGTCCGGGCCCAGTCGCAAGCCCAATCCTCTGCCGTTCCCAGTTGGTTGTTGCCGCTTTGCTTTGTTTTTGTTTTTGTCGTTGTCGTATTTTGTTGTTGTTTGTGTTATTCTATACCCTTGCTAGGAGTTTGATAACTTTATTGCGGCATGTCTAATGCATAGAGGAATGCTGCTCTGATCATGTATATCCTCAGCTTGCCTTTATGATGGAGATCGTGATTAAAAATCCAGTTCAGTAAGCACAACATTTTTATCGAATCACCATATATTATGTAGTTGTCTAAAATTATTGGAATAAGTTTCAAAAACATTTCTTTCTTTGTCAGAAATCTTGACCAAACACAGCTACAATATTAATTATAAAATACAAACAATTTAAAATGGTTTTTTTGTGTTCTTAAAAAACCTCTTCTTTTACAGATATGAAGCTCTAATCTAAATTTATAAATCATATACAAATAGAAAAAAATATATAAAAATTATATAGCTAAATTGGACATGTCTGCAAGGGTATTCACTATTCGTTTTGGAGTAACAATAAATGTTTTTTCTTGTTTTAAATATTGTTCCGACCGGCCTTTGAGATGCTGGGCGCTGAACACATGACTGGCCACGCCCACACAATTCCCAGCGCCGCTTTACATTTAGATGCACACACACACATGCAGAGTCATATATGTATGTGGGCATAGAGTATGAGAGCTCTACGAATACCTGTCTCATTTTGAGGCTCTCAGCTCGACTCGTGCGCTAAAGTAATCAAATTGCTTTACCCAACTGAAATTAGACACGCATGTGTGGACCCATAACACCAACAGCACCAACAGCACCAACAACACCAACAACAACAATAGCAGCAGCAGCAGCAACAACAACAAAAGCTGAGTGCATAATGTAAAATGTCGCCTGGTAATTTCATTAACTGAAAGAACAAAACATTACCTGAAGTAACATTAAGCATTTACTTGCCACACACACACACACTCTGCACCACTCTCTCACTCTCTCTTTTTCTCTCTTTCGCTTTGCTTTTGGCTGTTAAGGCGTAAAGGCAAAGCAAAATCAGCGCAGCGAACAGCACGTAAAAAGGTCTGGAAGTGGGTAGGGGAAGGGGATTGTAGGGGTACATGCCGCATGTTGCACTGCTGCTGAGTGCTTGTGGCAGTGGCATAGTCAGTTAGCTGAACGCTACTTTTGGTTACTTTTGCTTTCATGGTAAATAACATTAAAACAAGCAACGAATTGGCGAAAATGCACTTCAGCTAATATGAAAATTCAGAGCTTAAGTCACATGTTATTATTAGATATGCAAAGATTAGCTATTATCACAATTTAATGCAACATATGGATTAATATCAAAACTGGAAAATTATTCTTAAAATCTGAACATGTTATTATTAGATATGCAAAGATTAGCTATTATCACAATTTAATGCAATATATGGATTAATATCAAAAATGGAAAATTATTCTTAAAATCTGAATTTAATTGCGCTCTCTTATTTTCTGAATCACTTTATTATTTAACGTATATTTTATATATCTTCACCGTTATCTACTTGAATGCAAATTGTGTCTTGTACCATAATACATTTATACAAATATATAAAATATTGCAAGACATTAAGTTAATCAATATACTTACTCTTTCAAACTTCTCTTTGCTTTATCCAAGTCAACACTTAGACACCATTTTGCCCAATTTAAGGCCCCAAGCGGTTTTCAGTCCACGTTCCTTTTAGCTGTTTGTGGTGGGCGCTTTAATACAGACAAATATAAAACTGTTCCCAGCGACGACGTTCGACTTGCTCGCCCCGGGCAACTTTATTAATGTTTGTCCCAAAAATAAAATTTAAAAAACAAAATGAAAAAAGGGCGGCTGCTGTCTTTTTTTTGTGTTTTTTTTTGTTTTTTTGGTGTCAACTGTTGGCTAATTTGTCTCCAAGGAAATCAGCTGTGGGCTGCTGGAAAAACAAACAGAAAAAAAGCATTTTATTATGTTTGTTTTGAATATGTTTTCATGTTCCAAAAGTTCGGAAGGGGGCCAGTTGAGGTAAGCTTGACAATTAAAATGGCCAACCAGCGGCCAATGCGACAAACATTAAAAATTCAAGTAAAAATTACTAAAAGGTGCCTGTGTGAGTGGTTTTATGGAGTCGAATAAGTTTAGCCTAAAAGCTAAAACGAACCTGAGGTCAGCCCAAGATCCCAAAAGTGCCAAAATTGTCACTTTCACAGTCCGCATCGGAGAATTTACCTACTCCTAAGTTTGCTATAAATTAAGTGGGTTCCAGTTTTACACGTAGCTGAATAATAAGAATTCGGGTTCAAATCGCCGGCTAGTGTTGTGAAAACTTACAGGTGAAATTACGGTTTTTTGATTGAACGTTTTGGTAATTAAAAAGAAAAAGGCTCCACCGATTTGGACAAATGTTTAAAGCTAAAAACAGTACGGAATTTTTGAAAAAATCTCAAAAAATAATTAATTTTTAAATACGAATTTTATTTAAATACAGATTCAATCTATAGTCCACCCATGACGAAAAATGTAAATCGATTAATGTTTGACAAAGTTATGGAACTTTAAAATCTAGCAAGTATGGATTTGGGAATTTTACGTACATGTCAAAATGTTATTTATAGGTACAAAAAAGCTGAAACATTTTGCGAACCTTTTATAACTTTGAATTGTTCATATATTACATTGAATTTCCTTTGTCACAGCATTTGATTTACTTTAGGGTTTACATACATATTATATAATCAAAATGTAAATCAAATTTTGTTAAAAACTTGGGCCTATGATTGATGATTAAACATTATTATTGTTGGTATAGTATATTAAAATAGTAATTGTTTTTATTAAAATTATGATAATCATCATTTAATTTTAAAATTGTATTTATGACCTTATATTATATTTGTACTATATATACATTAATCTAAAAGTTCTTTAAATTTTTTATTTTACCGCCGATTGTTCTTATTATATATGATTTCCTTAACTTTTTCAGTTATTTTGCTTATTAATTTCGATATTGTTGCCATTTTCCATCTACCTGTGTTGTTGTGTTTATGTGTGTGGGTGTGTGCGTGTGCGTATGACCACAAATGGTATTTTCGAGTTGTTGTTGTTGTCGTTGTTGTTTTTGTAGTTGTTGTAATAATTGCCTCAATTTTCATTTAATTTAAATAGTTTTGCCTTTAAAAAATATTTATGCTCTGCCTACAGAATTCTTTATGAGTGTGCATTGTCATGTGTGTGTGAAATAAAATGAATGTGTGCGTGCATGCATCCGTGTTTATTTGTGTATATTTGTGTGCCAGCGTTCGTATGCATATTTATGTACTCATTTGCGTATCGCGAATTTTGCTTATGGCCACAATTCTTAAAGTTCGGGCTACTGATGTTCTCCTTGTTGTTGTTGTTGTTTGTTTGTTCATGTTACTGCCTTTTAAGTAGTCTTAACATAAGTGAAATACATAGCTCGAAGGGGATTGCTGGCCATGCCTGAGTACATGTTCAATTTTACATGTTATAAGCGGGCTCATTTGCGGAAATGGAAAAAATGGAAGTTCATCAACTGCATATTACAATTTTCACTTTTTTACTTTTTTATTGACTTCTTATACTTTTTCGTTTTACTTCTTTAAACTACTTTTTACTAGTTCCTTCATTATATCAAGATTATATCGTACCATTTTTCCTAGTTAGTTATATGTATTAGTTAATTTTAAGGGGGGGTAAGGGCTTCACTTTTTTGCGATTTTTTTTCTCAAATATGGATTGAGCAATTTCATTCGAGCCTTTTGTACATTATTGAGCATACTTTTGACAATGATGTTTATTTTTTTCATGCAGAAATATTGAAGCATAAGCCGGTAACGGAGCTTCCCCCAGTCTTGGGAAAAAACAATTTGCGGTTTTCACCATAACTCGGCTGAATATTATCAGAAAATGAAAAACCAATGAAAATTAGTTAAATTATAATCAAATCTTCCCCCCAAAGATCTCTGATATTTTTTTTTTTTCATTTAAAAATTTTTGGCGACCTTCTAAAGTGTGAACTGTTATTTTCCATGAAAAATTGCAACATTTTGTGGGTGGGAAACACCCTTTATATAAAAAAAAAAAATTTTACTATTTTTACTAAACGTTGGGGGGCGGTATTTTATATGTCGAAAATGTGTAGAAAATTTGAAATGAATCGGTCAAGTAGTTTTTAAATGGCAGTAAACGCGGACTTTGAAAAAGTTGTTTTGAGAAAAATACATCTAAAGTTTAAGAATTATGATTTATAGCATTAAAGGCCAGGAGATTAATAAGACAATAATTTTATATTGAGAATATTGCTTATATCGGCTTAAAATTTTAAGGACATATTCTTGAAATAAACAATAAGATAAGACAAAAAAAAATTCGATATTTTGAAAGTGAAAACCATTTCATGAGGGATCGTAACAACTTAAATTAATAACAATTATTCATCGATTTTATGCTGGAATAAAATTTTTTTGAGATATTTTCCCATAGTTTAAGATTAGAATTGACAATGAAAAATGCTATAAAATTAAAATCTTGTTTCAGGTGTGTATAGTTATAATTAAAAAAAAAAAGTAAAAGCCCTTTAACACAAACACACACAAAATGTTGGCCAAGCTTCAGGAACATTTTAGCCAGTTACTGGGCATTATACAATCAATAGGCTTAAATACTGTTACATTTAGGGTATTTCAGTCTGTGCTGCCAGCCCCAACAACTCACATAATGCAACGAGCTTATATAAACGCACTTACACACACACACACACATAGGGAGAGAGTTCATGTGTGTGTGTGTGTGCCTGTCTGTCTGTGGCGTGTTGAGTGCCTAATAAAATCATAAAATAGCAGGTGTTTAGCGCTCCACAAAATGCCCAAAAGAGCACAGGCAGGCACACACACAGACACACACACACACACCTACGCTCGAACACATTTCGAGCTGGGAGCCGTAATGTCCGTCCTTCCGGCCGGCATCAAATTTGATATTATTAATAACCCTTTTTCTAAATGAAATTTTGTGGCAAACATTTCGCTTGTCATTTTGCCAGGAAACGAATGACACAAGTACATCACATGCCTTCGTCCCGGCCACCTTATTGTTGTTAGCCAGTTGCCAAGCAGTAGCCAAGCCCAACTACACCTATGCGCCTCCCACCCCCACAAATTACCCAACCCCCTCCTCCAGTCAGCACAGCGGACAGCCTTGCCGCTCCTCTTTGACAACGCCGTTTTGGTGCTTTGATTCGCTGCTCTAAAAATGGGCGCCTATGAAAAATGATATGTGTATGAGTGTGTGTGTGAACCCATTTTTCGTGTCGAGTAGCTGTGTGTGTGTGTGTGTGTGTGTGAGTGTGCTGGCGGGCAGGCGGATGTGTGTGTCTGTGGCATGTCATACATTTTTCGTTCGTTTGTTAATTGAAAAATGTTGGCTACATGAAGAGTCGCCGTCCCCATCCCCGCTGCACAGTGGTACCGCTACTCATATATATATATATATATATAAGTTCCCTAACACTGACTACCCCTCTATTTGGTAGTAGACAAAACTGCAGTTACCAAATATATATACAGAGTTAATAAGAAAAAGAAATTGTCAAAAGAGACCGCTCAAAAATGGAGCTTGTACCACTGTGCTCCGCTGCTGCTGGGCACACACCATCAAAAACTTGTCAAAGTCACACACACACACACACACACACAGGGACAGCAGTGGCTCAACGACTGCCATTTGTTTGGCAGTCATGTCTTGTAAATTATAATTTATAGCTTGCCGCCGTTCGCTGTCGTTGCCTTCGTCGAGGTTTTAGCCCGACTTTAGCAGCTTTAACTAACTCTGTGTTTACTGTACAGGTGAACTTGTCAAGTGTCAGTTGGCTGGCGCCAATTTAGTCATCAACGAGCTTAAATTAAGTCAACTTGAGTGTATTCAATATGCAGATTTTCGGTGAGTCAAGCTAAAATTATATTAAGTGCGCCTTTCTATGCGATTTTCATAAATTCAAGTATTGCATTCAAAATTCTATGATTTTAAAGTTTGAGAGAGAGAGATGCCGTGTTAAAAAGAAAGAAAAAAGGCCGAGAGTAAAATTGTGGTTTTCTATATTATAAATATATAAGCCAACAAAAAACGTTATTAAGATCTTGAAAATCACTTTGTAGAATATTGTGGGTTGTGTTTATACACGACGGACATTGCACAAACCGACAGAAAGATTTAGATAATAATGGAAAAAAACTTATTTTATTGAGATTGTTAAAAAGTATATGGTTTTGGTAATGTAATATGAAATATACGCAGAAAAATGCAGATATAAACTTTTATAAAGCTTAGCAGCGGCCATAAACTCGCAGCCCCAGTATCTAAAGCTATTGTATTTGTTCATGTTATTTTTCTTGTTAATGTTATTTTATGAGCCGGAAATTGAAAATGCATATAAAGAGAGAAAGAGAGAGACAGAGAGAGAGAGAGAGGTACATAAATACCTAGATAAGACGTGCAGTGCAGAAGGCAGCTTAATTAATTAGAAATATGCAGCACAGCAAATTGGCTTGGATAATCCAGACAGGGAAGGCAGTTGAGTGGCAGCCAAAGGCAACTGCAGCAGCAGGCGGCGGCCCAGGCCCAAACCGCAGCAGCAGCCAACATTTTTGCCATAGCCACGAGCCAAGAGCAACAAAAATATCCGGCATTTTTAAAATTGCAGCTTCATGTCACTAATATCTCACAGCAGTGCAGATGTGGGGGAGGGGGGGGGGGCTGGGGATGAGCATATTGTCTCGCTAGCCTTTGACTGTGTGTGTGTGTGTGTGTGTGTGTGTGTGTGTGTGTACTGCCTAGCAATTAATTAGCAACGGAAATTGCGCTAATAAACTAACAAATTTACGAGCTACATTCACGCCAACTCAAGCCAGCCAGCTGGGCACGCCCAACGCCCACCGGCCATCGCGCTGCCGACAAGCGGAAACGCTGAAGTGGCCATCATTAAAAGGCAAAGCAAATGGCTGCAACAAACACAAAAACAAAACCAGACAAAATAAAAAAGAAGAAACGCAGCTAAAGCCGCAGCAGCAAGAACAGCGCAAAATGTCCTCAGCACTCAGCGGCAAAAGACAGCTCGGAAATGAGATAGAAAGAGACAAATGAAGAGCGGGCGGGAGAGGGATGGCTGCAAAGCGACAGAGCGTTGTTGCGGCTGCTTCGCAGAAGCGGAAATCAAATAATTTAAATCGCATTTCCGTTTTGCCGCAAACAAACGCCAAAGCTGATAAAACTAAAACGAAAACATGTGTGTGTGCGTGTGTGTGAGTGTGGAGTCATGCTGCGTGCATGTGTGTGTGTGTGTCAGTTAACAATACGGACAAAAAGCGAAAACCGTGCACGAATATCCTTTGAGCAAAACTCGCTGCCAGTCAGTAAAACATCCGCTGGCCAAAAAGGTGCATCGCAGCGTGTGTGTGTGTGTGCGTGTGTGTGTGTGCGTGTGTGTGTGTGTGTGTGTGTGTGTGTGTGCGGTTGCACATTTGTGAGCTGTCACTCCGGTTATGGTCGTGTGCAGTGACTGAGCCCTGAGCTGACTGACTGCGCTGACAGCGGCAGCTCCATCTAAAGCGACTTTAAACGGACAGCGAAGACCAAAAGAGACACACACACACACACTTTTACTATATACTCTATATAGCTAGCCGAAATATGCGATGAGAACACATCACAGCCAGCCAGCGCTGGGCAGACAAATACGAAACCAATTTGAGTTTATCGCACTTGTTAACATCGCCACTGAGCTGGCAGGATATGCGGGGTATTCGCACATATTGCGATTGTTTTGTTAGCCGCTAACTGAAACTTGCTTCAATTCGACGGTAGAGATGGAGGCGTGTCGGATTATTTTTCCACAACACGAAAATCGCACAACCTTTCAATATTTTTATTTATTTTTTTTGTTTTAAAGTACAGTGTTTTATTAAAGCTAATGGCTATAATACTATAATTTTCCAGAGTTTTAGCGATTGCTTTTCAACTGTAACATTTCTGTTATATGAAATGTTAAATGAAATGAAATGTTCGACTTACATGCTAACTTAAAATTTATTGACTACGAAACTGTTTTTGATTTAGCAAGTTAATATGTTCTTAAGTAATCAATTAAAGTTTCATTCCCATTTTTCTTAACAATTTTCACATCATGTCATTAATTCATAATTGTACTTAGGAAAGATAATATTAAAACCATTTTAATAATAAAAGATGGGCTGAAGGCTCTGGCAACTAACGCTCAACCAATAGTAGTAGGTTAAAAATTTATTTTTTTTATATTTTTATTTTTTATATATTTTTTTAAACAACAAAATCAACAATATTGATCAGATAAAATACAAAAAATGCATAGTAATTCAATAAATATTTTGATTACTCTTTCATTCCAATATGTTTTAAATTTCTTTGTTTGGTTGTGTTGTCCTGCGAACGTGCTTAAAAGGACAAAGGGACACGACAGGCAGCCAATTCTGTGAGCAATAGCGTAGGATAAAAGGATCAACACCCATCCAATAAAAAAATTCTTCTGAGCATATTAGCAGCAGTATCTTTGTTATTAAAATGTGAAACTAGAAGGGATTTCTGTCTGCATCTATATTTTAATTTCAGCACAAAATGTATGTATTTTTTTTTATCAGTTTTAACAGACGAGTCTACAATGTTATGTCCGTTTAACTGTCTGTTTCTATGTAAACTAATCTCTCGATTTTAAACTCATCTTGAGGTAACTTGGCATAAGTTACATATATAAAAGTTGGTCGGATTATTTAGACTACCAGTTTTGTTTATCAAGACATTCTTACCAAATTCGACAATTAAATATATTAGTAAAATCCTATCAATATCGGATTACCTTCTGTATAGTTTGTCTAGAAAAACTTCTGTTGTATGTTGCACATACAAAGTTTGAGAAATAAATACTGTGATATCAACTAGTCAGAATAGCTGGTCAATAGCTGTATATCCCAATTCCGGGCGAATAATTCGTGCACAGATTGATAATTATGAGCAAATTCAAAGCGACTTGGAATGGAAGCTTTGATTACACTGGTGGGGCAAGAGTGTTTACCCGTTGCCCATTGCAGCAGCTTATGAACTTACGGGCCCATTTACGTCGCCGGGATTCTGAACTCCCAGCAGAATGTGAGCCATGGCTAACTGACACGGCCGCTTGCTGCTTTGTGTGGCCTGCCATGAAATGCATCTACATTTTTCATGCAATCATTGAGCGGGTCGCACTGCAAATGGATGCAGTTGGCAAGTCCCCCTCCCCCCCTCTCCCTCCTTCCCCACTCGCTGCTCATCTAGTGCCCCTAACCCTGCTGCTCATCTGCATACACAAATGCAATTTCCCATGTATACATGGTTACATAGTTGCACATTTCTAAGTGTGTGTGTGTGTGTGTGTGTGTGTTTGTGTTTTTGTTGTTGCTGTTCTTTTTCATGCTTTTATTTCGCAGCGGAATTTCATTTATTCGTTTTCGGGTTTTCGTTAGCCCCCGAGGGCTCTGTTTTCGTTCGTTTGATTTTCGCTACGCCGCTACCTGAGCTCCTCTGCCCGCTGCTCCCTACTGGTATCCCCTTCGGCGATGGTAGGGGCAGCGGGAATGAGCCACATGCTTCGCGTATTACCAAGTAAACATTCGAATCGTTTTTACAACTGTTGCCAATCTGCCGACGTCGCTGCTTGCGTCAGCGTTGCCCCTGTATTGCCAATGACATATCCGCCCAACGCCGCCCCCCCCCCTCCCCCCTCACTCACCCGCTTCTCGTGCTGCCAACTGAATTGCCGGCGGCCGCTTCAATCACAGTGGCAAAGCAATTTTTTATGCTTCGTCGCCGTGCATTTGATTTGTTTTCATTTTTATTTTCATTTTCGTTTTCGTTGATGTTTCGCGTTTTTCAGTTTTTGCTCCGAGCAGCGCCAAGCAGAAGCCAACAACAGCAAATAACATTGCATTAATTCTCCCTATACTCCACTCGACATCGACCTTTCCAATTGGGAAACCCTAAAGTTGAAATTAAAAATGTTCGCGGCTGAAAACATGGAGATCTGTGATTCGCCAAAAATTCTCAGCGCAATCCCCGGAAAATCCGCCAGTTACAAAGTATTCCCATATAACTAATAGTGAAGTAAATATTTTAAAATTGTTGTTCGGTATTTTAGGGTATAAAAACCGTAACTATACAAAATTAAAAAAGAAAAGAGAATTATGAAGTTTTGAAAATTTATCGATGCTCAATAAGCAATAAGGACTTTCAATTTCTATACCCTGCTATACAAAGGTATTTAACAGTCAGACGGATATTTTACCGATATTTCCGATTTTTTAGAACTTAACTTAACTTAACAACATCCTTTAGATTATACGATATGAACATACTATCCCAATAATGAAAATAATATTAAAATTTAAAGCAAAGACCTAAAAAATTTAATTTTTATCCAGCCATAGCTGCCTTCACAACATTTTCATTTTAAGCTTTTTGATTATTTAAAACTGACTCTAAGATATTTTCTAGTCGCGTTCTCTCAACTAGAGCAAGGATAACTTTCAAATCGCTGACTCTGTATAATAAATAAATATAATAAGTCCTCACGCCAATTTTCCTGTCCCATTTGGGGGACGTTTAGGCATAAAAGCAACAAGCATTTAGGCTTTTAGCTGCACACAATTTTGGAATACTCGGATAAGGTCGGCTGCATGGGCTGCCGGCTATACAAGTTAGTGCAATATGTTTTGTTCTTGGGGATCCATTATAGCGGTCTGTGCTATCACTCTGAGTGCTGCAGCCGGCCGCAAGTCAAGTGCAAGCAAATACTTGCCGTCAACTTTTCCACCCGCAAACCTCCCCGACCCCCTGTCCGGCCTATGGACCCCTGTGTCTTTTGGTTTCGTTAGTTTGGCAACTTTGTGATGGCGCATACAGTGTCCTGCAGGACGCTGTCGAGAGATGATGGCTCAGCTCCTTTAACAGCATCTTGCAACATCTCTGCATGCCACAAATTTCTTGTTCCTTGTTGTTGATGCGGTAAACAGTTAGCCCCATTTATTTTGCCACTGCCTCTATCAGATGCCTGTGCTATGCTCGAGTGTGGATCGTTTGTGTTTGCCATATGAAGAGATGCCACAAAATATATTTTGTGCATCATCTACCTGAACATAAAATTAAATAAAAACCAAACACATCTGTGTGACAAAGCTTAATTAAATAATATTATCCAAGAACTCAACAATCAATTGGTAGTGGTAAACAGCCGACGATAACAGCCCCCCCCCCCCCCCGTGGTCATCGTTTATTTTGATCAAATCCAATTTTAAGCTAACAATTACAATGATAATTATCGTTACTTTCTATGACAGCTTAATTTAACAATTTAACACCCAACATTTTAATGAAACATGTCACGGGCGTAACCGACTGCCTAATACTCGTTCACAGTACTCAGTAGTTATTACTGTTATTTTAGAAAAATATAAAATTTGTATACAGCGGGGGTCGGGAATGGGCGTGTCAACAGTTTTCGGTTCGACCTTAAGAGGAGTTCATCCGAAAAAAATTTATTTTCAAAAACGAATTAAATTTAAATGTAGAATCAATATAGAGGCCACACCATAATGAAAATAGTAAAAATTGTGCAAATCGATTTACTTTTGGCCAAGTTATGGGACTTTGAAATCTAGCCACTACGGATTCGGGAACTTTACTTGTCAAAATCTTTGTAAATTTTGGCATGATTTTTGACAGAAAAATCGACCCACCAGAATCACTTTTAAAGTTGCGTTTTGTACTAATTTAGGTACCCGCAATCGATTAAAAATAATAATTCACGATTCTGAATTAAAAAAAAAAAAATTTTTCCACAATAAGTAAGGGGGGACTAAAGGATTTTTTTCGGAAAAATATCAAAAAAAAAATTATTTTCAAAAGTGAATTAAACTTAAATGTAGAATCAATATAGAAGCCAAACCATAATGAAAGTGGTAAACATTGTGAAAATCAGTTTACTTTTGGCCAAGTTATGGGACTTTGAAATCTAGCCACTATGGATTCGGGAACTTTCCTTGTCAAAATCTTTGTCAATTTTGGCATGATTTTTGACAGAAAAATCGACCCCCCCAGAATCACTTTTAAAGTTGCGTTTTGTACTAATTTAGGTATCCGCAATCGATTAAGAATATAAATTCGCGATTCTGAATATAAAAAAAGTGAAAAGGAGTGAAGGATTTTATTCGGAAAAAAAAATCCAAAAAAATGTATTTTCAAAAACGAATTTAATTTAAATGCAGAATTGATCTAGATGTCAAACCATGATGAAAATGGCAAACATCGCGCAAATCGATTCAGTTTTCACAAAGTTATGGGACCTTGAAATCTAAAAAGTATGGATTCGGGAACTTGTCAATTTTGGCATAATTTTGTGGGAGATACAGATTTTTGCGTTTTGCGGGACGGCAGATGGCTGGTCATCTTTAAAGGGAATAACCAGCCATCTACCTTTAATATTTGGTGATTTCCTCTTAAACTGTGGGAGATTTAGCTGTAATGTCATTGGAAATATTCACCTTTTATCGACTTGCGATTTGGGGTATATTGACATGTTATCGATTAGCCAGCCTCCCAGTGGGCGTAGCACAAAAATCTTAGCACTTTGTCTGAAGCAGATAACTACAAGTATATGTCCAAAATTTTAAATCTCCATCATCTGGACGGACGGACGAATAACACTTTATGAACGAATAAAAAACAATAAAAAATCGATATTAATCGATAGTTTTAATAGTGGCTTAAATTACATAAAGCATTTTCTCTAAAATTTGGCTCATTTGCTGTCGAATTGTAAGCCATAGGAAAGAAATAGGAAGTGACATAATCGATATATATCGATAATTTCGATTGTAGTTTAAATTATGTATATAGACACACACAAAATCAGTAAATATCGATATTTATCGAAAGTATACACAGCTATTAGTTTTAAAAATATAAATAAACTTAATCGAAGCAGTGTAATCCATTTGATGGTTACAGGGTATCAAGTGCTAAGGAGGACTCAAGGAAATTGTGCTTGTCACATGACAAGGCGACGTGACCCACAAAATAGACAAAAGCCAAGCAGCCAAAATTGTATTGCATAATGTGCCTCGGACAGGAGACAAGAGACAGGAGACAGGAGAGGCTGAGAGGGTTGTCGAATAGACCGGATGTAGTGTCGGTGGCGGAGGTGGGCGGGCCCTGCTGAGCTGTTGCTGACTGCTGCACTTCCGCTCTACGCTTTACACTTCAATTATCTTCAATTTTCAGCAAATGTCTCAAGAACAATAGCTCTGCTGATTGGAATTCTTTAACTCGCTGCATGTGCTGGTTGCCCATGCCACAAAGTGTCGCCCCTCGACCCTCCCCCCCCCCCTGCCCCCTGCCCACCGCATCCTCGGTTGCCCTGCGTCCCTTTGCACGCTTGTGGCCTTTGTCTTACGAGTTGTTCGTCAAGCTGTATGTTGTTGTTATTGTTACTGTTTTTCGCATTGTTTCTAGAACCTGGTCGACTGCAAGACAGTTACAAATGCGACAACATTGTTGCTGGCTCCTCGTCGAGGGGCGCCCCAAAAGCTCAATTGCAACAACAGCTGTCGAGTGTTGCGGTGCAATGGCTGAGGGTCGAAACAGAGAATGCCCGGAGGGGGAGGGGGGGGGGGGAGATGGGCCGCTGCGGGGGGTGTAAATCGAACCAGCGCATTGCCGCTTTCTTGATGGCATTCACTTTATTTGGTTTTTGCCCATTTTGTTGCAATTGTGTGCGAATTTGTTGCAATTTGATTTTCCATTACAAAATAATTTGCACAAATATTTAGTCTTCTCAAAAGGGCAAACGATTTCTGCTTCAGAAGCGGAAAGAAACAAAATAAAATCCTTAAGACAAGAAAAATATATTTTTCTGATCGATAGTTGAAGCTCTAAAAGGCAATTTACTTGCACGACATAAGTGTTATTTAAATACTTACTTAAGAGATTAAATTGCCGAGCCAAAGATTAAATTTAGCAATTTGTGAAATAACAAAATGCAA